>CM022300.1:591438338-591792999 GCA_011799875.1 Thinopyrum elongatum
GATGATCAATAAATTCTACCACACATAAGTGAGTTCCAATTGTCAAAAGACAAGAAGTATTTGGAAATAATTCCCGATGGTAGATATCAAGGATATCCAACATCATCTTCACAACAAACACAAGCAAATTGCAACTTGTAGAGCTAACATGTCACCTAGGAACAAGATAATTAATAATATCAACTCTAAGTGACAATATCTCAAATGTACACATTTTCTAGGCTTGTAATATGCACATAGCATATTACTCCCCTATAATGTGATACCAATGAAAACTTAACAAGAGGCAATAAGAGAATCCAACAAGAGATAATTAATGGACTTTTTAGAATTTGAATTTCTCATGAGAGACATACCACCTAGCGACTAGATAATCTTGTAATATCAATACTAGATGGTATTCCTCATGTACACATATTTATAGGATTGTGAGGTGCACAAAGCACATCACGCCCCCAAAATGGGATGTTCCATTAATCTCTCACACGAGCCAACTAGGATACAAATAAGAAGCATAAAGGCTCAACGCACGACACACACATACATGCTGTGCAAACCAACACACACATACTTGATTGCTCAAGATAAGCAAGTTGGAAGCACAACATATACAAACACATGCATGGTACAAAACCAAAACATGCAAAAGGAGCAAGTAACTTTCAATGTAAACAATTTAAGCACGAGTTACCGCAAGGAGGAACATTGGATATAAGATAGAAACTTGATAATCCGAATGACTTGGCTTGAGATAATATGAATGATGAAGACCCCTTAACTCTTCATAATGTAGCCAAGTCTCCAATGCCCTCCAACAACACCTATTGATCAAGTTTGAGTTTGTTGGTCCCCAACCAAGTTGGGTCCTAAGAGGTTAGTCACAATAGGCTTGGCAACCCAAATTGTTCTTTGCTTGAAACCACTTTGATTACCAACAAACTTGGCAAACACATTGCCAACCTTATCCTTCCCAAGAGAATAGATATCATCAATAATAATTGGGTTGGATAAGTTACCACTAGTGCATGAAGAAGCGACGTGACCTTTCACACGACATAAGTAGCAACGTCTGCTCTTCACTTTCTTCTCACTTGATTTCTCATCTTGAGAAGCATTAGCTTGAGTCTTCTTGGGAAGAGGCCTTTCTTCAACTTGAGGTTGAGCATGAGAATGAACTTGTGGCCGCTTCCCTTGTTGCTTGTCATTAATGTGCTTCTTCTTCAATGGGCAAGATCTAACATGATGCCCTTCAATTTTGCACTTGAAGCAAATAATCTTGGCCGAATTCTTGACTTGTTCTTGGCCCTTTTTCTTGATTCTCTTGGACTTATTCTTCTTATTGGAGTTGAATCCAAGTCCACCTTTGTCATTGGGGGATTTTTGCACACTCAAGATATTGTTGAGTGTGGACTTCCCTTCATGACTCTTTTCCAAGTCTTTCTTCAAATAATTGACTTGGGCCTTGAGCTCTTTGATTTCCTCTACATGGTTAGTATCAACACAAGTACTAGAGGAAGTATACACTTCATCATTGGAGTAACAAGGCAAGGAAAGCAATTCATCACAAGATGTACCAATGTTATGCATGGATGAATTACGAGGACTAGCACAAGGCAAAATAGCATTTTGACTAAAAGTAGTGCTAGTATCCATATGAGGCTCACTAGATGTTACCTTAGCAATCATGGCCTCATGAGCTATCTTTAGCACATTATGGGATACTAGAAGATCATCATGAGAGCTTGAGAGCTTTTCATGGCTTTCTTCCAATTTCCCATAATTGCTAGATAGCAACTCAAGTTGAGCCCGTAGCTCAACATTCTCCTTCAAAATGGATGCTTCACAAGTAATAGAGTTAGTAGCACAAGCATCATCATTAACAATAATAGGAGAGGACAACTTGGCAAGCTCTTTAGAATAAGAAGCTTTAAGTTGAGCATGAGAATCGGTGAGTTCGATGAGCTCACTCTTAATGACCCTTGAGCCATTTTCGAGGTGCTTGAAGTCCTTAAGGAGTTTAGCATGAGCAACTTCAAGCTTAGCAATTTTATTTTTGAAATCATTAGCCACCTCGAGAGCTCTATCACGGGATTCCTTTATTCTAGATAATTCTAGAGCAAAGGTCACCTCAAGAGATTCCTTGGTGGTTTGTTCAAGTTCAAGAGCTTGAGAGAGGTCCGCGATCTCATTAGCGTAATCACGCTCATGACCTTCCATTTTCTCAATGGTGACCTCATGCTCCTCAAGACGAGATTCCAACTCATCAATATATTTCTTGCCCTCAATAGCAATGGACATGATTTCCATGAAGTTGGAACGAGCAATTTTATTCTTATGAAGAGCTTTAAAAATCATTTCCCCCTTAGTTTTTAAGGAGGCAACATTATCATTCTCTTCATCATTATCCTCATCATCATTAGCATCAACATCATCATCAAGAGACATATTGGGGTTCAAGGTAGGAGATACCTTTGAAGCCTTGGCCATAAGGCAAAACGCAATAGATGATAATGTAGGATCCCTTGAAGCACCATTAAAAACCACATCTTGTTCCATCGAGTGTTGGGTTTCCTCTACATTGTTAGCACAACAATTCGAGGAAATAGATGCATTTTTATCATGGCAACAAGACATAGCAAGCATATCATCATGAGATTTAGTCAAGCAATTTCTACATGATATGCAAGGACTATCAACACAAGCATGTGAGACATTTGGAGTGCTCGAAGTGCTAAAGTCCATAGATGGATCATTGCAATAAGATAGCGATGAAGGATCATCCACAATAAGCATACTATCATCATTGCAATGACCAACACTACTCACCATATCATTACCTTGTGGCAAACCACATGTAGGTGAAGTAGAAGAAGTTGAGAAGACTATACGACCGGAGGTGGAGGGAGGACAACCATCCCCACAAATCTTGGACACACCATATTTATCTTGAAGCTTTGTCCACAACTCATGAGCATCCCGGAACGGCATGAGTTGAAATATAACTACATTGCTCAAAGCATCGAAAAGCACATTAGAAGCTTGAGCATTGAGATAAGAGTTTTTCTCATCCTCTAAAGATAATCTTTGGGGATCCTTTGGAGGAGAAAAACCCATATCTACAATTCGCTCTAAATTTGGGTCCATGACCCTAAAGAGATTAAGCATGCGAATTACCCAAACATCAAAATTTGTGCCATCGAAACTAAGAGTGTCAGAGAATCCTAAGCCCCTAGTCGACATCCTTACTCTCTAGGCGGTTAAGCCCTATAAAGAGAGATGAGGCTCTGATACCAATTGAAAGATCGAGGATGTCGCCTAGAGGGGGGGGTGAATAGGCGCTTTAAAATAATTACGGTTAAGGCTTGAACAAATGCGGAATAAACCTAGCGGTTAATTTGACAAGCACAAAACCTACAACAACTAGGCTCACCTATGTGCACCAACAACTTATGCTAAGCAAGATAGACAACTAAGTGATAGCAAGATATATGACAAGAAACAATATGGCTATCACAAAGTAAAGTGCATAAGTAAAGGGCTCGGGTAAGAGATAACCGAGGCACGCGGAGACGATGATGTATCCCGAAGTTCACACCCTTGCGGATGCTAATCTCCGTTTGGAGCGGTGTGGAGGCACAATGCTCCCCAAGAAGCTATTAGGGCCACCGTAATCTCCTCACGCCCTCGCACAATGCAAGATGCCGTGATTCCACTAAGGGACCCTTGAGGGCGGTCACCGAACCCGTACAAATGGCAACCCTTGGGAGCGGTCACCGAACCCGTACACTTTGGCAACCCTTGGGGGCGGTCACCGGTACCCGTCAAATTGCTCGGGGCAATCTCCACAACCTAATTGGAGACCCCGACGCTTGCCCGGAGCTTTACACCACAATGATTGAGCTCCGAACAACACCAACCGTCTAGGGCGCCAAGGCACCCAAGAGGAACAAGCTCTAGGGTGCCCAAACACCCAAGAGTAATAAGCTTCTCAAACTTCACTACCACGTATCACCGTGGAGAACTCAAACCGATGCACCAAATGCAATGGCAAGGGCACACGGAGTGCCCAAGTCCTTATCTCCCAAATCCCACCAAAGCAACTAATGCTAGGGAGGAAAATGAGAGGAAGAACAAAAGAAGAACACGAAGAACTCCAAGATCTAGATCCAAGGGGTTCCCCTCACTTAGAGGAGAAAGTGATTGGTGGAAACGTGGATCTAGATCTCCTCTCTCTTTTCCCTCAAGAACTAGCAAGAATTATTGGAGGGATTGAGAGTTAGCAAGCTCGAAGAAGGTCAACAATGAGGGAAGAACACGAGCTCAAGAGATAAGGTCCATTGGGGAAGAAGACCCCCTTTTATAGGTGGGGAAAAATCCAACCGTTATCCTCACAGCCCGCACAGAGAGGTACTACCGCTCCAAGGAGCGGTACTACCGCTCCAAGGAGCGGTACTACCGCTAGGGCGGTAGTAGCCCTTTGAAAAACAACAGCGAGGAGGCAAAAGGCATGTAGAACCGCCGGGGCGGTACTACCGCTAGGGATAGCGGTACTACCGCAAAGGGTAGCGGTACTACTGCTAGCGAGCGGTACTAAAAAATACATCCGTGCCTACCACCGCTGGACCTAATACGAGATTTTGGTCCGGAGCGGTACTACTGCTGTAGTAGCCACGGTAGTACCGCTCTGGAGCGGTAGTAAAAATTTACATCCGCTCCAATCCGCGGTAGTACCGCTGCAGCCTTTTCAGAACACCAAAACTGCCACAACTTCTGCAAACGGACTCCGAATTCAACGAAACCAAGTTTGTTGGAAAGCTAATGACATGGGCTAACACAATCTTGGTAGAAATATCAATAAGAAGCAGATTAGAAAATTCCCATGAGAAAATGGTGAGAACCCTTGCTCAAAAAAGACCGGTAAAACCTCCAACACTGAAAACGCGATAGAAGAAGCATATGTAATCCGTTTTTGATGTACTAGAGCTTGTCACGAAGATAACCACAAGATATAAAACCTCAAAATAAAATACAAATAAGAATCAACAAAGATGATGCAAGGATGCAATGGTTTGAGCTCTCGACGAACGATACGATCAAGCTACTCACTTGAGAGCCCCCCTTGATAGTACGACAATCGATCCTATAACCCGGTCTCCAAACTATCACCATGAGACCGGTAAAATATAAAACCTATCAAGGGCAAACCTTTGCCTTGCACGAAGTCCACTTGAGCTAGATGATGACGATCTTGACTCCCTCAAGTTGGACCACCCTTCTTGATTGCGTTCGCTCGATGAAGACTAGTTGATTGCTCCCCCATACTCCACTATGGGTGAGCCACTCTTTGGCACATTTTCACAAGTCCATTGTCACCACAATGGACGGCAAGCTTCAAGCATGTGATCTCTTCATGATGATCCACTTGAACTTGCACACCGCAACCTAACCCCACAAAGAACTCTCACGAAGACCATGGGTTAGTACACAAAGCGTAATTGACAATGCTTACCATACCATGGGATCGCTTGGTCCCCCTCGGTACATCTTCTACGCTTTGTGTGTTGATCAACTTGATTCACTCTTTGACTTAGTCTTGATCAACCTCTCACATGACCAATCTTTAGGTAATTCCTTGAATAGCATCTTGGTCATCACAAACTCTCCTTGAAACCAACAAATGGACTCCAAGAAAAGCCTATGGACAAATCCTTCAAATATAACTCAAGGCAACCATTAGTCCATAGAGATTGTCATCAATTACCAAAACCAAACATGGGGGCACCGCATGTTCTTTCACTAATGATATGCAAAGCCACAAGCTTGGGGATGCTATGTTTGATGAAGATGATATTTTTAGTCCCCCAAGTTTTAATGAGAAAACTTATTATGATAAAAGCATGCCTCCTATTTATGATGATTATATTGATGAAAGTGGGTTTGGAAGAGTGTCAACTTTAGATAATAACGATCCCACTATTTTGGAGGGTGTTGAATATTTTCACAATATTGATAAAAGTGGATTTGGAGAGGTCATGACTTTATTTAGTGATGAATCCACTATTTTGGAATAGGTTCCAATTGATTATGAGAACAAAGTTGTTATCTATGATGATTATTGTGATGACATGTATGCTATAAAGAATAATGATAACCATGAAACTTGTCATCATGATTTTAATTTTCAATTGGATTATGCCTCACATGATAGTTATTTTGTTGAGTTTGCTCCCGCTACTATTCATGAGAATAAATTTGCTTATGTGGAGAGTAGAAAAATTTCTATGCTTGTAGATCATGAAAATAATGCTTTATGTGATAGCTATATTGTTGAATTCATGCATGATGCTACTGAAAATTATTATGAGAGAGGAACATATGCTTCTACATATCTCAATAATATCAAGTTTCCTCTCTATGTGTTGAAAATCTTGAAGTTATGCTTGTTTTGCTTTCCTATGCTAGTTGATTCTTGTTCCCATAAATTGTTTGCTCACAAAATCCCTATGCATAGGAAGTGGGTTAGACTTAAATGTGCTAGTCATATGCTTCATGATGCTCCCATTGTGTTTCAATCCTTATCTTTTATGTGAGCATCATTGAAATCATCATGCATAGCTTAAAAGGCATTAAAGAAAAGCGCTTGTTGGGAGACAACCCAATATTTACCCCTACTGTTTTTGTGTGTTCACATGATTAATCTACTGTAGTAATCAGGTTTTATAGCTTTTGTTTCAATAAAGTGCCAAGTAAAGCCATTGCGATAGTGTGGATGATAGTTGACTTGATTCTGTGCAAAAACAGAAACTTTTGCGTCTAGTAACAGAATTGTTAAAATTCATTGGAAAGTGGAAAAACTCTGAATTTTTTACAGAGGATTTATATACAAAGTTTCTACGTTTTCCTAAGTTTTCAGAATTTTTAGAGTAACATAATTATAAGATCAATTTAGATCTTCACAGACTGTTCTGTTTTTGACAGATTCTGTTTTCGATGCTTAGTTTGCTTGCTTTCTAGTTTCTATGGCTTATATTGCTTAATATAAATTGTAGAAATGATAGGGTACAGTAGGCATCATGTGATAAAATTTATGAATCTTGTATTGACAGTACCAAACTGAATGATTTGTTTTATTATACTAACGGATCTCACGAAGGTTTTGTTAAGTTTTGTGTGATTGAAGTTTTCAAATTTTGGGTGAGATATCGATATGAGGAGAATAAGGAGTGACAAGACCCTAAGCTTGGGGATTCCCAAGGCACCCCAAGGTAATATTCAAGGAATATCTAAGCAACTAAGCTTGGGGATGCCCCGGAAGGCATACCCTCTTTCGTCTCCAACATCATCGGTAAATTTACTTGAGGCTATATTTTTATTCACCACATGTTATGTGTTTTGCTTGGAGCATCATTTATTTTATTAGTATTTGCTTTATGTTATTTGGAGTAATGTTTTTCATCTTTTATTTCAATAAAAATGTCAAGTATAGCCTTTACCATGCTTATCTTGCAAGTCTATATGTTGCTGTTCTGAAAACAGAAAGTTTTCTATCG
Source organism: Thinopyrum elongatum (assembly GCA_011799875.1). Lineage (NCBI taxonomy): Eukaryota > Viridiplantae > Streptophyta > Magnoliopsida > Poales > Poaceae > Thinopyrum > Thinopyrum elongatum. The sequence goes on from CM022300.1 coordinate 591,445,889, forward strand.
TTGTCTGAATTCTTCTGGAAAGTCAGAACATGATAAAATCTTGAATTTTTTTTACACAATGAGTAACAACAAATTTCTACAGTGTGGTAATTTTTCAGATGTTTTGGAGTTAGGGAAGTTTGAGTACAATTGCACTCTTTACAGACTGTCCTGTTTTGACAGATTGCTGTTATTTTTGCATTGTTTGCATATGTTTGCTTGTTTAATGATTCTATTTGAGGATAGGAGTATTAAATATGCAGAGGCATTTAGTATGCAATGTTAAATAATAATTTTAGTGATTTGCTACAGTATAGAATGATAAGGTTTTGCATTTGATTTATACTAACTTTTCTCACAAGTTCTTGTTGAGTTTTGTGTGCATGAAGTTTTTAAGATTTAGGGAAACCGTGATATAAAAGGAATTAAGGAGACACAAAAGCTCAAGCTTGGGGATGCCCAAGGCATCCCTAGTTAATATTTCAAGAAGTCTCAAGCATCTAAGCTTGGGGATGCCCTGGTAGGCATCCCACCTTTCTTCATCAAGAATTATCGGTTAGTATCGGTTGAGCCTAAGTTTTTGCTTCTTCACATGATGTGTGCTATTTTTAGAATGTCATTTTACTTTGTTTTGCTTGCTTTTTTAATAAAGTACTTAAGATCTGAAATTTTATTTATGAGAGAGAGTCTTCATATAGCTACATAATTATTCAACTACTCATTGATCTTCACTTAAATCTTTTTGGAGTAGTTTGTCATTTACTCGTGTGCTTCACTTATATCCTATGAGTAAATGGTTGAATGAATTGAGTATCATAAATCTGAAATTATATATGCTTCATATGCTTATACCATGGGGAGTAATGACTTCACATATAAGAAGTAGAGGTGGTAAATTTATTGAAAGTTAGCAAACATAGTATTGGTCACATGAACAATTCATGAAAGAATATTGAAGGAAGAGAGATTTCACATATAAATATACTATCTTGGACATCTTCTATGATTGTGAGCCCCATTAATTATTTTCAAACTTGATCAAATTAGTTGAAGTTGGACAAGTAAGACAACATAATGAGTTATGCTTGGGTATATTTGTATAGAAGTTATATTGTTATGGATCCTCCAACATGTGGTGCTTGCTATTTAGAATCTATTGCTAGCCAAAATTTCTGTACTAAGCGGGATTACTGCTTGTGCATCGAAAATCCTTGAACCAAGTTTCTTCCATGAGTGTCCACCATATCTACCTATATGCGGTATTTATCTGCCGTTCCAAGTAAATTTGCATGTGCCAAACTCTAAACCTTCAAATAATAATCTATTTTGTATGCCCCAATCGCTCATGTAGCGACTAGGGGCTGTCAGTATCTTCCATGCTAGGTGGGTTATTCTCACGATGAGTGGACTCCGCTCATCATTCACGAGAAAATGGCTGGTAATCAGGATGCCCAGTTCCATGCTCAAACCAAAAACAAAATCGCAAATAATTAAACAAAACTCCCCCAGGACTGTTGTTTGTATGGACGGTACCCATTGTTTCAGATCAGCCATGGAGTGTGATTGTTGGTGGAGGGGGAGTAAAAAGTTTACCTTTCTGTTTGGGAACCGCCTATAATGTATCTAGTATGGAAGATATTGGGGAACTCTTGGTTGTTATGTTGACAATGAAAGCATACCTCTCAAAATTATTTTCATCTTTGTTTTAAAAGCTTCGAGCTCTGGCACCTCTGCAAATCCCTGCTTCCCTCTGCGAAGGGCCTATGTTTTACTTTTATGCAAGAGTCAGTAGTATTCCTTCTCATTCCAACCTACTCTTTAGTTGGCAAGCATCATGTGATGGGGAAAGATCTAAGCATATATGGCCATTCAAATATATTTGATCATGAATTATTATTGTCGACAATTATCTATATGATAAATAAGTTGGGAGGTGAAACATTAAGCCCCTATCTTTCTCTGTGTTCAATGGACGCTATTTGTTCTAAAAATATGCTTTGAGTGGTAGCAATCATGGAAGACTATATGATAGTTGAGTATGTGGGATTTGCTAAATCAAAGCTCTTACATAGACCCTTCCTGAAAATAAGATGAATTGCAATTGTTTGATGACTGAGGACCTAGTTTGTTAGTTTTCAAGAAAGTTTATGATCTATGCTTTAACATGTGAATAGCTTGCTACTTGATTATGAGAAGTTTTATGAGATGAGCTACTGTTTATGATTTATAATGGTGCGAGAAAAAGTGATTGAAATTATCATTGATCAAACTTGTGCAATTGCTAGCATTCCACATCAAAAATTCTATTTTTATCATTTACCTACTCGAGGACGAGCAGGAATTAAGCTTGGGGATGCTTGATATGTCTCCAACGTATCTATAATTTTTTATTGTTCCATGCCATTATATTATCTATCTTGGATGTTTTATATACATTTATATGCTATTTTATATGATATTTGGGACTAACATATTAACCTAGAGCCCAATGCCAGTTTCTGTTTTTTCCTTGTTTTTGAGTTTTATAGAAAAGGAATATCAAACGGAGTCCAAATGAGCTGAAAATTTACGGTGATTTTTTATGGACCAGAAGAAGCCCCCGAAGCAAAAGAGTTGGGCCAGAAGAGCCACGAGGCCTCCACAAGGGTGGAGGGCGCGCCCTACCCCCTTGGGCGCGCCCTCCGGTCTTGTGGGCTCCTCGTGGACCCCCCTGACTTGTTCTCGACGCCAAAAATTCCTATAAATACAGAAACCCCCTAGAAATAAACCTAGATCGGGAGTTCCACCGCCGCAAGCCTCTGTAGCCACCAAAAACCAATCGGGAGCCCGTCCCGGCACCCTGCCGGAGGGGGAAATCATCACCGGTGGCCATCTTCATCATCCCGGCGCTCTCCATGACGAGGAGGGAGTAGTTCACCCTCGGGGCTGAGGGTATGTACCAGTAGCTATGTGTTTGATCTCTCTCTCTCTCGTGTTCTTGATTTGGCACGATCTTGATGTACCGCGAGCTTTGTTATTATAGTTGGATCATATGGTGTTTCTTCCCTCTCTATCTCTTGTTGTGATGAATTGAGTCTTGCTCTTTGAGGTTTTGTTATGTTGGATTGAGTATTGGATTTGAGAACACTTGATGTATGTCTTGCGATGGGATATCTGTGGTGACAATGGGATGTTCTATTGATTCACTTGATGTATGTTTTGGCACTCAACTCGCGGATTCCCGATGTGACATTAGGGTAATCTATGCATAGGGGTTGATGCACGTTTTTGTCCTACGTTCTCCAATAGAAACTTTGGAGTGACTCTTTGTTGCACGTTGAGGGATTGTTATGTGATCCAGTTATGTGATCATTGTTGAGAGAACTTGCACTAGTGAAAGTATGGACCATAGGCCTTGTTTCTAAGCATTGCAATACCGTTTTCGCTCACTTTTGTTACTAGTTACCTTGCTGTTTTTATATTTTCAGATTACAAAAACCTATATCTACCATCCATATTGCACTTGTATCACCATCTCTTCGCCGAACTAGTGCACCTATACAATTTATCATTGTATTGGGTGTGTTGGGGACACAAGAGACTCTTTGTTATTTGGTTGCAGGGTTGTTTGAGAGAGACCATCTTCATCCTACGCCTCCTACGGATTGATAAACCTTAGGTCCTCCACTTGAGGGAAATTTGCTACTGTCCTACAAAACTCTGCGCTTGAAGGCCCAACACGAGTCTACAAGAAGAAGGTTGCGTAGTAGACATCCGAAAGCTATTCCTCATTCAACGCAGGCGAGTTGTACGCGGGCTACTTAAACCGCCTTCACACCAGCCGGGACCTGGAGTCCGGCTTAATCAACTTGATGAAGCAGAAATATGAGGTATGAATATATTGAACTCCTCTTTAGCCTTGCATATATATGTCCATACTAGCCCCCAAGTCTTAAGTATATAAATAATATTGAGTATGCTTGAGACTTGTGAAAATTTCCAAAGTGTAGCCCCCAAGGGCCGGCTTATCTTGATAAGATGAGCCGGGTCTTAATATAAATTGAAATGACCTACATTAGCCTCCAAGTGCCAAGTATATTGCTTGCAATGTGCTTGGGACTTAAATACCATTGTTGAATATGAACTTAACCATCTTAACATTGCTTGTCACCATTGGCAGAAAGCTTTGAATTTGGGCGAGTCAAACATTGCCGAGTTGAAGAAAAATCTGGAGACGCAGCAAAGTGAACGCGCCAAGGCTGAATTGAGCCTAAAATCATCCTTGCAAAATATTGAGAAGATCAAGGCCAAATTTGATGAAGAAAAAGCCGCCTTGGAAACTGACAGGGCCAATCTTCTAAAGAGAGCAGAAGATGCTGAGGCTCAGCTTAAGCCGGTGACTGAAGAGTTATCCGGCTTAAAACAACATATCTCTGAAATGACAGCTGCCATCTTTGGTAAGTAAAACATATATTTTATTGCATTAACCCGCCTGGCGACTTATAATATGATTGTTAATCCGCCTGGAGACTCATGTTTGAAATTGCTTAACAGGTGCCAGGAGTGCCAGCCTTGGACAGAACGCTATGATGAAGCTGAAGGCCGTGTACTCTTTGACGGAGTAACTATACGCTGGCACCCTTCGGACGCTAGTTGCCATATCAAACGGCAAGAAGCCTCCAACACTTATGAAAACTGTGCTGGATCACCTATCCACGGTGCCAGCGCAGATTGAAGAGGTGAAGCTGTCCACCGCTCGCATAGGAGCCATCGTTGCTTTAAGCCGGGCAAAGGCATGGCAACCAGAGTTAGACCCGGCAGAGATGGCTAGCGGGTGTCCAGAATTTACCAACGATGGATATGTTTTTGAAGAAGCCAATTTTGCCAAATGCGTTAAAGAGATGAGGCCTCTTGCTTGTCAACTTGCACAAGAAGCAGATCTGTCCAAGTATCAGGCGGGTTATGACAGCAACAATGTTCGCTTGAAGCCACCGACGCATGAGATTATGGACTTAACCCCTCCAAGGCGTAAGCATATCTTCGCTCCTGATATTGACCCTTCTCTTATTCTTAACGATGAGGCGACCTTTGAGGCGTTAACTGGCATCGACTGGACGTCGGGTGATCTCCAGATGGTAGACGACGAAGAGCTGGCACGGGATGACCCGGAGGCCTCCAACTCAAGGCGCCATGATGATAGTAACCTGGCGGGGTCTAACCCGGACGGCACAGAGGCCGGCTTAGAGGGGTGATTCAACTCTTGAAAAACTTTGAGGAATTTTTTGGGCTTTGTTGCCGCCATGTAATAACGTAGTTAAAACTTTATCCGCCTTGTCATGCCTTCGAGCATGTTATGCCAACTATGCTTCGGCGACTTAACCTTTTGATCTTGCCTTAGATATGCACATTTGGCCTTTCAACTTTGCCAAAATTGCTTGAAACACTACTGCAGGATGCTGCTAACGCGACACTACGATCAGAGACCCTTTGACGAAACTATGTGCGATGCATTAATCGCAAACGATGATGTAAAATAACTGTCAAAAAAGATGCAAAACATTTGCGATGAAGGATACATCAAACACGGTTCAGATTTTAGTTGCGTGTGTGATGTGGGGCATACGGTTCAGTTCAATGAACTATTTGCGATGAGGCAGAACAAAAGAAACGGGCAGCCAGATGAAGGTGTGTGCGATATACGGCATACAGTTCACTCGGATAAACTGTTTGTGATGATGAGGAACAACATAAACGGGCAGCCAGATGAAGGTGTGTGCGATATACGACATACAGTTCACTCGGATGAACTGTTTGCGTTGAGCCAAGAGAACAGAAATGGTTCAACTTAACAAGATATGTGTGATACGCGGCAAACAGGTCTGTAATCGAAAATGTGTGGGAAGACCGATAACAACACAGATGATTCATGTTAACAAGCCGTGTGTGTTGTGAGCAAACGATTGCTGGTATACAATTGTCAGTGATTGATGAAATCATCACCGACGGGTTCCATTGTTTAGTCCATGTGCGATGTGATTTGCTCTGTCTACAGAACATCAACATGTATACTTAAAAAGACAGCATTGCATAACCAAATTAAGCAAACAATTACACAAGTGACTACACACATAACATTTCCACACACCAAAGTAAGCGATTACATGCATACTAAACTAGGAGAAACGAGGATCTAATCATCTACTTGTTGCGACGACGCTTGCCATTGCTCTACTTCCGGCTGGATCCCTGGCCGTTTTGGGGAAGGAGGCACTTCCTCATGTCAATGATCCGCCTGTACATCTCGTAGCTCGTGTACACCTCCTTGGCCGCGTACATGACGTGAGCTTTGTCGAGTTTCTCCATCCAGGCTGAGTGCCAGGCACGCTTGTCCTTGTTGCAGGAATCCTTCATGTCTCTGTAGTAGAGATCGATGATGGCCTCGGCGAGGTGAACCAGTGAGTCCTTCTCATGCTCGTTGCTGCCCCAGATCTTGTATTGGCCCTGGATGTCGACAAGATTCTGGCAGGCGATGCCCGAATTCTTAAGCACCTTTACATCATTGGTGATGTCCACCATAGCGAACATGTAGTGGGGGCTATTGACAAACCTGGCGAAACGCTCGGAAGGCCTTGTGGCCAGGCAGTAGTGGTAGATGAGGACGTGATTGTGCACGCACATTTGGGCGATGGCGACCTTGGGACGAGACCCGGCACGAGCGCGGGTGTACTTGAGGTCGAACCCGACCACCTTGTACTTCTCCTCAGCAAGAAACAACTCCATGATGTGGATGGAGTGCTCCACCCAGACCGGGTTGTTGGTGTACATCACCGAGAGCTCCGTGAACCTTCTGTGGGTGTCCACCACGGCATGCATGGTGAACTGCTGCTCGTCGTCGGTAGCCGCTCGGAGCGCCATTGGAGCCGTGCAGGATACCCTCTAAGAATTTGTAGTGGTGGGTGTGCTTCTTGCAATGGTGGGGCGCGATCAAAAGGTTGAAGAGACACAAGGGTTAAATGGCCGCTGTAATAAATGGGGGCCGGCCGGCCTGTAATCGTCACGTCTTGTCACCGCGTTCATAGCAGAGGATTCCAGTGCACGTTTGACAACACCGCACGCATTTCGTTTGACCACGCGTGGGCTCGAAGAGGTGCCAAATGTATCGTCGGTGAGCCTGTTCCCATGCTACCGCGTAGTTTATCGCGCAAGCTTCCCGCCCGGCTAGTTTGGCCACGCGTCGGCTAGAAGGGGGACAAATCGTGGGCGTTTATTGGCGAAAATCTTTGTAAAAACAAAGTGTATGGAATGACTTCGGTCATAAGTTTACCCGTGGGTGACGAGGTCAAAGTTACACAGAAGGGTGATGATGGACACTCGAGTGCGATAATTAATTCTGCGCTCTACAGGGCACACGGTTGAAGAAACCAATTGTGTGCAATAATGTCGAAGATCGCTGAGTTAGCTGTACAGATCGGGTGCTATGAGATCGACAAGGTAAACAGATTCGAGAATGGTTAATAAAATCTAAGTCCATTTCATATTAAGGTCAAAATAATGCTACCAATATACGAGTCTCATACGATGCCATTTCAACGATTGTACCACAAAAGATCGAAATATTACAAGGTTCAAATTCCAGAGTTATATGGCTCAAATTCGAAGATTACAAGGTTCAAACTGATATTAGAAATGAAATTCAGCTCATCAGCTGCAAACGCTCGCACTGATCCGCTGAACATGGATATAAGAGAGGATCAAACTAATATTACCACTTGTAAGGCTGGTTTCGAAACCTCATAATTTTCGCAAAGGGGTCAGCCACTAAGAAGTCATGTATGGGGTTGACACGATGACTTCCGATTACTCTGTCATCTGAAGTTCCAAAATGAAATTCAGCATTTTCGAAGCCTATTCCATTCTGACGCAGCCGCCGGCACTGATCAACAAACCATTCATTTTTGCGAAATAAATGTAGGGCAAACCTCATTACCTTCAACACCCTTGCTCTGACAACAAAGAACCTGGCAAATATAATCTCCGGTAAAGTCCCTCGGTAGGAGTTCAAAGTAATTTCTGAGAGATGCAGATCTAGCCATTCGATGTGATTGTTATATTGTATCACATTATCCACCACCGGGCCTAATCTTATCTGCAAAAGAAGAAAACGTGTTAATGCCTACATGCAGTTTTGAACACTACTACAGGCCTATTTGGTTTGCAGGATTTGTAAAATGCACTAACGTGCCATCTTCGATCCGACATGATTAACATGGGCATTTGATTACAATCTAGAATAATGTAGCCTTCTTCACAAGAGGTTGTAGTGGATGAAAAGTTCCCTAAGAAAACTAGTACAGATGAATCCAAAGGAGAAATACTTATGGATTGTAACCATATGGATCAAGCAACCAATATGCGGGGGGACATGTATGTACTGAAATCCTTCAGAAATCGTAGTACATTGTCATTGTAAACTTGGAAAAAGGTGTCACAAATTGAACTCCCTTATGGTTAACATTTAACAGGAAAGGAATATCACCTCGATATATAGCTTCTCCAGGCACGGAAAGCATCTCAGGAAACTGACAACTTGCTCCAGGTTGGGGCCGATAGATTCTAGTGCCAAGACCTTCACTGTGCGTAGTTTCGGGGTCAAGCTTGTCGGAATCATTTTCTGGATGACAGACGAACATACATCTTCAAAATTAGAAATAATGGTAATTTCTAGAAGGAGAGGTAGAAGGCGGCTGTTGTACCTGAACGGGTGTGGATCCAATAACAAGTTCGGAGTATTTGTCAGACGAGTAGCCCACCACTGTCAATTTCGGCGCAGAAATGACATTGATTCTTGTTGGACCTTCTTGATCAACTACAAGTAATCTCTCAAGTGAAGGTGTGTCCTCAATGACCATACCGTGGTACACATCTTGTGATGTCTTCTTGCAGCATCAGCAACACACATAAATAGTCCGGAGAGTCATGGAGGTGATGTGGAAGCTACTCAACCCATTGATCGCCTGAAGACGAAGGTACTCGAGTGCAGTACAGCCATGGAGCAGGCGCTCCATGTCACCGTTTGGGAGGCAGACGGCGACGAGCTCGAGGTGCTTCAGTCATGGTAGAATAAGAGCGGGCGCGTCATTAAGGGGGGGATGGCAGTTCCTTAACTTGGCGACGTGCAGCGTGGGCGCGAGGCGGAGCGCGGACGTTGGCAACGAGAGCATATGCCCATCATCAAAAGTGAGCTCCTCGAGCTGATCTAGGGCGGGGGATCGGAACCAGTCGTCAAGCTTGGCTCGGTCCTTGCCGTTGGAACGGAACTTGCCCATGGTAAGGCCTCTGGTTGGGCCAGGGTGACTGCCAAGGATCTTGGAGAACGCATCCAAGCTTTTGCGATAGCCATGGCAGAGCTCATGGGTGTCGATGAGGTCAAGAGGGGTGGAGTTCCATAGGGGGCGCCACCGTCGGGAAAGGACGGTTGTCCGCGCCCCATATTTGATTGAGAGGAGGGAGATGGTGACTGTCAACATATCATCAGGGAGGCTGCTAATGAAGTCTAGGCCTGCTGGAGTCGCTTGCGGTTCTTGCTCGACCAGCCTCCGCTTGTTGGCAGCCCCGTTTTCCACCTCCGAAGTCTCCTCATCAGCGGCGCTTTCTGATAGAAGTGGGAGTACAGGGAATATTTAGTTAAAACAGGGCAATAGAAAAGTGTATTGGTAACTAGAAGTTAGTAGGTAGGAATAGAGTAAGAAAATGGAATAACAATTGGTTGCTTAAATACTACACAATTCCTTTGATATTGCTGGGTAAGTCAACATGCAGATACTTGAAAAGAACACTTACTTCGAACAAAGTCTGGACGGATGATATCGTCGGGGAAGTTAGCATATATCTCATGACCAGGGTCTTTTATGTGCAGTGCAATTTTAGTGTCAGCTTTCAGTACATAAAACTTAGAAATTTCTATCCAAAGGCCCTTGGCAAAATAGGAGTGACCACATTCATCAAGTCTTACAGAAGTAACGATTGTAAATCCATGGTTTGTGTTCAGTATGACATCCCTGCAGTCTTGATTTATGTAAAGGGAAAGATTGTGTACTACAGATTCTGTTGCATAGCAAGGGACACGCTGCAGAAAATGGTAGGATTGTTAAAGAATATGGTAACATGCAAATGGGCAAAATTGAAAGAACTGTACAGCAGTTGAAATCAAAGGACAAAAATCTATAATTAAACAGATAGGGTAACCATGGTGTCATGGAAATATGAGAGTAATCGAAAGAACAATACATCATTAATTTGCCTAATATAGAAAGAAGAGGAAAAAAATCCCCTTTGACGTATATGCTGCATGTGGCACCTTTTATCCATATGCAGCAATATATAGTATATGTTTAGGAAAGTAGGCCATGCCAACCGATTTAGGGTGAGATTGAACATATCGCGCGCATCCTCAAGTCATCTGGTACGGTGAGATGGAACTCCATGGATGTCTGGCCAAGGCCGCAAAGTCCTGACGTGTCCGTGCACTGTACACCCTATGAATGAAAGAAAATCCTCAAATCAATAAAAATGAATTCATGGCGAGTCCGGTCGGGTGATTAAATGAGGCAGATGAACTGGGATAAGAGATGAGATAATATCTCATTAAATTAGTTACCTTGTTGTCCTTGAGAAAAAACCCTCAATACGGCGGATTCCCGAACCGGGCGGAGATGGGTCGACCGCGAGCAGCGTCGAGAAGGTCGATGGCGATAGGCGGCGGCAAGCGAAAGTGGCGAAATGCGGTGGGGTTTGCCGGCAGCCTGGCGGTGGCGACAGGCGTCGAGCTAAGTGGTTGCCGCGGCGATAGGCGGTGCCATGCATAGACGCGGAGGAGCTTGTGCAGGTGTGAATGGGGACCGGAGGGGGTGGTGTGCAGGGTGAGGGTTTTTGTGACGTGGGGATGGTGAGGGTTTTCTTTTTTCTTTTTTGAATTGGGTGATGAGGGTTTTCTGTCCCACAAAGAGTTTCGGAGGCAACGGTTTGCTAGAGCTAACCATGTGTGATTGACAAAACAGGGAAAATGAAAGTCATTGCACAGGGTTCCAATTTCTGTCCCGCCTGCATCCCTCGAAAATATCTGCCCGCCTCGAGGGTTTTTCTGTTTCATAACACACAGTTGTTATTTCCGGACCGTGTGCAATGCACCACCATCCAAATTTTTAATAGCCTCGGCATTTCACTCCCGTGTTTGACTCCCGCGTATTAAAATTTTCAGTAGCCGCGTCATTTCCTCAAACACCCCCCCCCGCCCCCCTCCACACACACACCCCAAAACCTCCTCGGGTGTGTGTGTGCGCGCACACACACACACACACACACCACAACCCCTCCCTCGCTCAAAATCCTAGCAAGGTCGCCGCCGCCGCAAGGCCTCCATTGTCAACATCTGTCGGTTTGCCCGTGCAGCTTACCCACCGATCTCCATACCCAGGCCGCCCTGAGTTTCTTAGATGACGCCTGCCAAACGCCCCATTTCCCACAAATCCCCATCCCCATCCCCCACTCCAGAGCATCGCAGCCTAAGCTCGGCTACACTTCCCGTGGAGCTCAAGGAGTGACTGGCCCAAAAGAGGTGTATCGCGGTCTCTTCGCCCGACGTCACCGAGGTGGCCGCCGAGGAAGCTGACGACCATTACTGGCCGCATGCACTCAATCAGTGGGCTAGAGTATGCAGGTATGTCCCGGACGTCGGCTATGACATCGAGGTCGTCGACAGCGACGGCCTGACGCGGGCTATGTCACAGGTTAAGTGGCCCACCCCCAACCCCTCGGGTTCAACCGCCGTCGATCTCATCCATGGCCCCGCCGCTGATCTCCTCTGGCTCGCTGTCAAGAATTTGCCATCCTACATCGCCATCGAGCCCCTTTTGTCATTTCTGAAAGACACGTTCTGCGACGCTGGCTTGGGATCCACAGCTTCCAAGTCAGACCTTATCGACGGCGACCACGAGGAGGGCACCCTCTCCGGCTCTTCCAAGGAGAAAGAGCGCATCTGCTCTTCCAAGGGGAAAGATCCCGTCTGCGACATCAGGGAGGCACTGGTACAGCAAGGTGCTATACAAACGGTTTTTAACCCCTTTTCGCGACGGCATTCTAAACCGTCGCCAAGTGAGTGACTGCGATAGGGGGTCCTTCCCACGCGACCCAGAAACCATCGGGGATAGGCCCTCCTGGTACACACACTTGGCAAAATGAGGTCGTGTGCGACGGGCGAGCGATCAAATATGGTTATACGTATAGTTGTGCTAAAAAAATACAATTATACATGCCAAATCGTTTCCGGTCGTAAGTACATCCCACACAGTCAGTCTCGGCTAAACGTTTCCATTCGTATGTACATTCAACACAGTCAATCCAAGGAATACGTTTCCGTTAGTATGTACATCCCACACAGTTAATCCAAAAAGTACGTTTCCGTTCGTATATACATCCCACACAGTCACTCCAGGAAAAACGTTTCCGTTCGCAGGTACATCACACACAATTTTCCCCATTAAATCGTTTGTGACAACGTCGCCATTGCAAACGATATTAACAATTTTATCGTTTGCGTTATTGAATGCATCACACACGATGCGTAAAAGAAACTGTGTGGCAAAGGTTGTCCATCGCACACACTTTTTATATGGTAAACGTTTGCGCAAGGTGGCCTAATGCAAACGGTTTTCAAGAGAATGTCGTGTGTGATTGTTCATTGATCCAACACGGTTTATTCCTAGAAACTGTGTGCGTCGCCTGAGGTCATTGCCCATGGTGTTTTCTCAATAACCGTTTGCAATAGAAAAATAGCAGGTTAATTGGCCATTAGCAGGCTAATTGCCCTATTATTAATAATCCATTTATTAATTTAACTGACATTTCATATTAAGCACACAATATATTTCATTTTCATATTAAGGAAGCATGATTTCATAATTGAAATACGTCAGAGTACAACATCATATAGCTTTGGCACTCAGCTACCCCATTACACAACTGCACCAGCACCAAGTTTCACATGCAACATCTATAACCTTTCGAAATTAGCACCATAGACAGTACATAGACAGATGGATCTTATCTGGAAAACTGCTGAAGCGGAAGGCGAATATTGAGCCTTCATTGCTGTTGAAGGTCTTTGCAACTTTAGGCCAGTGCCTGCTCATCCTTCGTCCTCTTCAGGAACACTTCAATATTGAACCGTGGGTGTTGTATGAATACCTTCCTCGCCTCCTGACCATACAGGTGGTTTGAGAGGTAATCATCAGTGAACTGCTTCGGAAAGGCCTGAAAATAAGGATATGCATAAATATATTCTCTAGATTTGAAATGGCGCAAAGGAATTAAAAAGACAAGGTATAACAGTTAGTACCATCCTGTAGTGAACTGATGTTTTCTTCATTGTGCAGACAAAGATCTTGTTGGTTTTTGTCGCTAATTTCTTTATCGTAACAATCTTTCTGAGTTTCTTGACTTGACTGATATTCATGGACAACTCATTTTCACATATGCAAAATGGGTCAAACAGTGGGTCAAAACCTCTGACAGCAGAACCTACATGTGCAAGACCAAATTGTTAAAAACCTAATATTTAAAAACAAAAAGTGGAAAGGTGTGTTATTAACTGCAACAGGCCTAATATTTAAAAGCAAGCAAACATAGTCATTCAAACTTGTATTGTGCAGGTCTAAGTACACTAGTTATTGGCCCTGTTTGGATCCATGGGTTAGAGTTAGTTTGAGCTAATTTGGGCTCAAATAGCACTAAAGTATCCAAACATGATGGCTAGTTTGAGCTAGTTGCGTCAAACCCACCCAAAATAACTATCCCACCCAAGAGGTGCTGATTGGGGCTAGTTCTCCTAGCGCATTTATTGTCAATCTAACAATGTCATCCAATTACCTCTTTGGCTAGAGTTAGTTCAGGGTTAGTCATTGTTGAGTATCATTGTTATTTAGGAAACGTAGGATAGCGTAAGATTTATTCTACCTTGACTTGTACTCCAAGATGACCATGTACTTATATATATATGCCCACGAGGCTCAAGCAATACAATCAACTATTCCACCAATCTCTCTCTCTCCCTTTTAACTGTCATGAGCTAGAAACTAACTCTAATCTCTAGCTAAGTTAGAGTATCTAAACAGTGACATTGTTAAATCAAATGGAAAGACGTGTTAAATACTCCCTCCGGTCCTTTTTTACTCTGCATATAAGAATTGTCTGAAGTCAAACTTCATAAAGTTTGACCATATTTATATGAAAAAATATCAAAATCTACCATGCTAAAGTTATACAATATTAAAATTTAAGTCATGACACATGTACTGATATTTATTTCATATTATGAATGTTGGTATTTTGTTCTATAAAGTTGGTCAAACTTTACGAGGCTTAACTTTAGACAAATCTTATATGCGAACTAAAAAGATTTGGAGGGAGTACAACATGCTTAACAGCAACCAAATATAGCCATTCATAGAGCTATTGTTAAATTTGGTATTGATGAAATTGAACTGCACAGTTCATACTAGCACATATAGAACATCACACTGTTTAGCTGAAATAAACAAGGCATACTACGAACAACCAAAGATGGCAATTAAAACTGGACATATGCTAACTACAAACAACCGAACAACCATAAACCGTAGAAATAAACAAGGCGTAATGCAAACAACCAAATATAGCAATAAATACTGGACAAGTTCTCACTACAAAAGGGGTTCGAGAAAACAAATCATGGGTTTCCTCACTTGTCACAGATTGGCTGCTCCTCGTGGTCGCCGTCGATGAGGTCTGACTTGCCAGCTGAGGATCCCAAGCTAGCGTCGTAGAACGTGTCCTTCAGAAATGACAAAAGGGGCTCCATGGCAATGAAGGATGGCAAATTGTTCATAACGAGCCGCAGGAGATCAGCGACAGGGCCATCGATGAGATCGACGGCTGTCGAACCCGAAGGGTTGGGGGTGGACAACTTAACCTGTGACATAACCCGCGTCAAGCCATCGGTGTCGACGACCTCGATGTCGTAGCCGGCGACCGCAACATGCCAGAATACTCTAGCCCGCTGATTGAAAGGCTCAATCCAGGTCCAGTCATCGTCGTCAGCTTCCTCTGTGGCCACCTCGCCGACGTCGGCCGAAGAGGCCGCGGTAAAGCTCTTTTGGGCCATTCGCTCCTCGAGCTCCCCGGGAAGCGTAGCCGGGCTTAGGCTGCGACGCTCTGGAGTGGGGGAGGGGGTGGGGATGGGGATCTCTGGGAAAGGGGGCGTTTCGCAGGCGTCATCTAAGAAACTTAGGGCGGTGAGGGTATGTATATCGGTGGGTAAACTGCACGGGCAGACTGGCAGAGGTTGACGATGGAGGCGGCACGGCGGCGGCGGCGACCTAGCTAGGTTTGAAGCGAGGGAGGGGTGGTGTGTATGTGTGTGAGCGGGGGATTTGGGGTGTGTGTGTGGAGGGGTCCAAGGTGGTGTTTAAGGAAATGCGGCGGGTACTGAAAATTTTACTAGGCGGGAGTAAAATGGCGGGGCAACTGAAAATTTGGATCAAGGGATTGAAGCAGAGCGGGGCGGGAACATCACACACGATTAAAACATAATAATCGTGTGCTATCAAACAGAAAAACACTCCAGCCGAGCAGGTATTTTTGAGATTGCGAGAGATGCAGGCGGGAGTAAAATGCCGGGGCTACTGAAAATTTGGATCTACTGATTGAAGCAGAGCGGGAGTAACAGACATCGCACACGGTCCAGACATACTAATCGTGTGCTATCAAACAGAAAAACCGTCTACGCGAGTAGATATTTTCGAGATTGCGAGGGAGTAGATATTTTCGAGAGGGGGAGGGAAGCCTCGTGGAGCCCAATCTACTATGATCATGTGGGTGACAGGGTCAGGGGCTCGGCACATGGGTAGTCCTAGGGAACTGTGTCTGTTTCGTACCCGATCACAGACGGTTGTTGCGTCCGACTCGTCTGCTGTTTATAAATTTGGCCAAAAAACGCGGGAAAGGGTCAGAACACGAACACACTTGCATGTGGACCAAATATATGTATGAAAAGGGTGGTTTGATGTTCAAATACCCAATGCACAACTTTGATGTGGCACCTGTCGCACAAAGCGCACGTTATTATTGCTAGCCCCCCCACCCCCCCCCCCACACACACACACTTCGTGTTGCCGGGAGGGGAATCCTAGCTATGAACGCATTCCCCCAAATAGTTAGGTCTGACATCTCACCCTACCTTAACACAAAACCGAAAGGAGTACATCATGGTCAACCCCCCCTCCCCCCTTTGCTTCCGATCAAATGTGGACCGTGTGCGAGCCCATAGATGTGTTCTTCTGGCGTTAGATGGGTGAGACCACATAGGAACCACACCTGCGGGTGGCCCGATGTGTGTGTGTGTGTGTGAAAACGATGTGGTATGATATTTAAATAACCAAATCACAAATTTGATGTGGCACATGTGCATCGCAAATTAACCGGACATCCCCGACCCCATGGAGGTTCATCTAGTACGAAGAGTACTGTGCCCCCCCCCCCCCCCCCCCCCCCCCCACACACACACACTTTGAGTCGGTAGGAGGGGGCATCTCACTAAGGCGTATTGTAAGACTGACCAAGAAGAATCACCACCTTGGTCGTATAAGCTCTCTTGTTTGTTGGGTCAAAGTCATGATTTGACGTTCCACACGTGGCCCCACAAAATAGGCTAGCTTGTCGCCGATAACCACGTGAGGGAGTGCCTAAAGACAACCACTGCATGCATGTGGCCCAAACATAAAGTGTCATGTGGTGTTTGAATATACCCAATGCACAACTTTGATGTGGCAGCGTGCTTTTGCAACCGGAAAGTCCCCACACGGAGTGAGGGTTCACGACGCGTGTATACTATATATATAGGGATTCATGTGTATGCGAGCCCTCGAACTTAGGTCTCGAATCTCACCATGATCGATGTACGACTATACGGTAACGCGAACCAAGAGAAGAAGAATCCACCCTGGTAACCTCTCTCGCGTTATTGGTCGAAGTGATGGACGTCTATGCGGGCCCACGAATATATAGGCCGTCAATGATAACCAAGCGAGGGAGAGTGTCCAAAGACAACCACTGCATGTATGTGCCCCAAACATATGTATGGACATGTGTGATGCATGCATATATGTTTGAATACCAAAAGCACAACATTTTGATGTGGCGCATGCATGCGTCGAAAATTGCACAGTCCCCACAAAGATCTGGTTCATGACGCGTCGCGTGCTCCCCCCCCCCCCCCCCCTTCGACCTGGTGGGAGGGATTTGTGCGTACACATGCGCGTGAAGTATAGTTGCATGTACTGAACCGTATAAGACGAACCAAAATTTAATCCCCTCCTAATTATAAGTCAAATTAACCTCTATCGTTGTCGGTCGAAGTGATTGACCAAGCGGGCACACAGAGATGGACGAAGCAGCTCGCTGATAACCCCGTGAGTGAGTGCTAGAGGACAACCGCCATCGCTTGCTTGTGGGCCAAACACATGTATGGAGATGTGTGATTGTGATGTTTGAATACCTAATATATATGCATAATTTTGATGTGGCACCTACCTCGGAAACCTTTAAGTCCCCCACACGAACCGAGGTTCATGACACGTAGTATATATATGTTGCCCCCCTCCCCTCTTCGACGCGTAATATATACTCCTACGTACTGTAACACACCCCGAAAATAATCCTCCTTGTTCGTCAAATTACCTTTCTCGTTGTGTCATATATTAGATGGACGACGACCTCGCGGGCCCATGGAGGGAAGAGTCGCAGGCGAATGATTGACAACCATCGTCTGCATGTGGCCCAATGTGTTGGTGATGTTTTTAATACCCAATATGCACAACTTTTTTGAGGCACCTGCCTCGGAAACCGAAAAGTCCCCACATGGAGCGAGATCGATTCATGACGTGTGTGTAGTATATATGTGCTGCCCCGGCCCCCTCCTCCCCTCTTCGACGCGTACTATATACTCCTACCGCAACACAATCCAAAAAGAAACCTCCTTGCTGGGTCAAAGTGATGGAGGACAACGTCGCGGGCCCACGGATGAAAGCATCGCACATGAGTGAATGTCCTATATGACGCGTAGTATTGCCCCCGGCCACCCTCTTCAACGCGTACTATATATATACTCCTACCGTACGTATAACAAAAACCAAAAAAATGACCATCCTTGTTGGTCAAATTAACCTCTCTCATCGCATGTCATAGTGCTGGACGGCGACCTCGCAGGCCCACGCGAGTGAGTGTCCTAGGACCACCGCGTGCATGTGGCCCAAAGATGCATATGTCAAACTTTTTCTGCAGCGAACATGCGACCAAAGGAGTTTAGTGTTGAAAATTGAAAAAAAATAGATAGCATTTATCCGTTTTTTATACATTGATTGATTTCCCAGGGATTTAAATGTGCAAAAATCAAATTTGATCTACATGAGACACGTGATAGTGCACGAAAATGAATTGCAAAATCATATGTGTACGTGTCCCTGGGTGCATGTTTAGTCCCCATGCAAGAAATTTCTAACATCGAGAATCTTGATTTTAAAATCCAATAAATCCAAAACTAAGTTGAAATTCATGAAACTCATCGTGGTGTTATATGGACACCAATAGATCGTGATATTTTTTTTTTCAAATTTGAGACAAGTTTTGATATAATCTTCTTACATACAGGAAATTATAAATAATTATCAACCAATATCGCAAACGAACTATTTTATTCGAACTATGTGCGTTAGAACAATAATGTAAGTGCCGTGCTTCGGTTAAGCAATAAAGCGGTAGAATTAATCATTAAAAAGAAAAAAAATCTATATAATACGTGCCGCGCACGCGTCCCGTGTGCCGTACGAGCATGCGTGAGTTGACGAGACGCATGCTAGCAGGCAGACCGGGAGGCCGAGGCATGCGTGTGTTCGCTACGCACTCACCGTGGGGCGTGCTAGTAGCTGTGTGAAATGACGATAGGCGTGCCAGCAGTCCACTGCGCAGGCTCACCGGGAGGCGAGCCAGCCCTTTGACCGCCGCCCACCTCGCTCCCACTGCTACATATTAACGGCGCGCCCGATCCGCTGGTCACAATAGGCGGCCGCACACCCCGTCCACAGTTGTTACTGCCGCATGGAGTGTATTAGGATTTTGCCGAAGCACACCATCGGTGGGAGTGGCGACGCCGGGGCTGGTGAAGCACCCGCGCAACGCATGAAGCTGGGCGCAGAGGTTGTTGTCGCCGCCGACGAGGTCTCGCGCGGGCAGCAGCGCAACCTTGACTTCGTCGCCGTCGTCGTGCCTCCCCAGCCGGAGCCGGAGGTCCACAGCTACTCCGGCAACGACTCCGACTCCAACGGAAAACCGGTTAGTCCCCCCCCCCTTGTTGGGAACAGAAACCCTTGGTTATGTTCACCCAGTCTATGAAATCAGAGTAAGATTCGTTAGATCCGTGTAGTGTATTGATTGTTTGAATGGTATCTATGTACAAATGATTTTTTTTTGCTAATAATCTGACTAGGGTTAGCGTGCGTGCTAATAATTCGTAGCCAGATCTTGAGAATTGATTTTGAATGTCCTACATATATGTTTGTGCCCTTTTTTTCTTCTAGATCTTGAGAATTGATTTTGAATGTCCTACATGTATGTTTCTGTCTCTTTTTTTTCTTCCAGATTGCTATGTACACAGATAAGGCTCCGGCCAGCGGAAACGACATACGCTGTATCTTCCCGCCTTGATTTCTTTTACAGAGGCAACATGCAACTGTGCTAAACATATGAAATTATTCACGGTTCGTTTCGCCTTTTTATACATTGATTTTCCTAAGCATTTTTAACAAATAGCCACCATGTTATTATCGCAAACGGTCATATTAGTCCAACCATGGGCGTTCAACTAACCATTTACTACCGCGGGCAGCTGTTTGATTAGACGGGACGACTGTGAGCAATCCGCCGCGCACGTCGTGAGCGCTGCAATTTATTGCTGGTTTTGGACTTTTGTTTCAGCCGCCTCGGGAAGGTACGTAGAACAGTCCTCCGCTCTTATCTACAAGCACCGCCGCCGAGGATCGCCGCCTGCTGCGAGATGGAGGACGAGCCGGCCAACAAGTGGGGGTGGGTCGAGCCAGAACCGCAAGAGCCTCCGGCGAACGTGGACTTCATCAGCAGCCTCCCGAGATGTTGGTAACCATCATATCCCACCTCCCCATCAAATATGGCATGCGGACCATTGTCCTCTCGTGGCGGTGGCGCCCCCTCTGGCACACCACCCCCATGGACATCATCGTCGACCACGAGTTCTGCAGCGGGGAGCAGCAACGCCTGGACGCATTGTCCCACTTCCTCGCCACGCACCCTGGGCTGGTCAGACGCCTTGCTATCGGCAGGCTCAATCCCCACAACAAGACCGAACCTAGGTTGCACTACTGATTCCTATCCCCAGCCTTGGATCGCTCGAGGAGCTCAACCTTCATGCTAGACGTCCTTGCTCGTTGCCGCCGTCGGTGCTCCGACTCGCGCCCACGCTGCACCGTGCTACATTCAGGCGGTGCATTTTCCCCCAGATCGATGCTGCACGCGCTCTTCATCTCCCTAAACTTAAGCACCTCGAGCTCATTGCCGTCCGCATCTCGAAGGAGGATTTGGAGCGCCTGCTCATTGGTTGTACAGCGCTCGAGTACCTTCGTCTTCATGCGATGGATGGGCTCAGTAGCCTCCACATCACCTCGAGGAATGTCCGTGCGATTTATGTGCATTGCTGGCGCCGCCCAAGGCTGTCAGTTGAGGTGTTTCACGATATTGTCATTGAGAATGCGCCTTTCCTCGAGAGATTGTATGTACTTGATAAATTAGGTCCAGCAAGAATTAGGGTCATTCACGCACCGAAATTGACAGTGTTGGGCTATTCGTGTGCTGAATTCAACGAACTTGTTACTGGATCATTATCTGTTCAGGTACAACAGCCTTCTTCTTCTTCTCCTTCTTATTTATTATTGGAAAACACATTTTATCTAATTGTTGTTGATCTATATGTTCGCCTGTCATCCAGAAAATGATTCCCATAAGCTTGACCCGACCTCTGCGCACAGTGAAGATCTTGGCACTACAATCTGTCAGCCCCAATCTGGATGAAGTTGTTAGATTCCTTAGATGCTTTCCTTGCACGGAGAAGCTATACATCGAGGTGATGCTCCTTTCCTATTAATTGTTAACCACAACGGAGCTCAATTTTTTGTTACTTTTTACTCATGATTACATTGAGAAATGTAGAATGATTTCTAAAAGAAATTTGGAGGATTTCAATACATATATTTTTTGAGATGCTAGTGTTGTACGCGTTTTATTCCTTCGCCCGACATGCTTTCGTGATAAAAGTTTATCATGAAAGATTGAAGGTGGCATTTCACTCTTTTCGTTTATTTTAGAAATCCTGCAAATCAAAGAGGCCCGAAGTGTTCAAATCTGCAGCTATGCACTAATATGTTGTCTTCGTTTGCAGATACTAGCAGGCCCGAAAGTAGAAAATGTTGGGGAATATAACAATCCCATTGAATGCCTTGATCTTCATCTCACAGAAATTATTTTTAACGAGTACCAAGGCACCACACCAGAAATTAAATTCGCCAAGTTCTTTGTTGAGAAAGTAAGGTTGCTCAAGGTAATGAGGTTTTCCCTATATTTACTGCGCAGAAGTGAATGGATTGCTAAAGAGCGCAGGCGTCTACAGCTAAATGGAAAAGGCTCTGCACAAGCTGAATTTCAGTTTGTAACTTCATATGACAGATTATTCAGAACTCACTGTATCGAGCCGCTATATGACTTCTCGGTGGCTGATCCTTTCGCAAAAATAATGCATGAAAAAGATTCTGAAGAAGATGAATTTTATGTGTCTGAATAGTTTGAACCTTGTAATCTTTGAATTTGGGCCTTGTAATGCTGGAATTTGAACCTTGCAATATTTATGGTATTTGTTATGTAACGTAATTGGATGTTTAATTTGGTCTTGCAATCATGTCATGTTACAAGTATATATATGTTGTTCTTCTGTACACAGAGCATAGATGTTCTGCAGACAAAGCATATCACATCGCACACGGACCACACTAAGTAACCCGTCGGTGATGAATTCATCAATCGCAAACGGTTATATACCAGCAAGCGTTTGCCCATAACACACACGGCTTATTCCATCACAAACAGCTCAGATGGATCAACTGTATGCCATGTATCGCACACGCAACTCTAATCTGATTCGTGTTTGATGTCTCCGTCATCTCTTGCACAGTTCGTCTTATTTGCCACGTATCACTGTGCCGACCTCTGCTTGCCGTTAGGCGTCGCAGCACGCTGTGATCGTCGTTAGGCGCCGTGGCGCGCTCTGCTCGCGTCCGTCGGCGCGCTCTGCTCGTGTACCTCCACGCGCTCGGCTTGTGGACAGCTTTTCCTTACGTGTTTAACTGCTATATGCATATATATGGTTGCTCGCCGTTGAGGCGCCGCGGAGCGCTGTGCTCGCGTCCGTGCGCGCGCGCTCTGCCAACGGTTGGGGCCTGCGCACGATCACGTTGGGGGCCCATATGCATGCGATTGCGCCGCGCGCGTCGCCACGATGCAGTTACGTGCGGCACGATGGAGTTACGTGCTGCAAATTAGAACTGCCATCCGGGCGTGCGGATATTCCAGTCCGTCCAGCGTCCCCATTAATTCCCGCGGCCATTATAACCTTAGTCTCTTCAACCTTTCGATCTCGCCCCACAACCCAACAGGCACACCCACGACGACACATACAGAGAGGATATCTAGCGGCGCTCCAATGGAGTTCGGCGAGCATAAAGTCGAGACCCACGCGAGGGAGACGGATCTCACGGTGGTGTACACCATCGACCCGGCCGTGCTGGAGGACTACATCAATACCGTGGAGCAGTTGCTTGCTGGAGACAAGTACAAGGTGGTCGGCATCGACCTCCAGTACACCGCCGGTCTTCCCGACAAAGATCAGAAGGTTGTCGTCGTCCAGTTGTGCGTGCGCCATCATGTCCTTATCTACCACTACTGCATGGCCACAGATCCTTGTGACCGTTTCGCCAGGTTTGTCAATAGCACCGACTACAAGTTCGCTACGGTGCAAACCATCGACGATGTAAAAGCGCTCAGGGTTACGGGCTTGGCCTGCAAGAACCTTGTCGAAATCCGTGAGCACTACAGGGTCTGGGGCAGCACGAAGAAGGACTCCCTGGTTGAACTCGCTGTAGGAGTTATGCCCTAGAGGCAATAATAAATGTTATTATTTATCTCCATGCTCATTATTATGTTTATGTTCCATGCTATAACTGCTGTGGTTCCCGAGCCCGTATATCCATAAAGGCTCTGGGGAAAACCCATGTGCACGTGTGGAATAATAAACGGTAAAATGTATTCCTAGTCATGCCTCTAAGACTAGCTCAAGTGTTGCATGATGATTATGTTTTCCCAATCATGGGCATGTCTATGCCAGCAACTTTGAGGGCACAAATGTTAGAAGAACATTTGTGTTGAATCGACCCGATTGATGTTATGTTATGAGATACATTCGTCACAAGTTAATGGTTAATAACACAGAGATGGTTAACGTTTGCATGATTCCTCAGACCATGAGAGTATCGAGTTTCTTCATGCTTGCTTCATGAACTTTGGGGTTTGTTAAACGTCATCCGTAAATGGGTGGCTATTACGGTGGCTTACGGGTTCATGGAAAAGTGTGTCAAGTAACTTGATAGCTCGAGATTGGGATTTGCTCCTCCGACGATGGAGAGATATCTCTGGGCCCTCTCGGTGTTACGGTATCCATCATCGTCTGGCCAGACACTTTGTGATTTGATCACGGGGATGCCGGAACACGGTAACGAGAAATGAGAACAATACCGGTAACGAGGTAACTAGCATAGTGGACAAGTTGTTGATCCACGGGAATGCCAACATGTCTCACCTCGGGTATTTGTAACATATCATGAAGCAACAGGAATAGCACACGGCAACTGGAGGTTCACTCGAATATTCATTCGTGTGGGTATAGGGGTCAATATGGGTGTCCACGGCTCCGATGCTGATCATTGATCGGAAGGTGTTCCGGTCATGTCTATACTTCACCGAACCTATAGGGTCACACGCTTAAGGGTCATCTATCTGCTGAATTCTAGACAGGGAGTCTGAGAGAAAATCACCGAAAAAGTTTCGGAGACAACGGAAGAGTTCCGGAGAGAGAACACTGGAAAAGTTTTGGTAAAACCGAAAAGTTGTTTCGGATAAAACCATTGATCCAAAAAGGTTTCGGCAAGCACCGGGAATGTTTTGGAGGTTGCCAGATTGGTCTGGTAATTTCTGGAGAAAAAACCGAAAAAATGTTTCGGAGCTGCCGGAGTTGTTTACCGGGTAAACAAAGATGGTTTAAATTAAACCACCATACTGGAAATATTCCAGAGCGCGTCCAAATAATTTTAGAGGGTGTCAGAAATGTTCTGGGACCTTTCGAAATTTTTCAGAAGTAATAGTCGCGGAAAACATCTTGTCCCAGCGTGAGGGGACAAGATCCCATGGATCGTGGGGGCTGTTTTTGGGCTGTTTTGGGGGCGCCCCCCCTTGAGGGGGCAGCCCCTTGTGGCTGGACAAAGATGTTGGGGGGGCCCCCCAAGGTGGGGGGCAGCCCCCACAAATGGTGGAGAGTGTTGGGAGGAAGGTGGGGCCCCATGGGGGAACACCATGGACAAGGGAACATGTTTTTCCCTTGTTTGGTGGGAACATGTTCTCCTTGTTTTGTGGGAACATGTTTTCCCCATGTTTAGTGGGCTGAAATTTCAGCCCCCTCCACCCCTTCCACCACTATATAAGGAGGGGGAGAGGTGCTCTCCAACTCCACTCCAACTCTCTCACACAAGCCATGCATGATCTGGCATTCTCTCTCCCTCCCACGAAATAGTTTCGTAGTGCCGAAAGGCTGTCTGGGTTCCAGTGGGAACTAGTTCTGGACGGCGAAGCCCTGCCGGATAGATGACACCGTATGTGTGCAACTCTGTAGAGAGGTCGTAGTTTCGATCTTAGTGCCCGAGGGGCTGTTCGTGAGTGCCTCCCGAAGGGCTGTCCAAGTGACGGTCCGAGTTTTGTGAGTCCTCCCGAAGGGCTGTCCGAGTGACCGTTCGAGTTTCGAAGGTCCTCCCGAAGGGCTGTCCGCGACACCGTCCGGGGGACTGTTCGACCGCCTCCCGGAGGGCTGTCCGAAGGGAAGACGAGGGTATACATCCTCGCGGTTGGGAGGTTGTAAATCCTAGCTGCGGGGATCTGCACCACCGATCGTCATCGACTCTACTTCCGCTGCGCTACGAGTCAGTAACGAAACTGATCAAACCTTGTATGCAGTCTCCATAGTGGTCCTGGGCTGGTGCGTAGGTCGGAAATTTTTTGTTTTCTGCTACGTAACCCTACACTCGCCTCGGCCATCATCGACCCATACTACGAAAAGATGAAGCAGGATGCCAACAGAACACGTCCCATATCCTGGCACGGGGCCTGGATGCGGCAACTGGATGAACCTCATCTCAGGTTCATGACCAAAAGCGTGTACACATGCTACGAGATGCACAGGCGGATCATTGACATAAGGAAGTGCCTCGTTACCGAAATCGACGAGGCCGGATCGAGCCACAAGCAGAGCAGTAGCGGCAAGCGTCACAAGAAGTAGATGATGATCAGATGATCGTTTATCCTAGTTAATTATGCATGTAATATATAGTTGACTTTGGTGTGTGGAAATGTCATGTGTGTAGTAGCCACCTATGTAATTATGCATGTAATAATTTACTTTGGTGTGTGCAAATGGCATGTGTGTAGTAGCCACCTATGTAATTGGATGTTTAATTTGGTTATGCAACCATGTCCTTACAAGTGTGTATATATATATATGTTGTTGTTCTATATGCAATCCCAACGTACAACACACACGTCTTATTAGTAGCAATCGTCTGTGTTATTATTGGTCTTCGCATACATTTTTGATTACAGACCTGTTTGCCGCGTATCACAATGTAATAATTTACTTTGGTGTGTGCAAATGGCATGTGTGTAGTAGCCACCTATGTAATTGGATGTTTAATTTGGTTATGCAACCATGTCCTTACAAGTGTGTATATATATATATGTTGTTGTTCTATATGCAATCCCAACGTACAACACACACGTCTTATTAGTAGCAATCGTCTGTGTTATTATTGGTCTTCGCATACATTTCTGATTACAGACCTGTTTGCCGCGTATCACACATATCTTGTTGAATTGAACCGTTTCTGTTATCTTGGCTCAACGCAAACAGTTCATCCGAGTGAACTGTTTGCCCTCTATCGCACACACCTTGATCTGGCTGACCGTTTCTTTTGTTCCGCCTAATCACAAACAGTTCATCCGAGTGAACCGTATGCCGTATATCGCACACGCCTTCATCTGGCTGCCCGTTTCTATTCTTCTGCCTCATCGCAAACTGTTCACTGAACTGAACCGTATGCCCCGCATCGCACACGCAACTAAATTCTGAACCGTGTTTGATGTATCCGCCATCGCAAACGTTTTGCATCTTTTTTGAACGTTTTTTTACATCACCGTTTGCGATTAATGCATCGCACACAGTTTCCTCGAAGGGTCTCTGATCGTAGTGTCGCGTTAGCAGCATCCTGTAGTAGTGAGGGCACCCTACAACCGTGCTCTTCCAAGGGGAAGGAACCCATCTGCGACAACATGGAGTGCATCCAGGGTCCATGCTCTTCTCACGGGAACGAGCCCATCTGTGACAAGTGAGGAAACCCATGATTTGTTTTGCCATGCCTCTTCACAGGGGGGAACCCATAATTTGTTTTGTCGAGTCCCTTTTGTAGTGTAGTGAGAATATGTCTAGTTTTAATTGCTATATTTGGTTATTTGAAGTATGCCTTGTTTATTTCAGTTGTTCACAATGTGATGCTCTATATGTGCAACTATTTATTGTGTAGTACATTTTCATGAATTCAGTTTTAAATATACTGATAGGAATGCATATATTTGCTTGCTGTTAAGCCTGTTATAGCTAGCATATGCCTCTTTTAAAGTTTTTTGGTTGTTCGGTTGTTTGTAGTTAGCACATGTCCAGTTTCAAATGCTATCTTTGGTTGTTCGTAGTATGCCTTGTTTATTCCAGTTATTCACAACGTGGTGTTCTATATGTGCAAGAATGAACTGTGTAGTTCAATTTCATCAATACCAATTTCAACAATACCACTATGAATGACTATATTTGGTTGCTGCATTTTGTAGTTAACACGCCTTTCCATTTATATTTAACAATAACCAGTGTAGTTAGACTGGCACAATACCAGTTTGAATGACTATTTTTGCTTATTGTTAAATGTTAGGCATGTTGCAGTTAACACACATTTCCACTTGTTTTGCTTTACTAGCGTGCTTAAACTTGCACACTGAAGGTATCTTTTAGAGATTATTTTGTCTGCCATGGATATATTTGGTTGATGTTTAGCCTGTTGTGTTTAACATGCCTCTCGATGTACTTACAAAGGACAATTTTGGGAACGACTGCTGTTTTTCATCGAGGTTAGTTTCATCCCATGGCTTATATATACTCACTGTTCAGGATATCGGTAGCTGGTACCATATAGGCCAGGGGCTGATAAGGGACTAATCGATTAATCGGATTTTTAACTGAATATATCTGTAACTCATTTATCGTTATGTTAACTAGGGCCATATGTAATATATCTGAGGCTACGTAGCAACATGCACTATACTGAATGTCTAAATATGCAATCCTAGGCTACGTAGCAACAAGGAAGAGTGTTACCTTAATGTTCTGATGATGTCTAGATATACATAGAAGAGCAGCAGCAACAACAACAACGACACAACCCTATTTGGATACTCTAACTTAGCTAGAGGTTAGAGTTAGTTTCTAGCTCATGACTAACCCTGAACTAACTCTAGCCAAAGAGGTGTTTGGATGACAGGGTTAGATTGACAATAAATGCACCAGGAGAATTAGCTCCAATTAGCACCTCTTGGGTGGAATAGTTCTTTTTGGGTGGGTTAGATGCAACTAGCTCAAATTAGCCCTCATGTTTGGATATAATTTAGGGCTATTTGAGCCCAAACTAGCTCAAACTAACTCTAACCCATGGATACAGCAGCAGTTAATCAGCCGATAATTTGTAAGAATGCAATAAACACCCTGCGTCCCATAATATAAGATGTTAATTCATCTAATATGTGACCGAGGGAGAGGGGATGTTGTACTACATCATTGTGCAATTGCTGTTTAGCTTCTAATATTAACTTGGTGCTTTTAGGTACATATGTCATTGGTAAAGATCCGCGCTTCGACCCTTTCTGCGTATGGGGCAATGAGATATTGATGAACCAGCATCAAGTGAGGAAGCTGATAAAGATTGTTAGTAAAATGGGTCAAAAGATGGCAATTAAACTATTTGTTTACACTTTATCCAAGACAACAGCAAACTGCAGGATAATAAGTAAGAACCCTGCAGCCTTCTTTTTACTGCCCATAATGAGTTGTGTTAGATGACAATGTCTGAATTTTTTTTCCTTTACAGTGGTTCCCAAAGCAGTTTACTCAAGGTTACCTCTCAAACTAAATGATTGGTGGGCATGCAAAGGTTAAAGTATTTCTACTAGAACACGATGATTATCTGGATATGTTCATGAAGACAGTGAAGGATGGGTGGTCGGCCATCACAAGGGGTTGGACTAGAGTCGTGCGTGCCTTCTGCATGGAGGAGGGCACAATATGGGCATTTCGCTTCACCTTGTTCAGCAACCAGAATGTATTTTGCCTCTTTCTTTACCGTCTTTAATAGTACAAGTATACAACTGCGGTTCATTATTCTTTATTTGGTGCTTATGTAATTCTTGAACATATGTACCTGTGAATCGAATAATGCATTGGTTGTTTGAACCTGATGGATATGAATAAAGCTATAGCATACTTTCAAATTCAAATCCGGTACAATTTGAAATAACAGCAATTAAATTACGGTGAAATTACGCTCCGCAGGTCGTTACGGCGCACACGGTCGGTAAAATACAAACGTTTGTGATATAAACCATAATCTGACACGGTTCATAGAGAGGAAACGTGTGCGAGCATGCACATAGTTGCCGTTTGCAAACCGTGTGTGATGTCAGACAATATCACAAACGGTGCGGGCAAACTAAACATTTGTGATAGTTGCCTTATCGTACATGATTTACAACCATGAACTGTTTCTGATGTGTTACGCATCGTAAACGTTGCACCACAGAATAGCGGGTGCGATAGTTATCATGTATGACGATGTTACGATGGTCCGACATTTCGTAATCCTATACGACACTCGTACGACGATTAGCTAATCTTCTTAATTAGTTATCGCACATAGTTCGGGAAAAGTGAATGTGTGTGATTGTCTGCTTATCATACACGTTCTATAATCGTGAACCGTTTGTGATGGGCCGCGCATAGTAAACGTAGCACCACAGAATACTGACTGCGATGGCAATGCGAGCACAAACGAGTAGGGACAACTGTATGCACCAAGGCTCCCTATCCCCGATGGTTTCTAGGTCGTGTGGGAAGGAGCCCCCTATCGCAGTCACTCACTAGGCGACGGTTCAGAACGCCGTCGTGGAAAGGGGTTAAAAACCATTTGTATACCACCTCGTTGTACCAGTGAAAGCTTGATATATAATATGTAAAAGATCCAATAGTGTCAAGTCACAATCCAGGGCAAGTTAAATAACCCAACAATCCAGGGCGACTTATAGTCATATTCAGTCTTTGAAAAGATCACTTTGGCAGCTTATAGCATCAATAAGCCCAATGTAGAGCAATATAATCCGGATCTATATGACCCGACAACTTCTCATGTGTAAAAAACTTCTGCAAAACAGAAGTATAGAGTATATATAATTCAAATATTTGTTAAGCCGGCTTGTAAGGCACGACCAAAACAGATTGGTTTTTTGAAAAAAAACTCAATTTTTTGCTTCAAAGAAGCTTGGCATGAAAGCCTGTCATCCCGTAAGCCGGCTCTCACGTGACATAAATCCGTCATTTAAACCTTAACTAGTTCAGGGTCTTATTGAAAAGATTGACTGTTAAGAGTACGAACGGGCCACGTAGCGAAGAGACTACAGCAGACAGGTGAGTTTATCCTAGCTCTCTGTAAGCCGGCTCTCACATGACATAAGCCGCCGTTTTAACCTTGACGAGTTCAGGGTCTTATTTAAAAGATTGACTGTCAAGAGTACGGCGGGTCACCCAGCGGAGTAGCAAGTTCCAAACAGGCAGATTTAACCCAGTTATGGCGTGAAAGCTGGTCAAGTGGATATGAAAGCTATACTCATTGAGTAGGAAGCCCCCAAGCGACCTATGGCATGAAAGCCGATCAAGAGGGAAAGAATAGCTATGCTCATTGAGCAGGAAGCCCCCAAGTGACCTATAATATGGCCTGTAAGCCGATCAAGAGGGTAAGAATAGCTATGCTCATTGAGCAGGAAGCCCCCAAGTAACCTATAATATGGCATGGAAGCCGATCAAGAGGGTAAGAATAGCTATGCTCATTGAGCAGGAAGCCCCCAAGTGACCTATAATATGGCATGTAAGCCAATCAAGAGGGTAAGAATAGCTATGCTCATTGAGCAAGAAGCCCCCAAATGACCTTATGATCAACCAATAAAGACTCATGCACAGAATATGTGAGATGAAACGACAGAGTCCCCGAATTTTTTGGGGGTGTCGGCTTTATTAAATTGACCACGAAAAGATATGTACATCAATGAAGGTATATACAATGATGAGAGTCAATGACCCAAGTGTAGTAAGGCCGAAGGTGAGCAATGTTCCACGGCCTGTTGGTCTCTTGCTCAGAAGTATGCGATTTCTTGCGCTCACGTATATCAATGAGATAATACGAGCCATTATTGAGATTCTTGCTAACCACAAAAGGTCCTTCCCAAGGCGGGGATAGCTTATGCATGCCTGTCTGATCTTGAATCAGTCGGAGCACTAAGTCGCCTTCTTGAAACGCCCGAGTTTTGACTCTGCGGCTATGATAGCGACGTAGGTCTTGTTGATAAATCGCCGACCGGGCTGCTGCAAGATCACGTTCTTCATCCAAAGCATTGAGTGCGTTCTGACGCGTCGTCTCATTATCAGCTTCAACGTAAGCCGCCACCCTGGGCGAGTCATGACGGATATTGCTTGGGAGAACCGCTTCTGCGCCATAAACCATGAAGAAAGGCATATAGCCTGTTGACCTGTTGGGCGTGGTTCTGATACTCCAAAGGACTGAAGGAAGCTCTTCAACCCAACAACCCGACGTTCGCTCTATAGGAACCATAAGCCGGGGCTTAATGCCTCGCAAAATTTCTTGGTTAGCCCGTTCTGCTTGACCATTAGACTGTGGATGAGCCACTGAGGAAACATCAAGGCGGATATGCTCTTTTTGACAAAACTCTTTCATAGCACCCTTAGACAGATTAGTACCATTATCAGTGATGATACTATGGGGATAACCAAAGCGGAAGATCGGCTTTTTAACAAACTGAACTGCAGTCGCCGCGTCACAATTGCTAACTGGCTCCGCCTCAACCCACTTGGTAAACTTGTCAACCGCCACCATAAGGTGGGTCTTCTTATCCTTAGACCTCTTGGACGGTCCAACCATATCAAGCCCCCAGACCGCAAACGGCCAAGTTATTGGGATCATCCGCAATTCCTGACCCGGCACATGAGCTTGTCTGGAGAATTTCTGACACCCATCACACTTGCTAACAATATCCTCCGCATCAGCATGAGCCGTTAACCAGTAAAACCCATGACAAAAAGCTTTAGCCACCAAAGATTTTGAGCTGGCATGATATCCACAATCGCCTTCATGAATCTCTCGTAAAATTTCACAGCCCTCCTCAGGAGAAACACAACGTTGGAACACGCATGTCACACTGCATAGGTGTAACTCGCCGTTGATAATAGTCATAGACTTAGAATTCCTGGTGATCTATCGTGCTAAAGTTTCATCCCCGGATAACTCGCCCCGAGTCATATAAGCCAGATAAGGCAACATCTAGTCAGGAATAGCGTGAAGAGCCGGCACCAACTGCGCCTCCGGGTCAGGGATAGTAAGGTCTTCTTCAGACGGTAACTTGACCGAAGGATTGTGTAACACATCGAGGAATATATTAGGGCGCACCGGCTTACGTTGAGACCCAAGCCGGGACAGTGTATCAGCCGCCTCGTTTTTCCGCCAATCAAGGTGATCCACCTGATAGCCTTTAAACTGACCAGCAATATTATCAACCGCCCGGCGATAAGCCGCCATGAGCGGATCTTTAGAGTCCCACTTGCCTGAGACTTGCTGGGCCACGAGGTCTGAATTGCCCAAGCACCTGACCCGGCTTAAATTCATTTCCTTAGCCATATGAAGGTCATGGAACAAAGCTTCATACTCAGTTGCATTGTTAGTACAAGGAAACATTAATCTTAAAACATAACAGAATTTGTCATCTTGTGAGGAAGTCAAAATAACTGAGTTAATTGCACGAAGGTACCACAATTGGGGTAGTACGTGTGGATTGGTACCACTTTTCGTAATTTTTACATGTCAGTACAATGTTTGGGGCAATTTGTTACAAAAGAGTCTAAACCACGGATAACAGTGTATCTGACCGTTGGGGCCCGCCGGTCAGGGGCTGATGTGGCAAGTTTTTTGCAAAAAAAAACCTTACCTTTTTTTAATCACGTGTACATCCCTCATTTTAAAAAAATAAGGTTCTCGCCAGAGAAAAAAATACGAACACGCGCGCCGGCCGGGATTCGAACCCGAGAGCCAGGTCGACGGCCATGCATGCTCCGACCACTGCGCCACTGGGCCCAGGCCGTTCGCAGCGCGACGTCGCTGCCGCTGCGCCACTGCATTATTTCATTCAAATCGCACGTGTAAACAATTTTCTAATTTCGGCTGTTTCGTTTTTTCTCATATGTTTCTTTTTCAGTATTTCTTTTACCTTCTTTCAGATCTTGGGTATTCTTCGGACAGTATGCAGTGTGCGTAGCATATATAGAAAAAATTATATAAATTGTATATTAAAAAATATTCAATGTACATACGACGAACCTTTTATAATATGAAAAAAGTTCATCATATATTTAAAAAATGTTAGCCTTATGTTTAAATAAGATAAGATAATTGTATATTAATAATATTCAATACATATACTAAACGATGTGATGAACATTTTTCTAAAATACAATATGCTTTTGTAATATACGATGAACTATTTGATACACGATGAACTTTTAATATACAATTAACTTTTCAATATATGATGCAATGAACATCTTTTTAATTATATGATGCGATGCACATTATTTTAATATTGTATAACCATTTTTAGTATCGTGTAACATTTGATACGGAATTTTTAATATACACATTTTTGTAATATACGGTGAACTTTTGTGTAAATAGGGAAACACAAACAAACATTACACGGTAGGATTTGGCTGGGCAGACGATATATCAATCATACGGTAGGATTTGACTGCTGACATTTGGATATTGGCACAGTCTTCAAAATCTAGCTTTGATCAATAGTGCAAATTCTAAAATAGTTCTTTAAACAAATCCATGCATCTGATTTTCAAGTTTCCAGTCTAAATATTAAAAGCAATATAGAAGGCCCCTATTTACAATGATCTTATCTATACTCCTATATAGTGTAGCAGTGTGAACATTGATAGGTACACCCAAAACTGTCCTCAGAATATCTTACATGTCTTTTTTTTTCATTGTGAACATTGATAGGTACACCCAAAACTGTCCCCAGAATATCTTACATGTCTTGCATGCCATTGATAGGTACACCCAAAACTGTCCCCAAAGCTTAGACGAGTTCACACTAAAAAGTAGAAATCCCCTTTTAAAAATTACATCATAAATTTACCATAACATCGGTGCATTAGTTTTATAATTCCAATGGTTTAGTGTTTTTTATACATAATAATCTGACGTGCAAAGCACCCACAAATTACTACTTTAAATATAGGATGAACTTTATTCATATTATAAAAACGTTCATCGTATATATATTGAACAGTTTTTAATGTGTGTATAATTTTTTCTATATATGATACACGCACTGCGTACAGCCCGAAGAATACCCAAAATCTGAAAAAAGATAAAAAGAAATACGAAAATACAACATATACAAAAAAACGAAACGGCCCGAGGTATAAAAAGTTATAAGCGTGCCATCTGAATGAAGGGATGCAGTAGCGCAGCGAACAGCTTGGCTCGGGTCCGAATCCCGGCGGGCTCGTGCGCGCGCTTATTTTTCGAAGTTTTCACAATTAGTCAGTGTATAAATAAACGGATGCCTGTCATTATAATCGAGGGACCCCCTGGCGCAGCGGTAAAAAGCACGCGCTGCCAGCGGCCTTGCTCGGGCTTGAATCCTGACGGGGGCGCTCGCGCGTTTGTTTATCTCTCTTTGGAGAGACCTTTTTTTTAAATGAGGGACATACCGTGATTACATAAAAAATAAGGGGCTTTTTCGCGAAAAAACTTGCCACGTCAGGCCCTGACAGGTGGGCCCCAACGGTCAGATATACCGTCAATACATTGTTATCCGCGTTTTAGACTCTTTTGTAACAAACTGCCCCAAACATGGTACTAACATGTAAAAATTACGAAAAATGGTACCAATCCGCACGTGCTGCCTCAATTGTGGTACCTTCGTGCAATTAACTCAAAATAACTTCAGCCTTCGAGCCCTTCAACTGTCTGGACCCATCAAAGTGGATTGTTCAATATGTGTTGTCAGGCTTCTCCTCAGGTGTTTGCAACTCCGTCCAATCATTTATGAAATCCACCAAAGCTTGAGACTTGATGGCTGTTTTTGGCATATACTTCAAATTATGAGGTCCAAGTTCAATTGCCCATTTAGCAACCCGGCCCGTGGCTTCTCTGTTTTGAATAATATCACCTAAAGGAGCAGAGATGACCATAGTAATAGAATGACCAAGAAAATAATGTTTCAACTTGCGACTCGCCATGAACACCCCAAACACCAGTTTCTGCCAATGTGGATATCGTTGCTTGGACTAAGTCAATACCTCACTGACATAATAAGCCGGCCGCTGAACTGGGTACTCCTTACCCGTCTCCTTGCGCTCCACAACAACTGCTATACTGACTGCCTTATTATTAGCCGCCACGTACGGGAGCAAAGGCTCTTTTTCAATGGGAGCGGCAAGGATGGGTGGCTCAGCTAACTGTTTCTTGAGCGCCTCAAACGCCTCATTGGCAGCATCAGTCCAGACAAAGTGATCTGTCTTTTTCATCATCTGATATAAAGGAATTGCCTTCTCTCCCAGGCGACTTATGAACCGGCTTAAAGCTGCAATGCGACCCGCCAAACATTGGACATCATTGACACACGCCGACTTAGAAAGCGAAGTGATAGCTTTTATCTTCTCCGGGTTAGCCTCAATGCCCCGTTCTGAGACCAGAAACCCGAGCAGTTTACCTGCAGGCACATCAAAGACACACTTGGCCGGGTTAAGCATTATTTTGTAGACCCGGAGATTGTCAAAAGTTTTCTTTAAATCATCAAGGAGAGTCTCCTTCTTCCTTGACTTGACCACAATATCATCCACATAGGCATGAACGTTGCGCCCAATCTGACTGTGAAAACAATTTTGAACACAGCGCTGATATGTCACCTGATCACTCTTAAGTCCAAAAGGCATAGAAACATAGCAGAAAGCCCCAAAAGATGTAATAAAAGATGTCTTCTCTTGGTCTTTGACTGCCATCTTGATCTGATGATAACCAGAATAAGCATCCAGGAAGCATAAGCTCTCACAACCCGCAGTTGCATCAATGATTTGGTCGATACGGGGGAGAGCAAACGGATCAGCTGGACAAGCCTTGTTAAGATCTGTGTAGTCAACACACATACGCCATGTGCCATTTTTCTTAAGTACAAGCACATGGTTTGCCAACCACTCAGGGTGAAAAACTTCCACGATAAACCCCGCCACTAAGAGCCGAGCTACCTCTTCTCCAATAGTCTTACGTCGTTCTTCGTTGAAACGATGGAGGAACTGTTTGACCGGCTTAAACTTGGGATCCACATTAAGGTTGTGCTCGGCGAATTCTCTCGGTACACCCAGCATGTCAGAAGGTTTCCATACAAAGATGTCCTGATTCTCATGGATGAACTCGATGAAAGCGCTTTCCTATTTGGGATCCATATTAGCCCCCACTGTGAACTGCTGAGATGAGTCACCAGGAATAAAATCCACTTGGTTGGTATCATCAGCCGACTTAAACTTCAACAGAGGGTCCTGCTCAGTAGTGGGCTTCTTCAGAGGGGTCATATCAGCCGGGTCAACATTATCTTTTTAGAACTTAAGCTCCTCAGTAGCGCAAGCTGACTCTGCATAAGCTGCATCTCCTTCCTCACACTCCAAGGCGACTTTCCGATCACCATGGACCATAATCGTCCCTTTTCGCCCTGGCATCTTGAGCTGTAAATAGACATAACAAGGGCGAGCCATTAACTTAGCATAAGCCGGCTATCCGAATAAAGCATGATACGGACTCTTGATTTTGACCACTTCAAACCACAACGTCTCTGCTCTGTAATCATAGTCATCACCAAAGGCTACTTCCAGGGCAATTTTTCCCATAGGATACGCCGACTTACCAGGCACCACACCATGGAAGACTGTGGAAGACAGCTTAAGATCCTTGTCAGTTAAATTCATCCAGCGAAAAGTGTCATAATACAAGATGTTGATACTGCTGCCACCGTTCATAAGCACCTTAGTGAATTTATAACCACCAACTTGAGGGGCCACCACAAGGGCTAAGTGACCCGGGTTATCAACCCGCGGCGGGTGATCCGCCCTGCTCCACGATATCGTGTGCTCAGACCATCTCAAATACTGCGAAACAACCGGCTCTACCGCACGAACCGCCTGCTTATGAATCTTCTGATCTCGTTTGCAAAGACTTGTGGTGAAAACATGGTATTGGCCACCATTGAGCTGCTTTGGATTACTCTGATATCCTGACTGATTACCTTGCTGCTGGTTACCCTGACCAAACTGTTGGTTATGACCACCCTGGTTACCTTGACCTTGATAGCCAGAATTTGAGCCGCCACCACCAAAGCCGGACCCCTGAGAACCGGATCCTGACCCGCCGGGCAGCCCATTATTATTGCCATGATTCTGACTAAGGCTGTAATTCCTGAACTCTCGCATAACCCAACAATCCTTTCAGGCATGAGTGGATGGCCTGTTGGGAAGACTGTGCTTCGGGCAAGGTTCAGTAAGCATCGCCTCAAGGTTGAAAGGCTTTGTTCCGCTAAACGGCGGCTTACCATTACCGTTGTGGCGCTGGTTCTTGTATCCAGTGTTGGTGTTAGCTACTAGATCTGACGCGCTTCGGGGTGTCTTCGCTTACCACCGTTACCCTGGTTGTTGCCATTATGCCCTGCCACATTCTGATGTTGACCCTTACCATTGCCATTCTTCTTTGCATTGTTGGGTTTTTCATCATCAGATTCAGGGTCTTTTGTGTTATCAGAGTCTGCATACTTAATGAGAGCCGCCATGAGTTTGCCCATGTCATTGCAATAACGCTTAAGCCGCCCGAGCTTCTGCTTAAGGGGGACAAAGTGACAGTTCTTTTCTAAGATCAGAACCGCCTGACCCGTCACAATGCTATCCGATGAGTGAATAATAGCGGAGACCTGCCAGACCCAATGGTGGGCCGACTCATCCTCTCGCTGCACGCAGTGATCCAGGTCAACAATCGTCAGAGGTTGCTTGCATGTCCCTTTGAATTTTTTGATGAAGCGCGCCTTCAACTCCGCCCATGAACTGATAGAATTAGGAGGGAAGCCCTTCAACCACGTATGAGCTAGTCCGTCCAATATCATAGTAAAATATTTGGCACAGACGGCATCATTGACATCCAACATCTCCATGGCTAACTCATAACTCTCAATCCAAGCCTCAGGAGGTTGATCAGCTGTATAATTGGGCACCTTGCGAGGGCCCTTAAAATCCTTGGGCAAACGCTCGTTACACAAAGCCGGCACTAAACTCGGTACTCCAACAGACCTGGAAATTACACCGGCTCCCACCGAGGCCGAAGGGGTCACCGGAGGCTGCTGATAAGCCCCTAGTTGAGCCGCCGCCGCCGCCTCCGCCTCTCGGCGGGCTCTGGCCTTGTCCACAATCGCCTGAGCATGAGTAAGGGACAGGTCATTCCCACGGGGTGGGTCATCCTGGGGCGGTCAACGACGTCGTTCACTGCTGGAAACCGCCGGTGACTCAACACGCCGGCTGTAACTGCGGCTTGGGAGGGGGTTGAGTGCACCCGGTCACGACTGTACGAATATTTCTCCTGCTGTGCAACCGCTATTTGCAGGAGCTCAATCGCGTTCCGCGCCTCAGCTGCGAAGGGCGTCTCATCAGTAAGAGGGAGCGCATTGAGCCTGGTAGCCGCTGCTATCATGTTATCCAACGGGTTAGAATAATGGGCGGATGGTGTCGAGAAACGATGAGGCAGGGTCTGTTCCCTACGGGGCGGGTCTGACAGTCGAGGCTGAGCCGCCGCCCGCTCCCTGGCGCCTCTACAGCCCGGATTGTTCCTGGCGGATTACTTGGTCCTGCCCCGGGCGTGTTAAAAAGGTTTCGTGCCTCATACTGAAAAGGCAGGCGGGTTTGGTGTCTCCTTCGAAGAACAGCATTGGACGCGTTCTGATCCAGACTTAAGCGAAAAGCCTCCGCCCTTAGATGCTGTGACTCAGCATCCATCTGGGCCCGTTCTGTTGCCATCCTGGCATTTTCTACATTAAGATCCTCCTGGGCCTTGGCTACCTCATCTCGCACCTTTGCAATCTCTGCATTATGCTCTGTTTGTTTCGCCGCAGTAACCTCTATTGCTAACAAGGTTGTCAAAGTGCCCAAGAGATCTGATAAAACCTGAGCCGGCGGCCTAATTGAACCGCCAGCCCTAGCTGCCGCAGCCGCCGAACTAGACGTCATAGCTGCAGTTGTTGATTAATTGAGAGCCGGCTCCGTGCCAGCCATGAAGATAGCAGCCCTGCACGGCGGCTCATAGGGCTCCGGAATACTGTTGCCATCGGAATAGCCCCCAAGCCCGCCGTCTTGAAGCTGGTAAATCGACTCCGTCTCTCCGGTCGAGGACTCATCACCTGAGTAGATGAGAGTCTCTCCTCCAGATACAGAATCCTTCGCAAGATCCATGCCATGTGCAAAACCAATGAAAAAACACTTCTGGCCGGGTTGAATCCGGGCGGGTTGCGTGCACCGAGCTGACTCGATGATGTCGATGGAGGTGTCCGGCTCAGGCTCAGATCCGCCGATCTTTCCGATGAAGACATGAATTCCGCCGAAGGGGACCTGGTACCCGTACTCGATTGAGTCAGCCTCGGGGCCCCAGCCAGCGTTGTCGATGTAGAGCTTGCCGCGGCGACTCTTGGTCATCCTGCCAACGGTGTATCCCTCAATCCCTGGAAAAGAGCCCTTCAAGAATGCGAAACCACCGTGCGCTGGCCTCACGGTGGGCGCCAACTGTCGTGGGGTTAACACGGCAGATGCCCTAGCAAAAGGACTTAGGTGTGGAGTCATCGCTACGATGATTAGCTTAAAGGGGTTGAGCGGGATGAAAGACACGAGTTTACCCAGGTTCAGCCCCTCACGATCGAGGTAAAAGCCTACGTCCTGCTTTGAGTTGTATTGCTTGAGTATCGATTAGAAGGGAGCGGAATCGCTTAACCTAGCTATCAATGGATTGTAACTTGAGTTTACCCGCCGCAGGGACTCGCCTTTATATACACAGGTCGAGGCCCTGGGCTTACAAGAGTCCGGGTCGGGTCATACTCCATGACCGACCCTGGTTCTAAGTCGCCTTGCCTTGCTAGGCAAGTCACCATTGGGCGGCTTACACCTCCGGGTCACGCACCGTCTCCGGGTCTTGGGCCTTCAATCGGCCCGCCTCATAAGCCACCTTCAGGCTCTCATGTCTTCGCTTCTTGGGCCTGTCTAGGCTTCATCGTAGAGTCGCCAACGGCGTAACCCGGCCCCTCCTGGGCGGGTTACACCGTGGGGTTATATCCCCAACAACCTGTGTTGCAGAAGTCCTTCCGCAACAACACTCATGTTTCAAAAGTGTTAAGACATTTTTTTCCAGCAACAGAATCTCTATTGCAAATGTTTCTACAACACGAGGTCTATTGCAATGGTGAGGAAAAGGTCGGAACGCTGGATGGCGCTAGATCAAAATGTTGTGGAGGCGGTGGATCTTTGAAATCCGCCGGCTGACGCGTAAGTCACCCTTTTCTAAAACAGGAAAGGCCGGTGGGTTAACTTTTCTTTTGAGGGTTAACTAAGTAGTCCTCCACTCAAAATACATATGGCCCAAAGGACAACCGATAGAGAAACACGGCCCACACAGCCTCATTCGACCATTTCATCTCTCTCAACGAATGCATGGGCTCTCACTCGTACTGATCGCAATGACTATATCTCGCTTAAAGCCAAGGATCGTTCCGTCTCGCCTAAAGCTTTCAGCTCTTCGTGTTGTATTTGGGCCGGCCTATTTGTTTGGGTTTTTTCAATCGTTGTATGTTCAATGACCGCTGGCCGTAGTCTCATGAAATGCACATAACAGGTTTTGCCCGGGTTTTTTCTTTTTTGCTTTTATCTGCTCTTCATCAGGTCTTTTTCTCTTTTTCTTGAATTTTCACCGGTTTTTGTTTCCCTCTCTGTTTTCACTAGGGTTTTCTTTGTTTTTCTTTGTTTCTTTCTCGGTTTTCACTAAATTTATACTTTTCTTTTTTTATTTATTTTTTTCATTTTCTATGTTTTCTGTTTCTTTCTTGGTTTCCATCTGGTTTCCCCGTTGTTCTTTGTTTCTTTCACGGCCTTTTCTCTTTCCTTTAGCAATGGTTTTCTTCGGTTTTCATTTTTTTTAGGTTTCTATGTTTTTCTTACTTTCTTTACCGAATTCATCAGGATTTTTTTGAAAAAAAATCCAGTACACATTCAACATTTTTCATAGGTATCAAAATCAATTACGTACAAGTTTCATATTTTCGAAATATATGATTAACATTTCCGAATACTTATTTTTATATCTATTTTTTCATACATGTTGCACATTTTTGGCATATATCTAATACATTTTAAATACATGTTTAACCTTTTTCAAATACAAGATTGTTTTTTTTGTATATGTGGTCAACAATTTTTCTGTCAACATTGAACATTGTTTTTCAAAATTCTTGATTAACATTATTCAAATACAAGAGTACAATTTTCTGCATATGGTCCAATTTTTTTCTATACACACTCAATATTTTATAAGTGCTTGATTAACATTTTTCATATACAAGATTAATAGTTTTTAAACATTTTTTCTATGCACATTTTGAAAATTAAAATGCTTCAAATATGAGATTAACCTATTTGAAAGACATGGTCAACATTTTTCCTATACACATTTAACATTTTTCAAATACTTGTTTAGCTTTTTTTTTCAAATGCTTCGATTGACCTTTTTAAATACATGATCAACTTTTTTCGCGCACATTGTATATTTATTCTACAATTTTTTCATATATATGAGAAACTTTTTATCTATGAGAATTTTTTAAGGTAAACTGTTATTCTATAATATATTTATTTAGAACATTTAAAATCATAAACGGAAGTAAAAATACAAAAAAGAATTTAAAAAAACGAGGTTGTGGCCTCCCGCGCATTTAGGCCGATCAATCTCACGCTCCCCTAGACGCGAGGATTCCCTACGTATCGCTGTGGGCGGGGGATAGGGTGCCCGGTACTGATTCCTTTTAGAAATCGCCTATCGGCGACGTAACTGGGCCAGCACATTAGGGGCAGTCGCTCGCTTGCGTTCTTGCATCACTGTAGTCGCTAGCTGTGATTTGGCTTTTTTCATATTTTTTATTTTTTCTATTTTTTTGCCGTATTTCTTTGGTCAATGTTTTTCTATATATTTTACATTTCGTTATTTTTTTCTCTGGTTTCCTTCGGTTTCCTTTCTTTTCTCCTATATACCGTGGTTTCCTTTGTTACCTTTTGGTTTCCTTTGGCTTTGATTTTGCTTCTTTGTGGTTTTTATCAATTTTCTGTTTTTTCTTTTCTTTAGGTTCTCCTTTGAACATATGTATACTTTTTCAGAAACGCTCTACATTTTTCGTATATAGGAGGAACATTTTTGTTGTACTCATTAAACATGTTTTATAAAATACATGGCTAACAGTTTTGGAAAAAATATATTTTTCATGTCTACCTTTGTATACACATTGTATAATTTTTGTATACACCTAAACATTTTCTATATACATTTAACATTAATAAACATGTAATTTTTCATTTTCAAATTAAAAATTTATTTTCGAATATCTCAAATAAATATTGAAATATATTTTTTATGATTAAAACCTTTTTCGTGTGCAATCATTTCATTTTGTTTGTGTAAACATTTTTTATTTAAAATATGACGAAAACATATTTAAAAATGTAATGTACATTTTTTAATGTATGAAACATTTTTTGTACATTGTACAATTTTTTTAATAGGCACATACATTTTTTCTACCACGTGAAAGTTTTGAAAGTCGCATAAACATTCTTGGTACGCATAATTGTAAAAATTATATAAGTTAGAAATTTTTTCTATGCATGTTGTATATATTTTTTCAAATGCTAGATTAAGATTTTGAAAAAGAAAAATGTAATGTATGTTCATTATATATATAATTTTTCGAATATAAAAAAGAAAAAATATGCAACAAAAAGAGGGAAATGTGAAGAAAAAACTGGAGGATAGAAGGAAAAAAAACCTAGCGTGATGTTGTGATAACAGCACCCCGTGGTTACTTTGGCCAGCCCAGCAGCATATCCCTGAGGCGACC
This sequence comes from Thinopyrum elongatum, assembly GCA_011799875.1. Taxonomy (NCBI): domain Eukaryota; kingdom Viridiplantae; phylum Streptophyta; class Magnoliopsida; order Poales; family Poaceae; genus Thinopyrum; species Thinopyrum elongatum. The sequence continues at coordinate 591,488,951 of CM022300.1, forward strand.
CCAGCTAGTGTCCTGCAACTATTGGGACATAGCTGCGCCCCTCAACCAATTATGAATCCCAAAAAAAATACATCTTGTAGTTTGGACCGAAGAAGGGACTATAATATTTTAAGTAGGATCTTGACTAGATCAATATTCGTTCGTACGATCAGCACCAGCAAGCTCAAGGAGAGCTCCAGTTTGACGCTCGCTACTATGTACCCAAAAAAAGGATGACACTCGCTGCGTCAAACAGTCTTTTTTTTATCTCTGCTTCAATCAGTCGAGCGATCACACAGGCGCGCTCCTTATTGTGCCGGCCCACATAGCGAATGACATTTTAAAAAATTCCAAACCATTTGAAATTGAGATTTTGTTTTCGACCGTGAATATTGTTGTTCAATTCCGAACCTATTTTTTAAAATTCCTGAACAAATTTTGAAAACAGAATCATTGTTTGGAATACTAAGCATTTGTTGAAAACACAAACATTTCACAATTCAGAAAAAAAATTGGAAACATGAAATTGTTTTGAAAACCCTAAGCAAGTGTTTTTTCGAAGTAGTGATTTCATTTTAGCTACATCATCTCTCAATGGCAGGGCATGATAATTTGCCGCACAGAGCGACAAATAGGATTTGCCAGCCCAGGTACATCATCACTAAGGTGATGGACATCCATCGGCATTGAGTAATGATAGTGATGTCTCCTCCTTGAGCTGCACATCAGCACATGCATGCACCCACGCATGCGTAGATCCTCGATCAATCATCACCTGGAGATTCGCACGCCAGCTGACATAGGAAACGTAGTATTCCCTTTTTTTTTATTCGAATCCTATTCAATTCAATGTGCCTATCACATCGCATGAGATGTGTATAATTGTAATAATTACGTAGGCTCCTCAAGGGGATTAATTAGCGGACTAAAGTCAGGCCGATAGATTGATCAGTGCATAAAACAAAGTACCGGCAGCATCAGCTACCGAAATGTACTCCACCATCTTACCTTTCGGCCGGCCATCTAGCTAAGCTAGTAGCAGTACCACAACATATTACATATACTCTATGACTTTATCTACGTCCATCTTTAGATGGTTAATACTGCTTCGTTACTGTTGATTTATATCTAAACCTAAAGGTGGGAGATAAAGTATTAGCCATCTTGACCTATATATATCCACCTTGGTTAGACAGTGTCTGAGTGGACCAGACGGCCATTTGTCCCCCGTACTCTACACGCCTTAATAATTTCTCTTGGTAGCATGCTTGTGTTGTTTCCTCTGCCCTGCTGCTCTTTAATTTTTCCTGGTACACTTAGACCCAAGTGGCACCATGCTACTGCAACCACCAATGGAGCCAAGTAGGAGTAACCTACAAATGGAGATTGATTCCCAACGTGGCGTGGCACGCTGATGCACGTTAACTTGCAGATTATTTATTATAAGCCCGGGAGGGAGTGCGACTTCGTTTTAAATCAAATCTAGTTTAGCAGTATACTAGAGCAAAGATAACATCGGATGCAACTAGATAATACTCGTGTGGAAAAATAGGTCTATGACACGGACGTCACCTGACTGACTGACGCGCGGGACCTAGCCCAGCGCAAGTAGGGGTATTCCGACCAGATCATCATCACCGTCATCCATGTGTGGCGCTGCAGTCTGCAGCAGTGTGCCCCAGCGTCAGCGTGCACTCTGTAATGACATCTCTGATCCACTGTTTATCCTCTGAAACACGGTGGGCTATACTTCACGGGAGCTTTCTTTAATCAGTTGTTTGTTTGGTCAACAGTAGCTACTAATGCTACAGTTGCATGCATGTGCTGCTACAGCTGCATGCACGTCGTACTGTAGCTAGATTTTTGTTTGTCCCAAGTGTACGTGGTACCACGGCTGGGAATGTATTCCGTCCAGCGCACTATCGCACGACAAAAGTCTCGCATATCAAGAATAAACGAGGAGACGCAAACACGGCGTTTTCCCATAGGCAGGCCATAGGGAGAAAGAAGAGGAACACCTTGTTCAGGCCGCGCAGAGGAGGCACAACATTCTCGGACCAGAACACCATGTGGATCATTACCTCAGGCTAGTTCTCGGCACTCCTATTGCCCGAGATGCATCCATAAATATGCACATGCTTGGGCTGCCAGCCGTGGACTTGCAAGATCTCGAGGAACTCCCTCGGAGGACAACATTTGGGATGCAATCAAAACCTTGCTACGGGACAAGGCCCCCGGCCCGGACGGGTTTACCACATAGTTTTACCAGCGGTGTTGGCCATTGATTAAGGACAGTTTTATGAAAGCAGTGACACGATTTCGCTCGTGGGACAACTGAAGCCTCTATCTTCGAAATAGGGCATTCATCACCCTTCTACCCAAGCGTGAGGATGCCATTGACATCACGGACTACAGACCGACCAGCCTTATCCATAGTTTTGTGAAGATTCTAGACAAGTCACTAGCCAATAAACTTGCTCCAAGGCTCAATGAACTAGTTGCAAGGAGCCAGAGTGTCTTCATCAAAGGGAGGTGTATTCAAGACAACTTCGCCATGGTACAGTTGGCCGTCAAATCTCTCCACAGTTCACGGACTCTGACGCTCTTTCTCAAGTTGGACGTGGCCAAGGCATTCGACTCCCTCACATGGTAGTTTCTTCTCGAGGTTCTGGCAAGGCGAGGCTTCGGCCCACGGTGGCGCTAGTGGATAACATCAATACTCGCCTCCTCGCCGACACAGGTTTTGATCAATGGCGCACCAGGCAACATCATATGGCATTCTCGCGGGCTACGAAAGGGGACCCAATCTCGCCAATGCTATTTATATTGGTCATCGACGTCCTAAGTGCACTTATGAAGACAGTGGAAAGGGTATGGTTGCTGGAATCCTTCTCCAACGCAGGGATATAACATCAGTTGTAGCTTTTTGCGGATGATATGGTGATGTTTATCAGGCCAAGGCGCACCAAACTCAAGGTGGTGGCGTCCATGTTACAGAACGTCGGTGAGGCTTCACGCCTCCATGTGAACTTGGGCAAGAGCCAAATAATTCCAATCCGCTGTGGTGCTGAAATTGATGAAGCATTTGTGGAGGATTTGCTATGGCTGATGGGAACACTTCCATGCTCATACTTTGGCCTTCCCCCCAGTCTGGGCAGTGTTCGGAAAGAAGACTTGCAGAAGATGGTTGACAGTGTGGCAAATCACCTGCCGGGATGGAAGGGCTGAATGTTATACGAAGGGGGCTGGATCATTTGGATACAGTCACTACTCATGGCCACCTCCGTTTACCAAATGCTCTCTTTTGATCTTCCGCCATGGGTAATCCAAAAAATTGAGTGGATATGTCAGGACTTCCTTTGGAAAGGCATGGAACAAGCAATAGCTGGGGACTGCAAGGTGGCCTGGCAGCTCGTTTGTCGACCCACTAAGTGTGGAGGGCTTGGAATCCACAATCTGCGGCTACTGAATGCCGCCCTTTGGGCCAGGTGGTTGTGGCTTATGCGGACAGACGGATTAAGACCTTGGCAAGGGCTGGACTTCAATTCCACAACCAGTCTGTTAGAAGGGATAGAGGGGAGAAAAAAGCGCTCACGTCCCCCGCGTCGCCTCCCCGAGCGAGGAGACCGGGGGCTCCTCCCCATCGCGCCTCCAGCGCTCCCCCCTCTCCCTTCCCTCCTCCCGTCGCCGCAAGCGAGTGCTGCTTGGCCCTGCCCGCGTGGTGCTGGCAGCGACGGGTCTGTCCTTCTTCGCGCGAGGACCCCCAGCTCGGGCGGTGGCGGTTGGCGGCAGTGGTGCCACGGTGGCTCTCGACGTGGCAGCACGACCGTTAGTTGTGGGGCGGCGCTGGTGGCTGGCGGCGCCTGTCCGACCCAGATCTGGGCCCGTTTGGGCCCCATCTGGGTTGGGGCAGGCCGGTGGCTCAGCGCCTGGCGGCATCGCTCCTTGGTGGTGGGGTGAGGCGGCGGCGGTCTGCGGGCGGTGGTCACTATAGGGTAACTCAGCAGAAAACAAAAATTTTCCGACCTACGCACCAGCCTAGGACCACTATGGAGACTGCATACAAGGTTTGATCTTTTCGTTACCGACTCGTAGCGCAGCGGAAGTAGAGTCGATGACGATCGGTGGGGCAGATCCCCGCAGCTAGGATTTACAACCTCCCAACCGCGAGGATGTATACCCTCATCCGCCCCATGGACAGCCCTCCGGGAGGCGGTCGGACAGTCCCTCGGACGGTGTCGCGGACAGCCCTTCGGGAGGACCTTCGAAACTCGGACGGTCACTCGGACAGCCCTTCGGTAGGACTCACAGAACTCGGACCGTCACTTGGACAGCCCTCCGGGAGGCACTCTCAAAACAGCCCCTCGGGCACAAAGATCAAAACTACGACCTCTCTACAGAGTTGCACACATACGGTGTCATCTATCCGGCAGGGCTTCGTCGTCCAGAATTAGTTCCCACCGGAACCCAGACAGCCTTTCGGCTCCACAAAACTATTTCGCGGGGAGGCAGAGGGAAGCCAGATCATTGCAATGGCACTTGTATGTGAGAAGGGATGAGTGTGGAGGGCTGCCCCTTCACCTCTATTTATAGGAAATCTCAAGGGGTACGGTGGCTTTACAATAAAACCCAAAACCCACATAAATGAAGTCCTTCACAAGGGCATAAAGATGAAACCAAGGAACAAGTGGGGCTCCATGGTGGAGCCCCAAGTGTGGCCGGCCAAACCCCCATGTGGGGCCCCCAAAGGGGCTCCTATCCATCCATGTCACACCCCAAAATCTTTTGAGCAAAAGCCCAAAAGAGTGGCTTTCCAAAAAGTAACCCAAAAAGCACTTTCACTATTCATGACGACATTTTTCAGCATCCGTTCGAACTGAAAATATTTATGTGGGCTTAGAACATTTCCAGTACCCACTAAAATAATTTTCAATGCGTTCCAGAACAATTCCGGATTAGTGTTTTTCATCTGCGAAAAGCATCTGAAGCGGTTCCGGCAGCTCAGGAACATTTCCGGTTTTCATTCCGGAAAATTTCAGAAAGTTTCCAGAATGATTCTGACACCCTCCAAGAATTATCAGGTATGTGCCGAAACCAATTTGAGTTAATGGTATCCCCTGAAACAACTTTTCAGTTTTACCGGAACTCATCCGGTGACCTCTCTCTTCGGAACTTTTTCGCTGTCTCCGAAAACTTTTTCCGGAGACTTTCTCTCAGACTCCCTGTCTAGTATTCAGCAGATAGATGACCCTTAAGCGTGTGACCCTATAGGTTCGGTGAAGTATAGACATGACCCGGAACCCCTTCCGATCAATGATCAGCATCGGAGCCATGGACACCCATATTGACCCCTATACCCACACGAATGAATATTCGAGTGAACCTCCAGTTCCCGTGTGCTATTCCTGTTGCTTCACGATATGTTACAAATATCCGAGGTGAGACATGTTGGCATCCCCGTGGATCAACAACTTGTCCACTATGCCAGTTACCTCGTTACCGGTATTGTTCACTTTTCTCGTTCCCGTGTTTCGGCATCCCTGTGATCAAATCACCCTGAGTCTAGCCAGATGATGATGGATACCGTAACATCGAGAGGGCCCAGGGATATCTCTCCATCGTCGGAGGAGCAAATCCCAATCTTGAGCTATCAAGTTACTTGACATACTTTCCCATGAACCCGTAAGCCGCCGTAATAGCCATCCAGTTACGGATGACGTTTAACAAACCCCAAAGTTCATGAATCAAGCATGAAGAAACTCGATATTCTCATGGTCTGAGGAATCATGCAAACGTTAACCATCTCTGTGTTATTAATCATTAACTTGCGACGAATGAATCTCATAGCATAACATCAATTCGGGTCGATTCAACACAAATGTTCTCCTAACATTGTGCCCTCAAAATTGCCGGCATAGTCATGCCCATGATCAGAAAAACAGGGTCATCATGCAATACTTGAGCCAGTCATAGAGGCTTGACTAGGAATTCATTTTACCGTTTATTATCCCACACGTGCACCTAAGTTTCCCTCCAAGCCTCGTTTTATTTGCAGACTCGAGAATCATTGCAGTTATAGGATGGAACATAAACCTAATTATGAACAGGGAGATAATCAATAATATTTATTATTGCCTCTAGGGCATATCTCCTACAGTCACCTCGTCGGTCGGCGAGTTGCCGCGCGGGGACAGGGACTGTCCGGGCCCAAGTGGGCTCGGTCGGGCCATCAGGGCCTAGGAAGTCCTCGTCGCCACGTTCGGTCGGCTCCACACAGGCGGTGGAGGTTGTCCCCTCCTTCCGGTCGAGTTGTGGTCGCTCCCGTGGCCGTTGTCTCCTTTCCCTCTCCAGGCCTCGTGTTGGCAGGTCTAGAAGGACGGCGAGGATGGTCCGGTAACCGTGGTCGCACAGGTTGGTGGGTGGTGCACCACGAAGTGCCTGGGTGGTGGTGATGGTGGTTGTGGATCGGGAGAAATCCCTGACGGCTTGCCCGACACTGACGCGATGACGCTTGCGAGCGCCGCCAGACCTTCCAGAAGGGCGTCGGGTATATTCCTTCCCCACTGCCCTCCGCGTACTGGGGGAAACCCTAGGACTTGTTTGGGCAACAGCGGCGGCGTCGTCGCATTCCTTCTTGAAGGTGTTGCTTGGTGCTCGACGTTTCGGAATGCTGGGGATGCGGTGGTACTTCTTTGGTGGGTGCATCGGTTGCGGTCTTCTTCTCTTCGTCGATCTGCCGGTGTCGGCATTTGTTTCTCTTTTCTTTCTTTTGTTTTCCTTTTGTGCTTGTTTGTGCTGCGGCCCGACCGAGCTGGATGTATCAGATGGTTGCTTTATAATATAAAGCGGGGGAAACCCTTTATCGTATAAGGGTTGGACTTCACTATTTCAAAATTGGCCGGAGGGGTATATCACGCCTCAACTACATGCAAGATAGCAGATGGCAGATTGGCAGTGTTCTGGACTGATAGATGGGTCGGTGGTCTGTCACCGAGGGACCGCGCACCAGCTCTATACGATGCGACATCTCTAGCCCGGTGCATGATCTCGGTTAGGGCGGGCCTCGAGAACGGGTGATGGATAAATGACATACGAGGACAATTTGCAGCTACCATGATCTACCAGTTTTGCATACTATGGCCTGCTCTGGAAAACATGCGCAGAAACCTAAGGCAAGCGACGGATGAGAAGGACGCCTTCCACTCCATATTGAACGGAGCAAGGACATACTCTGCTTAACTACCTACATGGCCTTCTTCGAGGGGACGACGATCATGTCGGGCGCTGAGCAATTGTGGAGTTTGAAGGATCCTCTACGCTTGAAATTCTTTAGTTGGCTGGCCCTGTTCAACAGGTGCTGAACAAGCGATCGGCTACAGGCTCGTGGGTTACAACAACCGCCAATAAGTGTATTATGTTCCCATGAACCAGAAACACTCAACCACATCCTCATGCAATGCCCACCTCGTCATGCAGCAGCTCCATATGTAGGTTACCCAACCATCGAACAACATGAGCTTGCGGAATGGTGGGAGCAGGCTATGATCAACACGCCTAGGGCCCGACGAAAGGAGCACAACGCCTTGATCAACTTGGTAATGTTCACAATATGGAAGGAGAGGAACGGCCGTGTCTTCGACAACGTGCAATTGCCGGAGGCCAAAGTGAAGGCTATGGCTATTAGCATGGCGCACCAAACAATGCGTTGATGTAACTGTGGATATGGTGGGCACAGAGGAGACATAAGATTTGTAGCCCAGTAGGTGGATGGGGGAATGTGCACCCCTTGTAATTGATCTTGACATGTTGTTTTATACACTCCAATCTTAATGAATCAACATGCAAAGCTCTTGCGTGTTCCGGAATAAAATCTGAAGTTTATAAAGTTTGACCCGAACCAAAGCTAATATGCGAAGTAAATAAAAATGGAGGGAGTACATAGACAGAGTCACTGTGTTGGGTCAAGATATTATTATCGCTCTTTGATCCTACCAAGGAATTTTACAACAAAACAAAACAGGTTCCATAGTCAATACTGCTACCTAATTTCTGTAGAAAAAAGATATGAGAAGAAGGAAGGGGATAGTGACAAAGATGAGGTACTTATGTTCATTTCACTGATTTTCTTTGATAGACGTTGATGACAATACTCACGTTTGATCAACATTAATTAGGGAGTTGTCTCTACATGTTCAGTACTACTAGTTACGTTTGATATGCAACTAGTGGTTGGGGCGTCACCCTGTGATGCCGCTTGAGAGAAAGTTGTGTGCACATTTTCATTTAAAAAAAACATGTGGTCCTCGCCTCTATCTAAAATAAACATCGCAGAAAAAAAATGCTCACCTTCATGTAAAAATAAACATTAAATAAATATTATTAACTCACATGTCATTTTTAGCACAACATGTCTCTGAAAGGTTTCAGAAAATTGCACGGCAACGGCGGGACATCTTCCCGTCCTATATACTATGGTCTTGAGTTTTGAATAACTATCTTTTTCCTTGATTAACTCCTGGTTAATCATGTACTTGAGACAAACTTATTTCGCAATTTTTATGAAAATATACTGTAGAAGAAATTCCTGTATTAGTATGAAGATTGCATTCGTCCACTGGGCACCGACAGACGCGAGCTTTCCGTGTGGAAAAGTAGCAGCGAATGAATGCTGCTGCTCAGTACGAACGCCACGTGACTGACACGCAGGACCCAGCGCAGCACAAGTATGCGGACCAGATCATCAATGTGTGTCACTGCAGCAGTGAGCCCCAGTGTCATGGCATTTCTGATTCTCTGTTGCTATACATGGGACGGGAGCTTTCCGTTAATTACGTAGTCGTCGTTTGCGAAGGTCCAGTAGTAGTAGTACAGTACATTGCTCCTACCGGCTACCAGCACTAAACAAAAACAGTGGGGTATGCATGCACGTGAGCTGCCGTTTCCCTTGCTAGATTCTGGATTTTTGTTGGTCCCAAGTGCTACGTCCATGTGTTACTGTCCGCAATCAATTCCATGCTCAATTATTGTTCTACTCTCTGCCTTTCCCTGCATTATCCGTGGCCGTGCCAGAGCTTTAATTTTGTGAGACAATTTGAGGCTTCTTTTGTTTATAGAATAGCATATCATGAGAATAGAAAAATCATACGAAGTGAGATGGCATGCATCTCATTTTCTATAGGACGTGCCATTTGATTCATTGGATAAGATTTTTTTTCCCCCATTAAATCTAGCTATTTTTTTTTTCTCTGAACTGTGAGCTTTGATACCTGTCCTGTTTAGGAATAGGAATTCATTCCTAGAATACAAAGCGCTTCAAAGAACTTTTTTTACTTAGAAAATTTCTATTCTTTAGAATTCCTACAAAATTCGTCTAAACCAAAGGAAGCATGAAGATGTGTAGTAGTCAAATATATTGATCTTTACATCTTTTGCACATCAAAAATTATAAGTATGTGCTGAATGTTTGACTATTTTTGAAATCATATACTAACGCAAAGAACCAGAAATTATCAGATAGTCAGAGTGAAGATGTGTAGTAACCAGGAATTCATGCTCAATATATATCCCACGATTGATTTTACCACGGTGGTTGCAAGCTGTAGCAAGCATGGATGCCTTGTTTAAATAAACCACGGCTTTCTGTCTTTTTGTTTTAAAAATTACTGCAAAGCATAACAGATCTAGGCTCAAGTGGGTGTATGAATTATTTGTAACTAGGACGAGAAGCTGGGATGAGAATCCTATCAGGCATTTGTTTTATCCCCATGATGCAGAAGAGATTTTAATGTTGCGTATCCAATTGTTGGGGAGGGTGATTTTAATACGTGCACTATGTGAAAAAGCGTCTATTTTCTGTTAAAAGTGCCTACAATCTTGCGTTAAATCTCAAGGTCTAAAAAGAATGGTGGGTAGGCCACTAGCGTTATTAATGGAGATGGGAGGCTTAGAATGTCATTTGGAAGGTGAACGTCCCTGAACGATCCGAGTTTTTGCTTGGCGTGCGGCTTGTAATAGTATGTCGGTCCAGGTTAATAGAGTGGTGCACCATCAATCTACTTCCGCAATGTGCTCTATTTGTGGCATGGAAGATGAAAGTACCTTTCGTGCCCTCGTGGCTTGCCCTAAGGCTAGGACGTTGTGTAGGGCTATGAGGGACTATTGGTACTTTCGTGAGGAGGAGGTTTTCTATCATTCTGGTTCGGACTGGTTGCTTATTTTGTTGGACAAGTTGAGTATGCCGGTGCGGGAGAGAATCTTATTCTTTTCCTGGAGAGCTTGGCATTCACGGAATTATTTGGTGTTTTTTAAGCTGCTACGGCGGGCAAAAGCCGGCCTGAACCATTTTCATTTTCATAAAACAGAACAAGATACAACGCAACGACTACAAGATGTAGCACACAACACCCACAAGAAGGAACAAGGGAATAGAGAGAGAACCGAAACGAACTATGCCTTAGCAGTACAAGCCTTGAACCTGGCACCCAACAGAACTGGAACAAACCGAGAAGAGAAGGGAGGAGTCTTGTTGGATCAATCGAACGGATACCCGACATCGAGACGATGTAGAGGAAAAAGTCCCCGGCCTGCCCATCGATCACTCTTGAACTTGAAGACCTAGGAGAGTCGCAACGCCGTCGAAGGGCATTCCATCACCGCGGGGAAGTCGCTGATGCCACCGAAGGGCAATGTTCCACCGAGACGAGCAGTGCACCTCCTCTTGGTGTCACTACTAGGAAAAGGGCTATCGCTGATATGGACATTAATAACGCACCATGTATGTGGTGCGCCACTGCTATATAGCAGTGGCGCACCAGATACAGGTGCGCCATTAGTGCCCTCATTACTAATGGCGCACCAGACACACGGTGCGCCATTACTAGCATATTTTATTTTATTTATTTTTCCAAAACTATTAATGGCGCACCAGGGCACAGTGCGCCATTACTAGTTTTAACTAGTAATGGCGCACCACACACTCCGTGCGCCACTACTAACAAATTTTTTTTTACTTTTTTTTTTCAAAACTAGTAATGGCGCACCTGGGTACAGTGCGTCATTACTAGTTCAAACTAGTAATGACGCATTATCCACTGGTGCGCCACTACTAAACATTTTATTTTTATTTTTTTTGCAAAACTAGTAATGGCGCACCACGTAACAGGTGCGCCATTAGTAACCAGGGTTACTAATGGCGCACCTGTTACGTGGTGCGCCATTACTAACTTTCTGAGTCTTACAATTTATTCACCAAATGCACCCCCCCTGGACCGCCTTTTCAGTTAAAAATAAAATAAAAGAAAATGATAGAAATGTCAAAAAAATAAAAGAAAATAAGATTCCTATGTGATATGTGGTCTATTTGTTAGCAAAATTTACAAATATGAATTTTCGACTTTTTTGAAAAATCTCTCGAGAATTTGTAAAATGGGCATAACTTTTGCATACGAACTCCGATGAAAAAGTTTTTTATATGAAAAATCATCTACTCGAAAAGTTAACAGGGGTAACCCCGTTAAACATTTTCAGAATCCCCAAAACCTAACAGAACGAAAGATACGGAGCTTTTAAGATCTAGAGGGGAAAAAATGGAAAAAAAATTCAAACTTACTAGTGGCGCACCATTTGCTAGGTGCGCCACTAGTAACAGAAAAAAAAATTGGTTTCGAATTTTTTTTTTGGAATTATTTTTCAAACTATGATACGTAATATGACCGGGAAGTTTGAAATATTTTTTCAAAATTTCATCACACTAATGAACATGAACAAAGTCCTAGACATCAACAAGGTTTAATAGGATTGATATCATAGATATATCAACAAGTGCTTGTTAAGTGAGGTGGTGCTGGGGTTGGATAGAACTGCGAAGTTAAGCGTGTTCGGGCTGGAGTAGTGTGAGGATGGGTGACCTTCCGGGAAGTTTGACCACTTAGTGCGATTTGATTTGAGATTAAGCCATAGTGACCCGAGATTAAGAAAAAAACAAAAAAAAAATTTGAAAATCTTTTTTGAAAAAAATTTGTTAGTAATGGCGCACTTCTATGTGGTGCGCCATTACTATCTGACTTAGTAATGGCGCACCACATAGAAGTGCGCCATTAGTAACCCGGAGCATATGTGGTGCGCCATTACTATCTGACTTAGTAATGACGCACCACATAGAAGTGCGCCATTAGTAACCCAGAGCACAAGGTAAATATGGCCCCCTAGGAGGCATACTAATGGCGCACCAGGGGACATACTAATGGCGCACTTCCTGGTGCGCCACTACTGTCTGGTATAGTAATGGCGCACCAGGGGTGCGTCATTAGTATTAGTTACTAATGGCGTGATGATAGTGGCGCACCTGTAGTGCGCCATTAATGGCCAAAACAGGTGCGCCACTAACAGGCCTTTTCCTAGTAGTGGTCACATCGACCACCATCACCAAATGAGCAAACCTGGGCACCATGCCAAGCAACAAGAGCCCGCAACATCTTCGAAGGACGTCGAACACCGAGACTTCACCGCCGCCACGAACATCCCTGAGAGGAGGCCAACCAGAGCTAGAGAGGGAACCAAAACTTAGCATGTCCCGAATCAGCAAAGCACTTCCACTGCCACCACCACGTACAGAACACATGCCCCCGCCGGCCACCCATGAACCCAACCTCCCCTTTCAGCCAGCCGCATCATGACAGCCCTCCACAAGAACTCCACAAATGACGTGTCCAAGGAGAAAGTGATGGAAAACCAACACCGTCATCTGATCTGGCAATGCCCGATCTATGGTTTTCACCCGGAGTCTGAAGAAATGAGCTGTGGGGTTACAACAGGCTCCTCAACGGCACCCCCAAGGAGGGAACCGACGCCCACAGACGCCGTTGCCGCCGGCATCGACAAGGTATTTGCAAGATTTTCATCTGGATCTGTGCAACCCACCCCATCAGCTCCCAATGCAGCCGGCGCCACCAAGAGAAGGCCGGAGCAGTCCGGTTCGCACAGTCGCACCAAGTCTGGGCGGACTACACCAAACCGTGCCGCACACGCTGCAAGGAAACGCAGGCATCTTGCAGAACTCGCCGAAGGGAAGAGCACCACCCACCGCCGCCTACCTCCACCACCAGAGCCGGACGTGAGCAGAACACCCCCGCCGCCGCCACCAGCCCGCCGGGCCCAGATCCAGCCCGCTCAGACTGCGGGACGATGCCCTGCCACCGCCCGCTCTCCACTCTCCACCACCTCGCGCCCTCCACCACAGGGGAACCGCGCAGACTGCGGGCGCCGCCTGCCTTTGCCAGATCCACCGCCCAGCCCACGCCAGGGTCGCGTAGCCACCCCCACAACTTCCACAGACCGATGACAAGTGCTGGAAGGGACAGCCCCGCCGCCACCGTCCGTTGGAAGGGGCTTTGCCCGCCTTGCATCCTCCGGCGGCGACGAGGGAGCGACGAGGCGGAGGGGTCTCAGGTGGCGGCACTACTAGGGAAAAGCCTAGTAGTAGCGCGGGTTAAACAGCTAGTAGTAGCGCGGGTGCCCGCGCTACTACTACGGCGCTACAGCTAACTTGTAGTAGTAGCGTGGGTGCACCCGCGCTACTACTATGTCTGTTAGGAGTAGCGTGGTTGCCACCCGCGCTACTACTATTAATTTCAAAAACAAAAAAAAATCTCGATCCCGTGCATGCTGTCAATGGCAGCAGTGGTTCGATCCAGCGACGGCAGGGGTCGCCGGAGGTGCGGAAGGGCAGCGGCAGACCAGATCCAGCGACGGCTGCTGTAGAGGGCCCGGATCCATGGCCGAGCAAGGCGGCGGCGTGGGGCTTCTCTTCGCAGCAAAGGCAGCGAGCTCCTGGTCGTCCATGGCGACGACCTGCACGGGCGAGGACATGGGAGGGTGAGTCAAACAAGAGGAAGAGAGAGAAAAGAAAAACGAGGGAGAGAGGAAGGAGATGGAGGTAGCAGCGGGGTTGGTCGCCGGTGGTGAGGTGCTCCGGCGTGATGGCATGGAGATGCGGGGAAGACCGGCGAGCTCCGGGACGCCGGTGGCCTCTTTTGGCGCCATGGAGGAGGAGGCACACATGGGTAGGAGGTCCATGTGAGAGACTAGGGAGAGAGAGAGGGGAGAGTGACGGGGGAGAGGAAGGATTTGGGGGAGGAGATGGGGATTTCAGGGCTCTTCAAAAACCATGTACTTAGTAGTAGCGAGGGGTATAAACCCGCACTACTACTATCAACTTAGTAGTAGCGAGGGGTATAAACCCGCGCTACTAGTAAGTAGCAGTAGCGAGAGGTATAAACCCGCGCTCCTAGTAAGCATCTACCTATAAGCTTTTCCCTAGTAGTGCGGCTAGGGTTTCGCCACCCAAGTCGCCCTGGGAGCGACGCGGGTGTCGGGGGGGGGGGGGGAGGAATTATTTGGTGTTCATCAAGGTTAAGGAGTACGTCTTATGGTTATCATAGCTCTGCGTTGGTGGACCCAAAGAACAAAAGTAATGGTGTGGTGGCTGAGCTCAAAACGGTTGAAACTCCCTTGAGGACTAATGTGGTGTGGCAGCCTCCTCCTGATGGATCTATTATGATCAATGTTGACGCCAGCTATGCGGCGAGTTGTGCCTCCACGAGTGTCGGCATAGTTGCTAGAGACTGTTTCAGCAACGTCATCATTTCGTCCTAGGATTTTATTGGTTATGTTTCCAATGTTGAAGAAGCGGAGATTCATGCGTGCTTCACCGGTCTCTGTATCGGTATTACCCATCATAAGCCGATTATCTGGAAACTGACTGTTCCTTTGTGTATGCCTTCCTTGCAAATGAGCTCCTTGACGGGTCCCCGCTTGTTGATCTGAAGAGAGAAGTGTTGGGCATCACAAAACTTCTTCCAAGTTTTAAAATGGCCAAGATAAATTGCAAGACGAATGTGGTGGCGCATGAATTAGTTTAGTTCAGTTTTGTTAACCGTTCCAATGGGGATCTTGCTAGTAATGTTCCGCCTTGCTATACGTATGATGTAATGAATGATTGTATCAACATTTTAATCCTACATACCTAAATAGTTTCATCCCCACTACCTTTATTATCTTAAGATGCACAAATGCCACCTCATCAAATATTACCCATTAGCACCTTCTGCCAAATCACATGCATCTAGCTTAGCACCTTCCGCCAAATCAATCGTGTTAATCACACTTCTTCTACAAATACCAAGCAACCCTTTCGCCAAATAGCTTGTTAATCACACCCCTTCCGCCAAACAGCAATCCAAATAGCAACGATCTTCCGCCATTCTGCACAGACGGGGAGGAGAGAGGTTGTGGCGTAGGGTGCGTGGTGGCTTTTGATTGTCTAGACGGATGTCCGGATTCCTGCACATCTTCCCTAGGGTTGCTTCTGATTTGTGGAAATTCGGACAAGCGGACGCGTCCGTGGACAAATAGTAGTCCGTGTTGGACGGCAAACCACGATCAGACAACTCGATCCGGACGTATGTGAGCGTTTTGAGGGTCGGCGTTGAAGATGCCCATAGTACTCTTCTACTTTTTGCTTTCTTTATTTTACTATCTTTTGGTATTCTGACACCAATACTAGTACTAATACCAGCAATGGATCTGACCTCAGTGGGACTGATTTAGGGCATCTCCAACGCTTACCCTCGAACCGCCCGCATACGACCGGGCCGCGGAAGCCATGCAACGCGGGCCTGTATTGGCCCGTCGGCCGTCCGGACGCACTTTCTCCCGCAAAGTGGAGAAAATGTGTGTGTGTGTGGGTGGGGGTGGGTTGTGCGTGGTCCAGGCAGCAGCCACGTTGGACTCGGACACCCCAGGCCCACTACATCCGCCCTCTCGGTCCCATTTTCTTCCACTCCGCCACTCCCCCCCCCCCCCCCCCCCCCCCCCCCCCCGCTTGCTTTACATCCGCAGCCTCCACCTCCATCGATGTACCTCTCCGGCCGCCACATAGGCTTTGCCGGACGTTCGCAACCAACACCGATGCGCCCGTTCGCCTTTTACGATGGCACTGTCCACCCTGGAGCCATTTTACCCAGGTACACTCTGCCACCCTGTCAACGTCCTTCATGGCAGCCACCACGCCCGACAGGTGTTTGGTCAAATGCCATTGAGCTTATTTTCAGACGCTATCTCGTTTTCAGAGTAAGAAGGATGGTGGGGTACTCGATCATGGAGGATGAGTTGTTGTGCGATGCGTGGTTGGCCGAATCCGCAAATTTTGTAGGCAAGAGCAGAGGGGGGACATTCTGGCAACAAGTGCATGAATCGTTTCATGCACGAAATCACATTGCGCCATACGATATGCACATCATCCATGATCATCATGTGAGGTCGTTACCGTATCGATGGTATGCCATCCGGACCATCGTGACCAAGTTTTGTCACGTAGTTGTTCAGCTGGAGGCAAGGTGGCCATTGCATGCGGCAGAGGAGGAGATCATAAGTTTTGCTTTTTCTTCCTCACTTGTGGATTGAATCCTTCATTCACTCAACGTTGCTCTACACATTGTGTAGCTCGTACGCGCTGTCGTGATGTACGACAGGACAGAGGGACGGCCATTTACGTACACACTGTAGTTCAAGGTAAAGGGGCAGTATGTGTGAGACAATATGATCCGTTGAAAAGCTTGTTGGATATCGAATTTGAGATGCTAGACTTATTTGCATGCTATCTATGGACGATTTGTACTATTTTCTTTCCGAACTTTGATGAATATCAGCCGGCTTGCATAAATTTCCTCCTCTTTCCTGTTGATTTTTCTCTTTGGTTATTTATTATGGTCGTGAGGGTGGGTATTCCTTGTTGCACACACAAGACGATCCTAACAACGCAAAGCAACACAGTGTGGTCGTGGCCTTACGAAGTGGCCAACCTAAAGCGCATGAAAACTTCACCTCAGATCCTCAACGCAAAGCTTCAGATAAAAACCTTAGAACCTCAGACGTACTCCCTCCGTCCTAAAATAAGTGTCTTAATTTTGTACTAATTTTAGTATAAAATTGTACTAAGATTGAGACACTTATTTTGGGACCTAGAGAGTACTAGAACTGTAGTTCAACTCCCGTTTTCTAAATTTCAAAGCCCATGGTGGAAGTCGATTGAGTGAGTCTAGACGCTTGCCTTGCGGGGCCAGTTTGAGTTTATCCATGCATTCGTTCGTTCCTTGACTCGGCACAGGGCGGACGGGCCACAGGTCGTCAGACGCGAGCTTGCTTGTCACGTGGAAAAGTAGTCAGCTGTGTGCACTGTGGTAGTCCTATGGCCACCACCCGACTACGCGCTGGCCCAGCCCTGCCCGGCACGAGTACTCGGACCAGATCATGGTCGTCCCCATCAATGCGTCTGGCTGCAGCAGGCAGCCCCCCTCTCATGACATCTCTGATTCTCCGTTAGCTTGAATTTTCGTTGATCTAGTATTTCGCAAAAAAATAAAAAAAATCGTTGATCTTTGTATATGGTATACGCATGCTAGATCCTTTTCAAGTCATGTTCCATGAGATCCTCAGCTAAAAACATATTCCCTCCATTTCAAAATAAGTGACTCAATTTTGTACTAACTTTAGTAAAAAATTTGAGTCACTTATTTTGAGACGGAGGGAGTAGTACTCAGATGTACTTCATATACAGTATACTAAGGTGTAGAGTACTGTTTCTGACGTGTCATGTGCACTCGGCATTCACCCGACACGACTGCCATGGGCGGGCAACAGTAAGTATAATAATTTATGGAACGCGTGCCTGTTACTCAGCATTATGTGTAGTTAATTAACTGGTAATGATACAGTGAGTGCTGCTACCCCGAGCAAAGAATCTTACTACTATTCAAAGTGCCGCTCATTATCATCATATATAATGTGCCTTTGCTTAATCATCACTTGGAGGAAGGGAGGCAGATTCGATTCGCACGCAAGTACGTGACCAACGGTCACGAAGAATCTCATTCTTCATCATCACATATGGAGTAGTAACGTGCTTGCATGCATGGGTATGTGCTTTGCTGAGGTATAGATGCGCCATGGGCCATGGCACATGAATTTAACATGGGAGCTGCAAGCGTCGTCAATTGAACGCATGTTGATGCTTTGTTTGTTCAAAATAGATACGTAAATAAATAAATAAGATCCTTTGTTTGCTTATTAGTAGGTATAAAGCAAATGCTTAGATAATTAAGCAGGGCACATTCTCGAAAAAAAAATTAAGCAGGGCAGCTGCTAGTGGTGGTGACTGAGATCAAGAGTCTTCTGGGTCAGAGAGTGTGTAGTTACTCGTATCCCTAGAGAGCAAAATTATGTTAGTCATGTCCTATCAAACTTTGGTAGAACGGAGGACCCCACGGTTGTTTGGCTCCGTTCTGGACCGGCTAATATCTCTAGTCTGTGTAGGGATGAATTTTCTTGCTCTTGAGTAATACACACCTTTTTACCCCTGCAGAAAAAAAAAGCGGGGCAGCTGCTAGTTGCAACTGGTGGTTGAGACGCTCTTTCTATCTCCATCTGACACGTGATTCTCAAACACAACACATCACGCACATGCTTTTCTTTTCTTGACCCGGCGAATGAATGCTACTGCTACTACTAGTAGAGTGCCCGTGCGTTGCCACGGGCTCTTGAAATAGTTTGCAAGAGTTACATGTTAAATTTCACATGTACAAACAATATAAGACAAACATAATTATTGAATAATTGAAGTCCATTTTTGTAATGTAAATTGATAACAAAAAGAAAGATTAACAACATGTCCATGTAACAAACTGAGCGATGTTCCAACTAAACATCTATTACAAAACTATCAATATTTAGATGATGCGCTTAAGAAATTCTTTCACAATATCAGGAAAGTTGCCTTTAGCTTCATTCCCACGATGTTTTAGCAAGTATAATAAAAACCGCTTCCTCAACTCATACCCATCCTGCACAAACAATATATGTAGTTAGTATGAAAATTTCACGCCGAAGGTCTTAAAACATGTGACGGATGCGTTGCCACTGGCATTTCAAAAAAAATACTGGTTGCATATATAATCATAAGGCATGTCAATTTTCCAGCTTGGCATAGAAAGTGAGTCTAAAATTTCAAGCCTTGCAATATCATTGTCCTTGTTGATTCAAATTAGGCACTATAAATCTCCTAAAAAAATAGGCACTATAAATCTGCAAAAAAAACCCACCCTAAACTCTGTACTTAATCCGAAGAAATAGTTGCTTAGTTATTCTGATAATCTTGCTTGTACAATTATGATAGTTACGATAATCACCTAGGAGTTTTTGAAAGGAAAAAACAACAACAATCATTAGGCCCTTAAGAGATCACGACATGATTCTGAATCTGACCAGCTACAAGATATATCCTTCCTAATATTCAGATCTAGTGGGAAAAACTACTACCCAACAATATACATATAATATAATCGACAATGTTTTCTGCATTTTCTAAATAATCATGGGAACAGAAAATGACTTTGGGCTTCAAGATCCAATAGTATATACACAGGCTCGATGCGACGAAGCTGGCGAAGAACATCGAGATGGTTCCAACGTAGGATTTGTCTCGATTTTAAGGGACTTTCGCGTGCCCAAATCGCCCCCCGTCTTTGTCAGCCACACCTAATAGAAGCAACATAAATGGCTATGCTGTTTTCGAGAACCTTCGCTTGAACAATCACAGGAGAATGTAGCGCCTGTCAACAACGTAACTGCACGAGAGCTTACTACTGCCCCCACACACAAATTGCAAATCACGGCAATCAAAATGGGAGACTTAAAGTGCCGACGTAATATTTTGTACCTTTGAGAATCTCTCTGGTAACAAAGGTAAAAAGATGGAGATGTAGTCAGTTCATTGTTAGACTCATTAACAATAACAGTGATGGGTAAAAAGAGAGGCCACCTATAGTCCCCATCTCTGTCTGATTTACCTGAACAAAGGCTACATAAGGAAATATACCAACCCAGAACCAATGTGCACCAGCTTCGTACAGAGTTTTTGAAAGAGAATGTAGAGCAGAAAGAAAAGCAGATTGTCATATACCAATCAACGTTTCATTCTTAATTTGCATGGGATCTCCATTGCCTACGCTGCCCGTCTTCACTCCCAACGGCCTCGCTCCGCCTCCACGACACCTTGGACGACCGCCGCACGGTGTCGCACCACGGATGATGCTCCACCTTCCGCATCCTACCTCTGGTCCCTGCTCCATGCTCACCCATGCTTTGTGGCCTCCGCCGCGCTCGCGCTCCTGAGCCACCGCCACCCCTGACTGCTCTCTTCCTCTCTCTCGATCTAGCGAGGTCATGGCTGGAAAGTCAAAGGCCTCTCTCCTTCTCGATTTACTGAGCCCATGTCCTGAAAGTCTGACGGCGTGTTTGGATTGAAGCCAGACTTTAACTGATGGATTCCCTGACTTTTCTCTGAGTTAGAAAACCCTAGGCCTGCATGATTAACTAAAATGCCCCATTCCTTAACCCTAGGCCACGGGCCTTTTGTTGTATAAAACTCGGTGAATTCTTTACCTCTTTCAACGAGATCACCTCTACACCAATGTCACATATGTAATTTTTTTTAATGTCGACATAATCCATCTTTATCTCTCTTATACACTACAAAAATAAATAAATATATTAAGAATATATATAAACACACCTTTTGTATTATCATGCGTAACAAATATATTAAGAACCATTATTTGTATGCATCTCTTATGATTGTTAAAACTCGATACTTTTTTGGTCCGTTCCATTATAGAAATGACTTGTTAGGGTATCTGATGTTTTCAACTATATTAAAATATGTGACATTTTTCTCATACCAAACTACCGCTTTCCCTATATCACTATATAGAAGTATGTGACATTTCTCTCATAGCAATCAAACGTTTTCCCTAAAAAAAGTGTCGCTCCTTTTCTTTTTATTCTAAAAGAGCAATTCACTCTCTCATTCTCTCATCGCATGGCACAACGCTCACCCTCATATCGCATTCCACAACAATGCTCAAACTCATATCTGATCCCCCTAGCTTCTCTCCTCCCTGATGTTGTTGGCATCAAAGAATGCCACGAAATTCCAGCGCTGTGTCTCCTTCTGTCCATAGTGTCGCCCTCCCCCTCTACGCCATCCTAGTGCGATTTCCCAGTGCCATGGAATGTACGCCGTCATCCAAGGGCGACCACCACAGCGTGTTTTGTTACCATGATATATGAAATGGTATATATCACGTGATCCTTATGCCTCCTCTCAATGCACACATGAAGTACGGTCTACTATTTGATTCGTAATTTTTTCATGTTTATAGCCGATCACACTTTCATACACATATCCGCCATGGGGTGTAAGAAGGCAATTAGCAAGTTAGCAAACGGACCAAAAGTGAATTTATTCGCGTATTCAAAAAATAAAAAATCAGGATTTGTGATTGGATTGATGATATTGATACAATCAGTCAGGGAATTCAATTATGATGCCATCTCTTTGTAGCAAGAAAAATCAAGATTTCACCTTGTTATTTTAGTGACATATGTGTTCGGAATTTTCAGCTACTTCTTCAGGTCAACAAAGAGTAAGCTAATAATAAAAAGAGTATGATGTCTCCCATTTATAGAAAGGTGAATGTGGGCATGTGCTTGTTCATATGAAGGTGAGTTTGGCTCCCATTTATGGTCTTAAGCTGGAGAGTAGAGGAACTAACATAGACATGTCTGATTGTGGACATGTTTTCTATTCCGGCAATTTCAGTGACATATTGACAGGCTACGACAGTGGGCTACCATGGGCGCAGCT
The DNA here is from genome assembly GCA_011799875.1 of Thinopyrum elongatum. Taxonomy (NCBI): domain Eukaryota; kingdom Viridiplantae; phylum Streptophyta; class Magnoliopsida; order Poales; family Poaceae; genus Thinopyrum; species Thinopyrum elongatum. Next base: position 591,510,690 of record CM022300.1, read on the forward strand.
CACCCCATTCTCAAAATAATTATGCAAATCTCAGATGGTAAAGTCCAAGGACGCCCAAAAATCTATAGTGGAAGTGAAATAATGCTATTGTTTTACCTTTGAAAGGGTAGCCTGGCAATATGATAATCTAAACTGTAACTTTGGACACTTACACGCACCCTGGGTACTGGTCATCAATAATTTTTCTCCGGTCAATAGTCAGTAGTTCAACTGTCCAGAAAGCATAATTATTAGAGGATTAGAGCGAACAAACACGGATTAGTTGATCATACTCGATTATTAGAGGAGTTAGGCAGGAAATCAAGTGACCAAACCTGAACTGCAAGCAAACCCAGAAAGCATGGCTTGTCAAAGAGGTGAGCGCCGGTGCCAAATGCTTCATGTCATCCTGTCCAAGTTCGAGAAATAAGCAACTGTGAACTCCATTGAAAACATCCTTTTAAAATATTAAAACGGATGACACAACACATAGTCAGTGTTATTTGTGAGGCTACCTTTTTTCAAGAATGGATCAGAGAATTTCTAGCTTCCCATATACATCAGTGCAAATTAATCCCAGGAAAAGCAAGTGAGGGTACCTTTTTGTGGGAAGCTAGTGAAGGCATCAAGCTAAGTGCATTAAACTTTTCCTCAACCACGCACACATATATTCCTTTATGTATTGATGAACTAACATGCACCACATATCTCCTATCTAAATTTTACGGCTCGTCATCTATAGCTCTACTACCTAAAATCACTCTAGCCGTCTGAAATTAGATGTCAATAACCAGTTGACTTGCATCTGAAGTCTACCGTGATACATACAATTTATAGTAAATTTAACATGAAGCAAACCCCAATTACATGGGAAAAGGAACATTACTTCTGAGAGTACATGAATTAGTAACACACAATTTTCTTTGTCTGGTAAAACATGTATTCAACCAGTTGGAACCGGGACCAAGACGATTACAGACTACAGACTACAAACGTCACTTATCACCCACCAAGTCTTGAAAACTTTGGATATAAGTAGTATGAACTTTAAGGGGCCAAATCCTCAGTGCACTGCTCGCTCCCGTGCTAATCTAATAAAAAAGAAATCAGAAAAAGATGCAGGTTTGGCCCCCTATCCTGAAGCTACTACTGTGCTCTCTAGGAACATAGTCTGACAGGCGAAATAAACAGCAGCGACATTGCAGTCGAGGGAGGTTCATGTGTACGTACCAGATGTACTCGGCGACGACCTCGTTGTTCTCGACGGCGAGGGCCAGATCCTTGAACCTGAACTCTCCTCCAGCCGCCGAACACCCTTGCTCCCTTAGAGCCGATTCTGGATTCTCGTTGAAATCTTAATACAACAGCAGAAACTGCTACTTTTAGTCAGAAATAAATGCAATTCAAAACATGCTGTGTTAGGCTGTTAGCAATTGATCAACCAATATAGATGGCCTTGATGATGTTGTTGTAGTCGAGAGCCACCAACTCCCCACGGACCCAAGACATCTGATCGGACGCCTTGCCATTCCGCCACCCACCACTGCCTATATCTAATGAAAAATACATTAATTGATACTGAACCAAAATGGACAGGAATATTTTACCAACATTCACGTGAATGCTGGCATGTTTGATAACTGAAGATGTTATAGAGGGATATTAAATACAACCAAAAAAAAATTAGTCATGTTAATAGAATTTAGTACATAAGTTAGAGCATGAAACATGAGATTTAGTTACACTCATATGTGGTGAAGTTGTGGCCTTTTATTCCGTTAAAAAGGATGTCGTGTACTTCCTCCGTCCGGAATTAGTTGGCGCTCAAACGGATGTATCTAGCACTGAAATACATCTAGATACATCCATTTGAGCGTCAACTAATTCCAGACAAAGGGAGTAGGACTGAAGATCAAACTTTAGTTATACAAGTAGAATCTTCGTTTTCATCTCACTTTGAAGGAATAACAAATTGACATTGCACATGGAAAAGGAAACCAAATCAAGAGAAGCATGCAAAAATTTTTATTGGAAAAAAGGTGTAAGATAGGGGTACCTGTCATTACTTGCATGCACCTCATTGTCATCTCTCTCAACTGAATATAATCTGGCATCTGAGAAGACGAAACATGCAATTGTAGGAGTTAATGGCACCTGTTCAGTGAGCAAAATAAAGGGAAGCAAGTCATGGTCCACATGTGTATCAGCCAAGCAAAACTGAACGTTCTATGCACCACTCCCAGCAGCACTGCCGCAGAAACACATATGTGAAAATCATTAAGAGGACTGGAAGATATACTAAAACAAATACAAAAAGGAAATCATCTACACATGGTTTAAGAACAGGTGGACCTCCTAATAATAGTACTTTGGATTTGGTCAAGAAAAAGCATAACAACATGATGGTTTTCAGATTAAGCAATAATGTGAATATACATTTCCTGCCAAAGTAAACAGGAATATACAGAGGATATAGTGCATCACCTCCTCCCAAGTAAAATTCAACATGTTAATTTCTTTGCATCCATTTTCTAAAACAAGGCTATAATTGGAGATGAATATACCCCAATTATCATAGCTGTGACTGAAAGTCTGAGATAGATGATGCACTGACGTATGTACCAGCCAGCCGGCACCTCCGCGGAGTTAATGAAAGACAATAGACGTGATTGAACGGTATTTCAGTTTTTGGTATTGAATAAGATTCCTATGCATCTTGCATTAGCAGCATCAGGGAGGGACGAAGCTACATTACTCTCTCGCCATGATCCAATACTGGTCATACATGTAGCTTTCTTCTGCTTTGACATTGACCAAATCTACTGCACCTAATTACACTGTAAAAGCAAGTACGTTCATATAAAGAAGAGAACGAAGCATCTCACTAATTTGACTACAGGAGGAAAAAAAATACGCCACCGCCAATCCAACTCGACAATGCAAGAATTCATCATCAGAGCACGTAAGTTTCATTAGCTGATACCATGAACCCAAATGATTAAAGAAACTCTGCATAGCATCTCTGAAACATCCAACAGGAGACATGTGCACGCATAATGTATTTCAGTACCAATATAATGCAGCACAAATCTAACTATGCGAGGAAATAGACAGGGCTCAAGTGAAAACATCATCTTACCTGAGCCAATATCTCCTCCCTCCTCGCAATATTCCTCTCCCTGCTTGCCTTGCTCTTGGCACGCTTGACCTCAAACTGGTCAGAGAGGGTCTTCTCTCTTGCCTTCTCAGCCTTGGACTTGTGGATACTCTCCATGAGGACCCTCTTGTTCTTGAATATGTTACCTTGACCTTCAGGTACATGTCATGAAACATGCAAGCAGCTCAACACGCTGGGCGCCGAGGCCGTGCTGGCCTTCTCGACCACCGTGCCACTCTCGGAGATCGGCTTCGCCGTCCTGCTCCTCCCCTACCTACTCCTCCTGGCCACGCTCACCTTCCCGCAGCGCCCCGGGAAGCTCAACCCGTCCGCGCCCGTCTTCCTCGGCCCCGAGCGCCTCCTCCTCGCCGTGCACATCGTGGGCGGGTTCCTCGTCGGCGCCGCGCTCCCGGCGCTCTACATCCTCGACGGCCTCCGGTCCGGGGACACCACGGGGATCGCCGCCGCGGCCCCGCACACGTTCCTGCTCTCCGCGCAGGTCTTCACCGAGGGGCTCACCGCCGCGTTCCCGTGGCGGTTCTCGCTCCCCGTCAGGGCCGCCGTACCGGTCATGTACAGCGCACGCAGGATGTTCGTGAGGTGGGAGGAGGTCGGGGGTGTGTGGGAGGGGCGCGCATAGGCGGCATGGGCGGCTGGGAGCGAGGGAGGAGGTGGGGGCGGGACGGCGCCGGGATCCATGGAGGTTGGGGGCGGGGCGGCGCCTGGAGTGAGGGATAAGGTGGGGGCGGGGCGGCTCCGGGATCCAGGGAGGTTGGGGGCGGGGCGGCGCCGGGAGTGAGGGAGAAGGTGGGGGCGGGGCGGCGCCGGGAGTGAGATAGAAGGTGCGGGCCGGGCGACGCCGGGATCGGGGGAGGAGATGGGGGGCGGGCGGCGTCGGGAGCCGGGAATGAGGTCGGGGGCTGGCGGCACCGGGCGGCGGCGAAGGGATCTGGAGGCCTCGCTCGAGGGCACTCTCGCTCGTGCGTGCGAGTCGTGGCTTTTTTTCGTTGTCTTTTTTTCGTAGGTTTTTTTCCATTCATTTTTCTCTGGATCGACCGGAGGTTTGCCCCCCGGGGGCATCGCTAACATAGCTTTTTTTTTTTGGCACGACGGTCCAGGGGGGAATCGCTGGGAGGTGGGAGGTGGGAGGGAGGACGAAAAAAAACTAGTGTTGGTGGGACGAAAATTAACCGTGGAACGGAGACTACCAACTGAGACATTAGGAGTAGAGATACCCATCGCTTCCTCTCTCCCTTTCATGAGTTCGAAGAAAGAGAAAGGGGGGATTTTTCTGGGTTATGTAGAACGATTCATCTCACTAACATGAGTGTTCATTTTTTTCACCACGTCAAAACAAGATTACATGACCCGCAAAAAAAAAAAACAAGATTACATGTTTTACACAATGGAAGAATTACATCTCTTTTCCCCTTGGTATCATAAGATTTTTTAGCCCTGGTTGTGGTACCATGGTAGTAGTGCTACTATTACTACTACCACCAGTACTACTCTGGTACCCCTAATTCTCTCTGTTTGTCTGGTGATAGAGGGACCACATGTTGCCCCTGCTAATTATTTTCTCGTTCTAGTACTCTTGCTTGCTTCTTTTCCTTTCCGGCTTTGCTCCTCCTCTTCCTTGGATGTAGTTGGTACACTACCACCATCACTAATGAAACTATTTTTTTCAAGGGAGATAAATTTATAGAGCAAAAATGTTCCTGCATATACAGTTTAGTAATTAAGGTAGGAAAAGACACATGGTTATTTCAAGACCATGGGGCAAGTAAAGCAACTTTGATGCAGTAGTACAAAAAATCATCTTTGATTTAGTAGTGCAAGTAGCACAGTGTAGTTGTAGTTATTTTCATGACAAACAACTTTTTAGAATGAAGGTTCAAGAAGAGCCCCGTTTTGAATTAACGAAGCCATTAACCGACCAGGGATTACACAAGGCCACCATTACAACGAACATCAACCAATAGGAAAACAGAAAAGCAGCAGATACACAGTGTCAGCACATCCCTTGTGACAACACAACACAACACAATACAACACGGTGGTCGTGACTTACAAAGTGGCCAGTCTAAAGCACATGGAAACGACACCTCAAGCTTCAGATAAATCTCTAGGATTTCATACGTAACATTAGTATATTAATTATCGCATCAATCAAGTGGAGTTGTGCACATGATCTGTTAGTCGTTGGCTTAACTTGTGTGGTGTGATTAGCAAAATAGTAATGAGGCCGACAGGGATCCATCCCATCCGCTCTCGCAACCCATTCGACAGTTGACACGTAAATCGTCCAACATCACATACCCACATTGGATACTTTATTTATTGTTATTATTCATTCATCCTTCCTTAGACAGACTGTCACTGTATTGGGTCAAGATGGTATTGTTTTTTATCCTACCAATGAACTTCACCTAGAACCAATTCGATAGTCAATACTACTACCTAATTTCTACAAAAGAAAGATATACATCACTAGTTCAAATCCCATCCTTTCTAAAATCAAACCTAATGGTGTAAACGTGGAAGTAATAGACTGGATGTTACTAAATGAACTGCAACCAAGGAATGGACCCAAATATATAACTGAAGCAACTCTGCCATCGTTGTCGAAGGGATGTCCCGGCTATACTCTAACTTTTTTTTTCTGTGAATAGTCGCTGCGATACACAAACCTAGCCTTAGAGATTTTCAGAACTTTTCTCATTTATGAGCCCAGGGCCAACCTATAATTTAACACAATGCAGGGCTATGTCATATGTGTTGGTGTATGTATGCATGCAAGCACGGCCCAAAAGTAGCTACCTAGCTTTAACCCAAAAACAAAATATCATAATTGCTTTATTCAGAATCAAAGATAAATCTAGCCGGGAGGATGCTTAGAATCAAGCTAAGGGCAACTCCATCTAAATCGTCATATTATGACTTTGAAAGAAGAAGAAAAAAGACCGGTCTAGCAGACTCAATAACTACCAACCCATCTCAATATTTTTTTAGTGTGCTCCAAAAACTATCCTCAAGCATTCATATTTGAAGCTTGAGGAGGCAATATAGAGCTCCTCCATCCGCCACAAATTCAGCACGAGGAGAACAACTTTAGGATGCACTGCCCTTCCGCCTTCGCCGTTTGCTACCAACTCCAGTCCCCAAACTGTCGAGGTTCGTCCCCACTCACCTCGGCTGGCCCATTCCCGACCCTACCACATGTCATCGGAGCCCCGCGCTTGCTTTCTTGCCGTCTGGGCGACCACCGTCACGGTCGTGCCATGGGAGCTCGATGTTGTTATCCCTTTGCCGCTGATCCTCCCTCCCCCGATTGGCTGAGCAGGGCGGTGTCATGCCCCGACTTTTCGCCATCACCAACTACACCCCTGCGTTGTTCATGCAATATATCTCCCGTCCGACCTCTACTTGTTCAACGACTTGCCCCGAGGTAAAGTTTCCAATATTTCTTGATGTATACTAACCTTGCGCCCAATAAAATTTGTGTAGTTGACATATGACTCACAATTTGTGTAGATGTCGAAGGTGATGTAGGAGTTTTTCTATAATTCATCATTGTCTTAGAGTGACAAGTCTGAGATTGATTTGCAACAATGCAGGAAGTAGCTATAGGAAGGATGTGGAGAGCGCATTCGGATTGCTTCAATCTCGTGGGGGAATTGTTCGTGAAACTGCAATGACGTGGGAATTAGAAACTTTGTGTCATATGTGTTATTTTGCATAATATGGTTGTTGAGGATAAGGGTGACGGGGTAGTCCAAACCAATGATTTTAAAGCGCGTGGAGAACAAGTTCAAATTCCAGAAGATCAAGATGCAAATCAGCTTATGAACTTTCTGCCGATGCATCAGAATCTCCGAGATCATTAGGTGCACGCACAACTACTCAGTGATCTTGTGGAGCATATGTGGACCCATAATGGAAACCAAGGAGCTAATGTTTGAGTTGTGCACCTAAGGGCATCACTTACCCTCAAACCGCATGCAAGCGTCCGGACCGCGCGTTCCGAATGTGTTGTGTCAGCAACGCGGACCTGTATCGGTCCGGTCAACGGTCCAGACGCACTTTATCCCGCAAATCAGAGAGAAACTATAGGGGGCTTTGCGGGCGTCCGGATAGTAGCCACGCCCCCTTCTAACCACCCTGGCCCACCCAAAACCCTCCTCACTCACCCGCGCGCGTTCCCGCCCGTCGCCAGTTGTCCACATTCACCGCTCCACATTGAAGCCTGCCCAGAGCGGACGCGACCTCTCACTGGCTCCGGCATTGAAGCGGCGCACCGGCCGAGGGCGCCGCCCACTGCACGCTCAGCTGAACACGCCTCCTCGCCGCATTCAAACCCGCACATGTGCCGAGAAACTTACTCCGGTCACATGTCCATTCACCAGTGGGTCGACATTAAATACAACATCGGGAAAGCTCCTCCCATCAGCCCGCTATTTAAACGAGGTCAGACATCAGACAAGAATCACACCACAACTGCACTCCCCATCTCCTAGTTGCATCATTTTACACTATCCAGGGCATCCAACGAGCAGGAAGATCATCTCTCCAGCATAAAAGCCGGATGGATGGCCAGCCGAGCCTGCCGGATAGGAGCCAGGCAACTCGCCGCTCCACCACCCTCGCCTAGCCCGACAGAGCAAGGAGCCGCTCCAAGCCGACGCATGGTTTAGCAACTCGCCGCTCCAAGCCAGCTTGCGGAGGAGTGGCGAGTTGCTCCAGGCAGGGACGCGGGGGAGCACGGCGGAACGGGCAGAGTAGTTGTTGTTATTCTCTCATAACAGTAAACACGCAGGGAGTAGTTGTTGTTATTCTCTCATGACAGACAGCTTCCCCCTGTCCCTTTCCCTATCAGCACGCACTGTATCTCCTCCCCACTTTGTTTTGTTGATTTTTGCCTTTGCTTATTGATGGTCATGAATCTCGAGGATGACATTCGTTGTTCCACAACACGGTTCTTTCTTCTACCTAAGCAACACGGTGGTGGAGGTGATTTACCAAGTGACCAACCTAAAGCGCATGAAAACGATACTTCCTTGCCATGGGTTTCAAATAAAACCTTGGGATTTCACATGTAGTACAAGTTTAGTACTCCCTCCGATCCAAATTACTACCTCCTCCCTGATTTACTAGTCTGGTCGTAATTTGGGTCATATATTGACTATGATTTTAACTAATAAAATATAAGCTATACGTAGCAAAAATAATATCATTCAAAATTACATTCAAATATGAATCCAACAATATCACCAACTCCAATCTTTATAAGTATATGAGTAGATTCATCCATCCGCGGACAGACATTTGAAACTCAAACAAACAAAGCTTGTGATGCCGGTCAAGGTGTGTTGTTTTGATCCTACCAAGGAATTTCACGCAGAACCAGTTCATTAGTCAGCACTACCTAATTTCTGCAGAATAGTTCACTACTCGTTCAAATCCGATCTTTTAAATTGCAAAGCTCATGACTGACTGGTCTGTACTAAGTCACCTTACTGACGCACGGGCCCAGCACGAGAACTCGGACCAGATTATCAATGCGTCTCGCTGCAGCTAGCAGTGGGCCCTAGCGTCAGCTTGCACCCCGACCAAGTCGTTCGTCAAGGTGATTGATTGGCCAAAGGTAATACTAGTCCAAACTGGGTGCGTGTATGCATGGATGTGAGCTGCCGTTTCCCTAGCCGGTGGTAAGGCCATCTCCAACGCACCACCCCAGATAGAGGTCCGTTTTGTTCGATTTTCGTCCGTTTGAAAGTATCAATGGGCCATGTCCGTCCGGATGCGGAGGCCGTGCGCCGAACACACAACCGTATTTCGATCGCATCTCGTCCGCATACATTTTTTTTGCAACACATATCTTTATTTTCATCATTAATTTTTGATACATTGGAGCACATCACCAAATCTTGACTAGAATAGTAAGACCAAAGAAAACAATAACCACAAGAAAACATTTTAGAAGATATCCAACTTTCATAATTGCTCCCGTAAGTTGGATTAGTGCCTTCTCGATGCATTCATTGTTGATCTGCGGAGTCTCGATTTTACGTGCTTCTTTCTTCTTCGAGTCTAAAGAAGTAGATGTTGCTTCTTCGCATCTAGTCTCATCTCTAGCCTCTATTTTAGCAACAAGTGCACAAACATCTATTAAATTGCGCTCTATCAACAGATCGATATATTCTTCTTCTCAATACCAAAATTTGCATCCATCCTACATAATAAATATTTGAGTGTAAGCAAAACGAGCCGAATCCGAAAGCACAATGAAGCTAAACTGGCACATACCCCATCGTTTGCGCACTTGACGAACACCCATCCGGGATGTTTCGGCGTTGTAGACACGCGGCGCAAGATCTTCTGTGGACAGTCCTCGCACTTTATGAGTGGCAACGGTGCGCCGACGAGCCTTTGGGCCAGCACCGAGCCCGTACGACGGCCGTTTGTGTATTTGCCTGCGAACCGGCGACATGATCGATCTGAGCGGCTAGACGCGGAGTCAGTACCTGCATGCGGCCTGGGGGCGTTGCCGAGGCTTTGCGGTCCAGTACCCGGCCAGTCCATGGCAGGGCATGGCCTCCGGCAGCCGGGGTGAGCTCAAATCCTGCCGGATCCGCTCCAAATCCGGTCGCCGGATGCGCTGAAATCAGGCAGCCGGGGTTGGACAGCGCCGGGCGTCGAGGAAACGGGGGTTGCGAAAGGGGAGGGGCCAGGCTTCGCGGCCGTGCTAGACAGCGCACGACCGAGAAAAAATGGCGGCGGCTAGGGCGGGGCGGGGGGTGGGTGGGGGCGTGGCTGGAGAGGGGGGGAGGGGAATAGAAAAAGGAGCGCATGTGTACAAGCCACATGCCACGCGCCTGGAGATGGACGGGCCAGGGGAGGACATGGGCACGCGCCACACGCTGTCCGCGCATATCCGTTCAGCCGCAAATGCGGCCCAACTTTAGGCCGGGAATGGGTCCAAAGTGGACAAAAAACGGATGATAGTCCGTTTGCTCCCGCGTGTTGGATGGCCTGTTCTGTCCGTTGACCCCCAAATGGACGCGGCCGGACCATTTGGGGTCACGCGTTGGAGTTGGCCTAAGTGGTGGATGGTGCCAGCTTAATTTGACTTAGAGTTCTCTTCGTTAAAGTTTAACGACTACTACTTCCGTCCTGGTTTATAAGTTCTCTCTGTATTTTGTGTCAAATTATGACTAAGAATTTAACTAATAAAATATGAATGCATGTCATAAAAAATTATATGATCGGATTCATATTTGAACATAGTTTTCAATTATATTATTTTTTATGACATGCATTAATATTTTGTTAGTTAAATTTAAGGTCAAATTTTAACATAGAATACAAAGAGGGACTAATAAATGGGAACGGAAATAGTATATGGAAATTCACACGCCAAACGACGGACGAGGCCCACCAAGAATCTCATTCTAAGTACCTCTCATCATGTTCATATATAATGTCACTGATTGCAAGGATATGCATGCCTAGCTTGTTTTGCATATTTGGACATAGACTCGATACGAAATGGAAAAAATAAACAAACACACTAAAACACGTCTATATACATATAATTTAAAGAAAAATCAAAACATTTAAGATAGTGAACGGAGAGAGCAGATAATATGCCGCTAGTACTAGTACTAGCTTCAGCAAGCTGGGAAGACACTCGTTCTCTCTCCTTCGGACACGTGATCGGCAAACGCATATGCCTTTCATTGTCCCCGATGAATGAAAGCTCAGTCCACTCACTTTGTTTAGTTATTTCATTTTTCTATCACGCGCACAGAAGAAAACAGTATGTACCTGATTATGTAGACCGATTCATCCCACATTATCATTATTCATTTTGTCTACCTGGCCAAAAAGAAGAAGATTATGCCTTGTCCGTAGTGGAAGAATTATAATTTTTTTGCGAGAATGGAAGAGTTAGATATGGCTATAGATGCCAGTAGCTTTCAAGAAGTGCTACGTCGATCCAAGAAGCAGGAGGAGGCCCGCCTGACCATCCATAAACTAACTATAGCGAGTACATTTGAAGGGGCTTTTCAGGAAATAATAGGAAAATAATTGAGTGAAGTTAGGCAGATAGATCCTTGCATAAACAAAAATATCGGCAGCACGAATGATTAATCCTCGATCTACCTTTCTGAGAGAATCTTGCCGGCCAACGACAACCATAATATCTATAATATGACTTTTGGGAGATGCCGCCCGGGTGTATCCTCCTTTTTCCGAGAATAAAGAGGAAGTTGTACGTACTAGAATTAACCAGCTCGATCCATATATCCACCATCGATCTTTCTTGGATTCATCTTGGCATCTTAATAAACCACAATGATTATTTGACGTACCCAAATGATAAGTGCCATACATTTGGCTTACACTGAATTTGTCCTTCAATTTTTTTTTTCCAAAAAACTAAAACTTGCCATTCAAACAGAAAGTTGACATGTTTCACAACTAATGTTGCCATCCTCGGATAACTAAACTTGCATCAAAAAGTGTCAGGACAGAATTGCTTCGTACCACACGTATGACACTTATCGGGTCCCTTGACATATTGTTCCCTTTTCTTCTAATTTTGGAATACTCTTACTAGTAGTAGACATATTTTATGAACAGTTCTACTATTGGCCCACACTATCCCATTTGGCTGGATCTGCTAATTACAAAATGCTAATCCTCCATTATACCGTACTAATAATTACAAAATGGAGTAGTATTAATGCTAATCCTCCATTTTGTCTCGGCATGAGGGGGCCACACAACCACTTGTCCCTTCGGTTGTATTTTTTCTTTTTTGCGAAATTGTCCCGTCTCTTGTAATTAGTATGTTCTCCAGTACTCTTGCTTGCTTTCCCTCCTTTGCTGCTCCTTTTACTTTCTTGCTTGTACACTTGACCTACTACTACTCCTATTTACTACTACCTCCAACGGAACTACCACCCCTAACTTAGCAATTGCGTACCAATTTACAAAAACAAAAAACTTACTCCCTTCATCTCATAATTTTTATCGTGTTTTTAGTTCAAGTAGATTCTTTTCACATAAAGGGATAATAATAGTTCAAACTACTCCTATTTCATTAGCTCGGCAGTAAAGTGCAATGGAGAGCTGTGCTGTGGGTTTCGGCACCCAGAAAGAGAGAGCATGCAGATGCAGGACCCCATCACATCAGATCAGAGCAGGAGACGGGAGCTAGTCTGTAGCTGAGGTGAGAAAGGCAGGGGCTTTTTGGGCAGGAGCATCAACTTTGGTTTGTTCGATGCAGGAGTACCAGTAGCATGTGCTTATTCTCCAATGACAGCTTTCCTTGTCTCTTCATCACCATCTCTTTTATTTCCCCATATTCTTTCACCTGTTGATTTTTCTCTTGGTCATTTCTGGTCACGCATGAAAAGGATATATATTCCCTGCTCCACAACACGGTACTTTCTTGCAGGAACACAGCACAAAGACGGTGGTGGTCGTGACTTACAAAGGCTGTGTTTGTTTGGGCTTCAGTTTCGACAGATTCAGCTGTGAATTTGCTGTGCTGGCAAAACTGCTGTGCTGAGAAAACAACTGCAGTGAAGGTTAGCTGTTTGGCAACATAGCTGTGGAAACGACTGTGGGCTGGTGAAAACGCTATGTTTCAGGAGGAGGGGCGAAGGGAGAGATAGATCGTGCCTGCGGCGACATTTATGACATAATTATGACCAAATGCCAAAAGCAAATGGGCTAGGGAAACAGCTTTGGCTGTGAAGTACCCCGAGACGTGCTTTGGGCTGTTACACTAAAAATAGCCCGAAACAGTTTTGGGTTGTGATTCCACAACTGTTCTAAAATAGCTGTTTGTTTCAGTTTCAGTTTTTTCCGGTCGAAAAACTGCTCCCAAAGCTGAAACAAACAGGCCAAAGTGGCCAACCCAAAAGCACTTGAAAATGACACCCACTTGCCTTGGGCTCAGATTAAAACCTCCAGAATTTCACAGCACAAATACAATATTAGAATTTCACACGTACAAGAATATTTTTTAAAGGTGCAATCGTACTGTACTTTTAGTAGCATTTGTTAAACAACTGGGACCATGTATAGTAGACTTGTGACAGTGTAAAGAGCCTAGCGGCTGGCTAGCGAAGACCACTTTTCGGCCCCGCGTCATCCTTCCCTGGGCGACTCGGGCGGCGGCGCATCCCCGCCCGCGCTTGGCTCCCTCCCCTGCTTCCCCTCTCCTCGCCGCCGCCCCATGGCCTCCGCCGGGCAAAGCCCGCACGGATCCGGCGGCGGCGGGGCTCTGGCGTCCCGGGGCGGCTCGTCGTCGAGCGGGGGATCGTACGACGGCAGACGGCACGGCGCTCCTCCGCGCGTGTCGCTCGGGCCTGGGGACGGTGGGAGGACGGCGGTGGCTGGCGCGGTGGAGGTACTGCTCCCGTCCAACGGCCTCCTGTTGCTCGCCGCGCGTGGTGCTGCCGCGAGCTCGGTCGTGCCGCCGCGGTGCTGGGTGGTTCGCGCGTGCGGGCTGCACAGCCCCTCCTCGGGCGGGTGCGGTGGGAGGCCAGCGGCCCGGCTGGATGCGTGGCCGGCGGCGGCCGACGTGGTCGGGCCAGATCTGCGCGTCTCGGGCGTCCTGGCGGGCGGTGGATGGTGCTCGGGAGCGGTGGGAGGTGGTGGCTGCTGCGGCCGCGTGGGCGGCGCGGCGGCCGGGCCTGGTGGCGCTCCGGCTGACCTCCTGGCAGCGCTTGGTGCGGGGGGGCTTGCTGCTCCGGATCTGTGCGCTGGTGGTTCCCCTGTTTGGTCCTCGATTCCGCTCCGACGGGAGGTGCCGAGGGCTCGGTGGAGCTTTGGTGGTCGGCTGGGGGCTGGTGGCCGCTGGATCTGTTCGAGCGTGGGCGGATCCGGTGGTTCTGCTGCTTTGGTCGTTGCCTTCGCGTGGTGCGGGTGGCTGCGGCGCGGCGGCGACCTCCTGTCCCTAGGCCTGGCGTGGCGGATGCAGGCTGGTGGCGGGCTACGAGTGCCGTCGGCCTTTGCTAGGGAAGGAGGGCTGCTTCTGCTCGGGGCAAATGCCCTGCTTCGGCTTGTGGCCGGAGCCGGTGGCGGCGACATCTGCGGGCGCCGCTTCCCCGCTGGGGGCGTCATCGTGAGCTTGCCCTTCCCTCTCCTCGGCTCCGGGGGAAACCCTAGCTCCCTTGGAGCGGGCGATGACGGTGTTCTGCATCAATTCCTTCTTGAAGGCATCGCTTTGGAGCCGGCGGGCGTGGCGGACCAATGGCGGCTTGCGTCGCGCGGTTGTGAGGGCGGCTGCTCTCCTTCCTTTTTGTGGTGGTGCGGCCGACTTGGGGTCGACGGTGGTTGTTTGGTAGTGTTCTTTGGGGTTCGGCGGCGGTGCCTTTGGCGCCGTAGGGCGGCCATCTGCTTCCCCTCGTGATGGTGTCTCGCCCCTGTTGCTGTGCATGCTCAAGACCCTCACATGGCTGCCATTGTGTTGCGGCGAGCTTCATGCTCTTGGTGATGCCTCGGTTCATCTTTGCTTATTGATGGCGCAAGATGCCTCCCCAACTTGCTAATCGTTCCAATTTCCCGTGGCGGAGCTCCCAGTCAAGGTTCATGTTTAGTTGCACTCGTTGACTGTGGATGCTCCTGAGTTGTGCCATGGAGCTCGGTACGCACGCCAGTGCGGTGCGTTAGGTTGCTTGCAAAGTCTGGTATTGTGATCCCTCGACGACACCCCACATCTACTTGTCTTTCATGGCGATGGTCCTTCTGTCTGCTAGCTAGGCGTGCCTTGTTCTTGGTGTCCTTTTTTCTCTCTTCTTCTTTTACCCTTGCTACTTGTACGGTTTTCGGCACGGTTTCTCTCATAAACGGGACCAACTTGTTTAGGTTTTCGATCCGGTTTTCCTTATAAACTGGATCAGCCAAAGCATAAGGGGTGATTCTTGGCTTTGGCAACTTTTTGGGCAATATATTCAGGTGGGGAAGCTATCCCCCCGGTGACCGTTCAAAAAAAAAAATGTACAGTAGATTTTTCTTTTTGAATTAAACTAGCGTGACTAGCGAATAGCACTGAGGTCAACAGGGATCCATCCCATCCGCTCTCCCCCTGCCCCATTCGACAGTTGACACGCAAATGAACAAACAACACAAATATCAGCAGCATCACATACCCATACTAGCAGATACTCCCTCAGTTCACTAAATGATGTTTTGGATATTTTAATATAAACTATATATCAAAATAAGTGAGCAAATACACTAAATCATGTCTATATACATTTGATTTTGTACTTTCTTCAATCCATATTAATTGTCGTCCATTTACAACGGCCGGAGTAGTACTTTATTCATTCATTCATCCATCCACAGACAGACTATCACAATATTATTATCTCTCTTTGAGCCTACCAAAGAATTCCACACAGGAAGAGAAGTTATCACAATAGTCAATCCTACTGCCTAATCCAAGTGAGAATAAATGTAGATGTCGTAGATAAGAAGCATCTACAACCGGACCTCTCAAATCCGTCTCATACATCTGGGTGGGTCGCCCGGTCATTGTCCGGTCATGATTTTTTGACCCAGACAGGCCACTTAAACGGGTCTCAAACGCCCGGGCTGACCGGCACCCCCCATATCCAGCCCAAACATGGGGCGGATATGGGGCATACGGGCACGCCCGCCACGTCGGACCCGACAGCTCGACCCCACCCCAAATTACACCAAATCCACCAAACCCTTGCTTCTCCTCCCGCCGCCGTCCAACAATTCCCGTGCCTGGATCCTCGCCGTCCTCCATCCTTACTCCCAATCCTCACCTCGGGTCCCGATCCACCGCCGGAGATGTCGTCCAGCCCGAACCACACCGCCGCGACGGAGACGCAGTCCGCCTCGACCGTCGGCGGCGTCAATTCGTCGGCTGCAACTTGCAGGCAGAGCAAGACGAGAAGGACGCATTCCACTCGGAGCAGGCGCCCATCCAGTGATCCGAGGCCATCCGTCATGCTCGGACATTGATTTCATTTTGCCATGTTCGGTTTGTTGAACTAATTTGCTTTGCTTTGTTTCGAACTTTGGCATTAGGACAGTTTATACCGTATGATCGACGTGCATGGATTTGAGGATCAAAATTTGCGGTATGTGGATGTACGGCGCAACATTTGAGGGGTGCCCGGTCAGTGCCCGCGGACGCGGCCGGGCGCGTCCGCGGGCATTTGAGGGGCCGCATTTGCCAAGTCCGGCTGTAGATGCTCTAACACCCCCTCTTCATGCATGCTCTCCTCGGGGCAAATCCATTGCGCTTTACTTCAACTAGGTGTTGCAGAAATGGACGAATGAAACTATACCTGGGCATCCGTCGGATCGGGCCTAACAAAACCCGAAGCAGAAAACCTAGGCCCGGGCCCGGCCCGGCCTGGCCGCCAGGCCTAGATTTCAAGCCCAAGCCCGACCCGTTAGTGAAAAAGCCCACCGGGCCTCGGGCCTCGGCCCGGGTATCTTCTCTAAAACGCAAATATGGCAGGCCTGGCCTGGCCTTCGGGCTCGAAACCTAGGCCCAGGCCCGGCCTGCAGGCAAGACCGGGTCAGGTCGGGTCGGGGTTTTTCGGGCTGGCTATCCCATGGTCAGGTATAGATGGATCCATATGCCTTTGGAGTAAGAGTAATTTTCACTGCGCTGTCTGCAAAAGGGGTCGGGCGTACCACCTCTGCACTGTTTGCTTTTCTCGTCGAGAAGTTGGGATTTTGGATCCGTTCTAATCCACTACTGTACTTCCATTTACTACCACAAGAGTCGGCCACTACTTGTAGAAAGATGGGACTTGAACCACGAGCGTTGAAATTTAAAAGCACGAGATTTGAATTCTCACTTGGAAGCTTTCCCCTGGCCCTTTCCCTGTCATACATAATAAAGGCCATCCGAAGGCTGACCCTAACTCTATGGACCGGTGGGGATCAGTCTGTGGATACTAATGTGGAAAACAGTCATCCAACCGTAGCCGCATACATTTCAAAGCGATTTCAACAAACCGGACGAATTTCATGCACGGATGATTTTCATACTCCATTCCATAATGTAGTGTCACTAGTAGAAAAATGCCCATTTGTCCCGGTTCATAAGGTCCATTTGTCCCGGTTCGGGAACCGGGACTAAAGGGTCGGGACTAAAGCCCAACACCTTTAGTCCCGGTTCTTATACGAACCGGGACAGATGGGGCTCCACGTGGCCGCTGCGGCGAGCCCAGAGAGGAGGGCCTTTAGTCCCGGTTGGTAACACCAACCGGGACCAAAGATCATCCACGTGTCAGCAGCTCAGGAGCTGGGGTTTTTGTTTTTTTTTTTTGAAAGGGGGGGAGGGGTTTGGGGGTTTTGGGTGTTTTGTAGGGTTAATTTAGGGGTTTCATATATTGTGTTAGCTAGCTAATAGCTAGAGAGAAGTGTCCTCTCTTATCTCCGTGCTTGGTCGACGCTATGTACTATACGTATAGAGAGGACTCGACACGCTAGCTAGTAAGCAAATGAAGGAAACCATTAAGTACACAAGATCATCATGAACATATACAGAGAGAAGTGATCGACCTCCTCCTTCTCCGAGAGATTGGTCGAACAACAAGTTTTCGTATATCTATCCGACGCTACTAGCTACATATATACAATATAAGATCTCTTACAATCCCTAACATTTGATGTCAAGTTCCACATGGTATTCTCCGGCTGGATTAATGACGTGGTCAAGAAAGAATCCCGCCAATTCCTCTTGAATTGCTTTTATGCGATCTTGTGGTAGGAGTTCATCCCGCATCTGCCAAATCTAATTTGAAGAAGGGGGTCAATACATATATATGAATGAAACTCAACACAAATGATGGTAATAAAATAAAATTGTGAATATTATTGCTTACGCACTTCATATTGTTTTTCAGAGTAGCCCCGCTTAGAGGTCGTCGCGTTGTAGATGTACTCGCAAACGTAGTATCCACAAAAATTATTCCCGCCTTCCTGCCACAACCACTTTACGAGAAATAAAGGTCAATCAAACTGATAATCAAGCATTATAAATGGTATTGATGAAACTAGCTAGAATTAATGGGAGATGCGTGGAACTAGCTAGTAGTACTTACTTTCGGGTGTGTAAATCGTAGCTCCCAAGGCAGTCCCGGAGCTTCTGTGGTGAACACGTTCCAAACCCTGCGAGACAAAGAAAATAATTACTTGATATCAGGAAATGACCAAAGTTGCCGATATGGTGCGATAATGATCGATTGAACTTACTTCTGGAGCATTTCAGTCATGGCCGCATACTCCTTGGGATCTTTTCGTCTTGAGTCTAAGACGGTTACTAGTCCCTGCTCAAGCTTAATCTCTAGGAGAATAAAGTGGAAGCTGCGCACGCATGCATAACTCATCAATTACATTACTATAACCTCGAGTAATAAGGGAAACCGAATATGTAGAAGACAGTAACACTCACTTGAAGTTGTAAGGAAAGAGTATTTTATCTTTGTTTTGATTTTTAAGCAACGTTTGTAGCAAGTTGGCCTCGGTTTCTTTCGCATTATATGTAACCGTCCATTCATCTATGAGATTTGTGTTAATGAACCCAATATCATAGATTTGTGCATTTCTGCATTCGACGATCTTCAATCTGCATAATATAGTGAGGATAATTATATATACATGCAATGAAAGAGCTGAGCTATATATAGAGACTTAATTACAGAAGTATAGTACTTACAGACAGTAGCAAGTGATGATTATTTTATCGAGGTCCTTTTGATTGAAAAACTGGAAGAACTCCTCAAATGGAACAGACAACAGATCAATTTCAACGAGGTCGTGCTCCTCTTTAACTCTCAGCGTCAAAATATCCTTCCCAGACTTGCAGGTGTCCATGTACCACTTATGGAATCTTCGCATCATCATTGTTAGAGGAGGATCACCAGGTCTGACGAGAGGCTTCCCGTACCGGTATTTGTGTTCGTCCACCTCCATTGTATCAAAATGTGCATCGTCGGGCAGGTAATCACCAGGATTGGTACCGGGCAGCATCCCCGGCAGATTGGCGACGATATCGCTAGACACCTTGAGCGGGGGGCACGATTGGTTTGCCTGTTCGCCGAGCTGGGGAATTTTGTTCCCACTTCTTCGTTCTTGTAACCTTTTGTCACTTGAAGTAGTTCCCGACCGCCGCGCTCCTTCCACTGCCTTTTTTAGAGCGCGGACATGGTTGTCATCCGGCGGAGGCGGTGGTGGTCGCTTCAGGTTCTTCAAAGTGCGCTTCAATTTCACCGGATGCATCTTCTCCTCCGGAGGTGGATTTTTCTTTGCAAAAAAGTCCTTCACTTGGGCTTGACAGATCCCTCCTCGGTCATCTCGTATGGTAACTTCTCTAGAGGCTTGAGAGATGGACCGAATATGTATTGCCTCCCGCCTCTGGCTGTACTGCTAGACGCCGGAGCAGCCGGAGCGGCTGCGGCTGTCTTCCTTTGTTGCTTACGAGGCGGAGAAGGAGGCGGAGTGCTACGACGCGCCGGAGCAGCCGGAGCGGCGGCGGCTGTCTTCCGCTGTTGTTGACGAGGCGGAGAAGGAGGCGGGCTGCTCGGACGCGCTGGCGCAGGCGGAGAAGGAGGCGGAGTGCCGCCACACGGCGGAGCAACTGGAGAAGGAGGCGGAGTGCCGCCACGCGTCGGAGCAGCCGGAGAAGGAGGCGGAGTGCCCTGATCACTCGCCAGAGGAGGAGGCGGAGGAGGAGGCGGAGTGCCCTGACTCGCCGGAGGAGGAGGCGGAGGCGTCCAGTTTGGAAGGTTGATGAGCTCCTTCCGCCATAGACATGGAGTCTTCAGAGCAAGACCCAGCTGAGTCTCCCCTTCACCGGTAGGGTGGTCAAGCTCGAGCTCCTCAAATCCCTCCGTTATTTCATCGACCATCACAACAACATAGCCTTCTGGAATCGGAAGGCAGTGAAAAGTTGCGCCGGGTTGAGGAGGTGCAACAGAGCCGACAGCCGCCTTGACTTTGAGGTGCTGCCATTGCGCCATAAGGTGGCAATCTTGAGCCTCCGTGATAGCATCCACGGGGTAGCTGGGAGCCGTGAAGTGAGGCTGCTGAAGGAGCTCGGTGGAAGCCACGCTGCTTCTCCGCTGAGATGGCGGGGTAGCTTCTGGAGTAGCTTCGGCAGGTCGCTGCCTCTGAACTAGTGCTTGTTCCTCTAGCGCTCGTACCCTTGCATTCAGCTTCTGCAGTTCGGTCTGCTCCACTTTCCTCCTCCTCTCCCGGGTTTTGTAACCGCCTGCGCTGGGAAACCCTTCCTTCCACACAACGGAGCTTGCCGTGCCTCGTGTTCGTCCTGGGTGCTCAGGATTCCCGAGGTCCTGTGTGAGCTCGTCGTTCTCTCTGTCGGGAACGAACGTCCCTTGCTGCGCTGCGGCGATATACTTCTGAAGCTTCTTGACGGGTATTTCAAGTTGCTCCTTCGTCCAACGGCACTTCCCTGTTTCGGGGTCCAAGGTTCCCCCAACCCCGAAGAACCAAGTCCTTGAACGGTCTGGCCAGTTCAATGTCTCTGGTTCGACCCCTTTATCAAGCAGGTCCTTCTCAGCCTTGTCCCACAACGGCCGGGCTTTGAGGTAGCCACCTGACCCCGTGCGATGGTGATACTCCTTCTTTGCAGCATTTTTCTTGTTTGTCGCTGACATCTTCTTACTCTTCTCCGATGTCTTGTGGGCCACAAATGCAGGCCAGTGATCTCTTATCTTCTCAAATCGGCCGGTGAATTCTGGAGTCTTCCCTTTGTCGACAAACGTTGATTTAAACTCATTCTTCCACCTCCTGAATAGATCTGCCATCTTCTTAAGAGCATGAGCCTTGACCAATGGCTCTATAACTGGCTTATCCGGATCCTCCTCTGGCGGTAGGGTGAAATTTGCCTTCAGCGCGGTCCAAAGATCATCTTTCTGTCTATCGTTGACAAAAGACACTTGAGGGTCTTCGCTCTTAGGCTTATTCCATTGGTGGATGCTGATCGGGATCATGTCCCTAACAAGAACCCCGCACTGAGCAGAAAATGCTTCCTTGGTCCGGCTGGGTTCAATCGGTTGGCCATCGCCCTTGATTGCTGTGATCGTGAACCTTTCATCCTGGCGCAACCTTTTCTTCGGGCCTCGTCTCGTTACCGAAGTTTGGCTCGATCCGGAGGGCTAGAAAAGAAGAAAGAAGAGAGTTAATATGTGTACATACCAAAACAATTAATGCATGAATCAGCTAGTCAGCACAGGCTTAATTAATATATATACCTCGCCGGACTTTGCAACATCTCCTTCCTCCGTTCGCTCATCGGAGCAGTCATCACGGTCTCCTTCTTCCACCGGCATTCCGTCACCGGAGCCATCATAATCATGTCCTTCCACCTCCATTGTTCGATCACCGGAGCTTGCTTCACCCTCTCCTTCCAGACCATCGGTGTCGTTGAGAAACGACAAGACATCACCTCCGCCGAGGATTATGTCCCCCAACAACTGTTCTGCTTCGATGTCTCGGTGCTCCATAGTTTCTGCAAATATTACAACATGGCAATTAATATACAAACATGACAGATGGATATATTAGTGCAAACGTAGACCTAGCTAGCTCGAGGCTTCTACGGTTTGGGGTGGCCTCGACAACGCTTCTAGGGTTTGGGGTGGCCTAGGCAACGCTTCTAGGGTTTGGGGTGGCCTCGACAACGCTTCTAGGGTTTGGGTCGGACCGCCTATCTCATGAATGTCCGACGTCCGGACCGACAAGGGATTTAACAAAATGACGCCATTATGGATGTGCAGAAAATGGCCCATATTTTTCCTGATCTCATCTACCCTTCTATATGTCACGTTGTCTAGTGTCAAAGGATTCAAGAAAACCATGACTTCATCATTAGCCGGAAATGACAGGCGTATAATGGTATGAAGCTCTTCAATGTTGTTTTGGAACGGAGTTCCCGATAGAATAATTCGCTTTTTGGTACAAAGTTCAACAAGAGCCTTCCAAATATCGCTATTTGGAAGGCCTTTGCTGAAATTCGTACCAAAAAGCGAATTATTCTATCCGGAACTCAGTTCCAAAACAACTTTGAAGAGCTTCGTAGCATCATACGCCTGTTACTTCCGGCTAATGATGAAGCCATGGATTTCTTCAATACTTTGACAGACAATGTGACATATAGAAGAATATATATATAGATGAGATCAGAAAAAAATTTGATCAACTTGTGCACATCCATAATGGGGGCATTCTTGATAAATCTAGACCCTCGACCCCTGGACGACCCTCGACCCTCGACCCCTCGGCGACCCTCGACCCTTTACCCTGGTTCACGACCCTCGACCGCTCGGCGATCCATGACCCTCTACCCTAGTTCCCGACCCTCGATCCCTCGGTGTTCCTCAACCCTCGACCGCTCGGCGTTCCTCGACCCTCTACCCTAGTTCCCGACCCTCGACCCCTCGGCGTTCCTCGACCCTCGACCCCTCGGCTTTCCTCGACCCTCTACCCTAGTTTCCGACCCTCGACCGCTCGGTGATCCTCGACACCCTCGTTCCCGATAAAAATTAAGAAGAGGAAGAAGAAGAGAAAACAAAAGAGGAAGAAGAAGAAAAAAAAAGGAGAAGAAGAAGGATTAATTCTTCTTCTCCTTTTTTTTCTTCTTCTTCCTCTTCTTATTTTTTTCTCCTTCTTTTTCTTCTTCTTCCTTCTTCCTTGTTCCTCTTTTCTTCTTTTTCCTTATTTTCCTTCTTCCTCGGCGACCCTAACCCTAAACAGTACAACTAACGACAACGACTTCGCTTGCATACATATGAACAAATATGATCGATCATCTATGAACAATAAAAACATCATATGATATATGAACAAAAAAAATCACATGATCTATGAACAAAAAAATTCATATGATCAGATATATATGCAGAAAAAAACATCATATATGACGCTGAACAAAAAATCGTCATATATGCATACATATATATCCATACATCAACATACATGAACATATATGCAAAAAAAACATCATATATATATATATATGCAGAAAAAAAACATATATGTGGGGGCCACGGCGGCGGCAGCGGCGGGGGGGGGGGGGGGGGGGGCAGGGGCGCGGTAGGCTTCACTGGGGGCGGCGTCGGCGACGGCGAGGTCGGGGCAGGGCTGAGGCAGAGGCCGCGCGCGCGGGGCAGGGCAGGGGCCGGCGCGGGGACGCGACGGCGAGGTCAGGGAGGCTGTCGACGACGGCGAGGTCGCGGAGGGGAGTTGGCGACGGCGATGGCGACGAGGCGTGGGCGGCGGACGGCGTCGACGTGGGCTCAGGGGCGGGGCACGGGCACGGGCGACGGCGACGGCGTCGGGCAGCCTGGCGGCGTCGAGGAGGTCAGGGCCGTCGGAGGGGAACTGCGATGAAAGTGAAAATTTTCACAAGTCTTGCTTATATACACAAAGCATTGGTCCCGGTTCGTGGCACCAACCGGGAACAATGCCCCCCTTTAGTCCCGGTTGGTGCCACCAACCGGGACCAAATGTCTCTTTTCAGCAGCCCAAATGGCGGGAAACAGAGACGTTTGGTCCCGGTTGGTTGCACCAACCGGGACAAAAGGGGGCATTGGTACCGGTTGGTGCCACCAACCGGGACCAAAGCCCACCTTTAGTCCCGGTTTGGTGGCACCAACCGGGACCAAAGGCCTTGTGCTGCCCGCGGCTAAAAGTTTAGTCCCACCTCGCTAGTTGAGAGGGGTGCGGAGTGGTTTATAAACCCCACTGCCGCTGCCCTCTCGAACTCCTCTCAAATGCAGGCTTACGGGCCTAACCTAACTCTCCTCTGCCTGTGGGCCTACTGGGCCTTCTGCGGGCCTGAATCCTGGCCCGTGGTTGGGTTTCTAGTCGTATTCAGGCCGTGGTGGGCCAGTAGGTGGCATTTTTTTCTATTTTTTTCCAGTTTTTCTGTTTTGTTTTTTGCTTTATTTATTTTCTTTTATTTTTTAATTCTTTTTGCTTTTAGGTAATAAATATTATAAACTTTCTGTTAGTGCCATTAGTTTTCCAATTCGAATAGTTTAAATTTGAATTCTTTGAAATATGTGTGAATCACTAGTTTGTGATTAACTTTACTATAAAAATAGATTTTTGAGTGATTCTTTTTACTGCTATTTAATATTACTGTGTTTTATCATTATATTCAAAAACAGTTTTTGTTATTTTAGTTTCTAACAAAAAAAATCTTTTTGCTTTTTGTTATTTTTGAGTGATTCACACAAAAAAAATTCTATTTTTTTCAGTTTTTCTGTTTTGTTTTTTGCTTTATTTATTTTCTTCTGTTTTTGCTTATTTTTAATTCTTTTTGCTTTTAGGTAATAAATTTATAAACTTTCTGTTGTGCCATTAGTTTTCCAATTGAATAGTTTAATTTGAATTCTTTGAAATTTGTGAATCACAGTTGTGATTAACTTTACTATAAAAATAGATTTTGAGTGATTCTTTTTACTGCTATTTAATATTACTGTGTTTTATCAATATTCAAAAACAGTTTTGTTATTTAGTTTCTAACAAAAAAAAATCTTTATGATAATTCTTTTTGCTATTAAGTTTCTAACAAAAAAGTTCTTTTTGAAAATTCTTTTGCTTTAATGTTTTGAACAGAAAATACTTTGCCCTAAATTTTAGTTGCATAAATTTTAGTTGATTCCTTTTGCTATTAGAGTTTCATTAAAGTTTTCTAGTTCATTCTTTTTTCTATTAGAGTTTCATTAAAGTTTTCTAGTTCATTCTTTTAGTTTATTATTTTTGCTATTAGAGTTTCATAAAAGTTGAGAGGGTTATGGCAAAAACTGGATGCACTTCGTGTACAAAATGGACAATCTCTTTCGAAGTATCAGGGTTTCGGACGAAAACTCATCTGTTACAAAGGGATTTCATTTTTTTGAACTTATTTGAACTCCAAACTTTTTCTGTGCTCAAAATGAACCATTCAAAGCAACATCATCAATTTTCAACCCTTTCTGAGTTCATCTGTTATTTTTCATGCATTTACTGATTTTTTGAGCTAAATGACCCTGAAATTGAAAAGCACTTCAAATGAACTCTGAAGAGGTTGAAAATTGGCATGATATCATCATTTCACCCTCATAGCATGTGCTCAAAAGTTGAGAGGGTTACGGCAAAAACTGGATGCACTTCGTGTACAAAATGGACAATCTCTTTCGAAGTATCAGGGTTTCGGACAAAAACTCATCTGTTACAAAGGGATTTCATTTTTTTGAACTTATTTGAACTCCAGACTTTTTGTGTGCTCAAAATGAACCATTCAAAGCCACATCATCAATTTTCAACCCTTTCTGACTTCATCTCTCTTCACTTTTTCTTCGTTTGTGTCCTTTGCTTATTGCGCCGTAACCATGGATATTCTTCATCGCTTAACAAGGTGCTTGGGTCAGCCTTGACTTTGAAGGGAGGAATTTCATGAAACTTTTCATAATCTTCAGACATGTCTGTCTTGCCCTCCAATCCCATGATGTCTCTTTTTCCTGAAAGGACTATGTGGCGCTTTGGCTCATCGTATGATGTGTTCGCTTCCTTATCTTTTCTTTTTCTCGGTTTGGTAGACATGTCCTTCACATAGAAAACCTGCGCCACATCATTGGCTAGGACGAATGGTTCGTCTGTGCACCCAAGATTGTTCAGATCCACTGTTGTCATTCCATAATGTGGGTCTACCTGTACCCCGCCTCCTGACAGATTGACCCATTTGCACTTAAACAAAGGGACCTTAAAATCATGTCCGTAGTCAAGTTCCCATATGTCCACTATGTAACCATAATATGTGTCCTTTCCCCTCTTGGTTGCTGCATCAAAGCGGACACCGCTGTTTTGGTTGGTGCTCTTTTGATCTTGGGCGATCGTGTAAAATGTATTCCCATTTATCTCATATCCTTTGTAAGTCAATACAGTCGAAGATGGTCCCCTGGACAACGAGTACAGCTCATGAGAAATAGTGTTGTCACCTCTGAGACGTGTTTCCAACCAACTGCCGAAAGTCCTGATGTGTTCACATGTAATCCAGTCGTCACACTGCTCCGGGTGTTTGGAGCGCAGAATGTTCTTGTGTTCATCGACATACGGGGTCACCAAGGTAGAGTTCTGTAGAACTGTGTAGTGTGCTTGAGACCAAGAATGCCCGTCCCTGCATATTATTGAGTCCCCTCCTAGCGTGCCTTTTCCAGTCAGTCTCCCCTCATACCGCGATTAAGGGAGACCAATCTTCTTAAGGTCAGGAATGAAGTCAACACAAAACCCAATGACATCCTCTGTTTGATGGCCCATGGAGATGCTTCCTTCTGGCCTAGCGCGGTTACAGACATATTTCTTTAGGACTCCCATGAACCTCTCAAAGGGGAACATATTGTGTAGAAATACGGGGCCGAGAAGGACAATCTCGTCGACTAGATGAACTAGGACGTGCGTCATGATATTGAAGAAGGATGGTGGGAACACCAGCTCGAAATTGACAAGACATTGCGCCACATCACTCCTTAGCCTTGGTATGATTTCTGGATCGATCACCTTCTGAGAGATTGCATTGAGGAATGCACATAGCTTCACAATGGCTAATCGAACGTTTTCCGGTAGAAGCCCCCTCAATGCAACCGGAAGCAGTTGCGTCATAATCACGTGGCAGTCATGAGACTTTAGGTTCTGGAACTTTTTCTCTGCCATATTTATTATTCCCTTTATATTCGACGAGAAGCCAGACGGGACCTTCATACTGAGCAGGCATTCAAAGAAGATTTCCTTCTCTTCTTTGGTAAGAGCGTAGCTGGCAGGACCTTCATACTGCTTTGGAGGCATGCCGTCTTTTTCGTGCCAATGTTGCAGGTCCTCCCAAGCCTCCGGTGTATCTTTTGTCTTTCCATACACGCCCAAGAAGCCTAGCAGGTTCACGCAAAGGTTCTTTGTCACGTGCATCACGTCGATTGAAGAGCGGACCTCTAGGTCTTTCCAGTAGGGTAGGTCCCAAAATATATATTTCTTCTTCCACATGGGAGCGCGTCCCTCAGCGTCATTCGGAACAGATAGTCTGCCGGGACCCTTTCCAAAGATTACGTGTAAATCATTGACCATAGCTAGTACGTGATCACCGGTACGCATGGCGGGCTTCTTCCGGTGATCTGCCTCGCCTTTGAAATGCTTGCCTTTCTTTCGACATTGATGGTTGGTCGGAAGAAATCGACGATGCCCCAGGTACACATTCTTCCTGCATTTGTCCAGGTATATACTTTTGGTGTCAGCTAAACAGTGCGTGCATGCGTGGTATCCCTTGTTTGTCTATCCTGAAAGGTTTCTGAGAGCAGGCCAATCATTGATGGTTGCAAACAGCAACGCATGCAGGTCAAATTCCTCCTGTCTGTGCTCATCCCACACACGTACACTGTTTTCATTCCACAGCTGTAAAAGTTCTTCAACTAATGGCCTTAGGTAGACATCAATGTCGTTGCCGGGTTGCTTAGGGCCTTGAATGAGTACTGGCATCATAATGAACGTCCGCTTCATGCACAGCCAAGGAGGAAGGTTATAGATACATAGAGTCATGGGCCAGGTGCTGTGATTGCTGCTCTGCTCCCTGAAAGGATTAATGCCATCCGCGCTTAAACCAAACCATACGTTCCTTGGGTCACCTGCAAACTCAGCCCGGTACTTTCTCTCGATTTTTCTCCACTGCGACCCGTCAGCGGGTGCTCTCAACTTCCCGTCTTTCTTACGGTCCTCTCTGTGCCATCGCATCAACTTGGCATGCTCTTTGTTTCTGAACAGACGTTTCAACCGTGGTATTATAGGAGCATACCACATCACCTTGGCAGGAACCCTCTTCCAGGGGGGCTCGCCGTCAACATCACCAGGGTCATCTCGTCTGATGTTATACCGCAATGCACCGCACACCGGGCATGCATTCAAATCCTCGTATGCACCGCGATACAGGATGCAGTCATTAGGGCATGCATGTATCTTCTGCACCTCCAATCCTAGAGGGCATACGACCTTCTTTGCTGCGTACGTACTGTCGGGCAATTCGTTATCCTTTGGAAGCTTCTTCTTCAATATTTTCAGTAGCTTCTCAAATCCTTTGTCAGGCACAGCATTCTCTGCCTTCCACTGCAGCAATTCCAGTATGGTACCGAGCTTTGTGTTGCCATCTTCGCAATTGGGGTACAACCCTTTTTGGTGATCCTCTAACATGCGATCGAATTTCAGCTTCTCATTTTCACTTTCGCACTGTCTCCTTGCTTCAACAATGACCCGGCGGAGATCATCATCGGGCACATCGTCTGGTTCCTCTTGATCTTCAGCTTCCCCCGTTGCAGAATCACCGTATTCAGGGGGCACATAGTTGTCATCGTCCTCTTCTTCTTCGCTGTCTTCCATCATAACCCCTATTTCTCCGTGCCTGGTCCAAACATTATAGTGTGGCATGAAACCCTTCTCAAGCAGGTGGGTGTGAAGGATTTTCCGGTCAGAGTAAGACTTCATATTCCCACATATAGGGAATGGACAACACATAAAACCATTCTGCTTGTTTGCCTCAGCCACTTCGAGAAAATTATGCACGCCCTTAATGTACTCGAAGGTGCGTCTGTCACCGTACATCCATTGCCGGTTCATCTGCGTGCATTATATATAATTAAGTGTGTAAAAAATTACAAAACATCATGAATAGATAAGTGACCAAATTAATAGAAGTTCATCATCACAATAAAACCAAAGTACATACATAGTTCTTATTGAACAACATATAGCTCTCCAGAGCATCTAATTAAACCATACATTGAAACTATGTAAAACATTTCAATGCAACAACAAATGCGATCATAATCGCAACCAAGGTAACAATTGATCCAACGGCATAATGATACCAAGCCTCGGTATGAATGACATATTTTCTATACTTTCTAATCTTGAAGCGCATTGCATCCATCTTGATCTTGTGATCATCGACGACATCCGCAACATGCAACTCCAATATCATCTTCTCCTCCTCAATTTTTTTCAATTTTTCCTTCAAGTAATTGTTTTCTTCTTCAACTAAATTTAACCTCTCGACAATAGGGTCGGTTGGAATTTCCGGTTCACATACCTCCTAGATAAAAAAATCTATGTCACGTTGGTCGGCATAATTGTCATAAACAATAAATGAACCAATTAGTTATAAAATATAATATATACCACATCCGAATCATAGACAGGACGAGGGCCGACGGGGGCGGATACCAAAACCATTGCACTATATAATAACAAACTATAATAAAAGTAAGAAAATTAGACAAGTATCTATCTAAATCATACAAGTAAGAATTTTTTTCTTTTAGAAAGAAGATAAGAACAAGAGGCTCACCACGGTTATGCCGGCGACGAGATCGGCGCGGGTGATCGACGGCGGTGAAGACGGGGACGTGACGTGACGGACCGCTAAACCTAGACAAATCTTGAGGAAAATGGAGCTTGAAGGTCGAGTTTGGAGAGGAGAAAGCTTAAGTAGTGTTGCTCGGGCATTTCATATAACACCTCATGTGTATAGGAGGTGAGCTAGAGCACCACAAACCCCTCCCCTCGCCGGCCAGAAAAAAACAGAGCAGTGGAGTGCTCTGCTCGCGGGCGACGGGTATATATAGGCACAACATTGGTCCCGGTTCGTGGTTGGAACCGGGACTAAAGGCCACCCTTTGGTCCCGGTTCCAGCCACGAACCGGGACCAATGGATGCGGGCCAGGAGCGAGGCCCATTGGTCCCGGTTCGTGTCTGGAACCGGGACCAAAGGGTCTAGACGAACCAGGACCAATGCCCCACGAGCCCCGGCCGCCCCCCTGGGCGCACGAACCGGGACGTATGCCCTCATGTGTCCCGGTTCCTGACTGAACCGAGACTAATGGGCTGGGCTGGTCTGGACCAAAGCCCTGTTTTCTACTAGTGTGTGCCCGCGCTTTTTGAGATTCAACTTTGACCATAAATTTAACCAACGTTGGTTAAATTTATGATCAAACTTGAATCTCGAAAAGTATAAACAAGATGAAAATATTTACGTTTTGGAGATATTTCAACTAATTATAGCGGGCTAGGCTAGGCTATTCTAACCTAGTCTATTGTTGGCTGCCCCATTTTTCACGACATGTCTTCCCCATGTCTGGCAGCAAGCTCACCGGATCGCCGTGAGCCCCGGAGCTAAATGCTCAGGAGCGAAAGAATAGCCTCCGCCTCCGCGAAGACCGGATCGGTGATTGGCTTTTGGGCAGGGGAAGATGGTTGCCGTGGCCTACACCCTTGAGAAGCCCCCCCCCCCGGGGTTGGCTTCTGGTTTGCGCAAAAAAGATGTCTGGATCGGCTCACATACGCTGGATGGCAAAACTTTTCCGGACCGTGCGGTTTGGACGGGTCCATGGTGGAGATGCCCTAACGCATTGTTTTCCTCCTCGCTTTTCTATCTTTTGCAACGCCATTTTGATTTTTCTTTTCGTCAATTCTGACCATGACTCAAGAGGATGGATATTCCTTGTTCCACAGTAACAACGCTACATGGTTGTTGTGACTTACAAAGTGGACAACCTAAAGCATACGAACACAAAACCTCAAGCTTCACATAAAATCCTTATTTCACACGTATAAGATTGGACCATGCTTAGTACTATTCTTTTGAGTCCTTGTACCAAACTACGTACTTGTTGACAGCTTGTATTAATAATATGGTTGCATGTCTCATTCAGATGCAGAGCCGGGGGCAATCCTCCTTTTCTAAAATAAAACGCGGATAAGTAATGAGGCCGACAGAAATCCATTCCTCCCAACACTTGAGAGCATCTACAACTGGACGACCCATACCGAACCCAAACGCCCGGACAGGCTGTCTGATCAGTGCCCGAACGTTTTTTGCCACCTAGTTGGGCTCTCCATAGCCGGCCCAAACGCCCGGACTAATCGACACCCCCATACTGAGCCCATATATGGGGCGGATATGGGGATGCCCGGACGTGCCCGCCATGTCAGGCTGACCAATAGGGCCCACACGGGGATACGAAGAGACTGCTGGTCCGACGGGCGCCTGCTCCGCTCCACGGCACGTGCCACCCTAGGGAGGAGGCCGGCTATTTAAGCCGGATGGCGGCGGCTGAATCCTATCCTACCCATGTCTTCTTCTTTATCGTCTCTGCCACCGCCGCTTTCAGTCCGTAACCCGCTTGCCATGCCGAGGCATCAGATCACCATGTATGCGCTGCTGGCGCTGGAGCGCCGGTTGCAGTTCTTGAGGAGACCCATGTTGAAAATATGGCCTAGAGGCAATAATATTGTATTATTATATTTTCATGTTTGTAATTAAGTGTTTATATTCTATACTATAACTGCTATGATCCTGTAATATGCGATTCAGTGTAAAACTCATATGCTCGTGTGAAGTGATAAACGGTAAAATATGATTCCTAGTCTCGCCTATTAGCTCAAGTGTTTTTTGTGATCATGTTTTCCGGATCTTGAGATATCGTTAACTGTAATGATAGTCTAAAAACGACATTGAGAATATGACGTTAGAAGAACGATCATATTGAATTGACCCAAACTTGTTTGTTATACTTTGAGATGCTACCATGACAAGTCAATCGTTACAACTCGGAGAATTAACATATGCTTTAGTTCCTTAGACCATGAGAGTATCGTAGTCACTTCTTACCATACGATGGACCTTGGGGTTGCTTAAACATCATCTGTAAGACGATGATCATAACGACAACTTACAGACTCATCTGAAAGTCTAACAAAGGACTAGATAGCTCAAGAGTGGGGTTTGCTCCTTCGATGATGGAGAGATATTATTAGGGCCCTCTCAGTGTGATGACATCCATTATCGTCTGGCCAGACACAGGTGACTATGTCATGGGATGCCGGAACATGTCAACGAGAAAGAAAAAACAAAACCGGTAACGAGCAGACCGTTATAGTGAGCATGAGAATGGCGCAAGAGAATACCGATGCATCTCACCTCGGTTTTCGTAAAGTACCATGAAGCAAAGGGAATAACACATGATAACCAAAGAGTCACTCGAATGTCATTCATGCACTCATAGGGATTGATGTGGATGTCAATAGTTCCGCTATCGATCATTGAACTAAATGGATTTTTGTTCATGTCTATGTTTTACCAAACCTACAGGGTCATAAGTTTAAGGTAATCACGAACTACTGAGTCTTAGTTGGATAGGAGTAATGAGAAAATATTTATGAAATAGTTTCATTAATATTCAAAATAGTTACGAGAGGAACCGGAAGCGTTTCGGGGTCACCACCAGAAGGGTTTCGGTGTTTACCGGGTAATATGGATAAATAATATATAGGTGAAAAATGTTTCGAGAGATATTAAATTAATAATAAAAGGATCTAATAATAGTTATGAGGCTTTTAAATTTAATTAAATATCAATGGGACTTAAAAGGCCAAGTGGTGGAAGGATATTGGGCCACTAGGGCCCGATAGGAGGTGCCCCCCAGCTTCTTGGAGAAGCATGGGGGGAGTCTGAATTGGAGGGGGATTCCCCCTCCTGGCCCGCGCAAAGGGGTAAGGGTAACCTGGCCCCTTGTGTGGCGCCCCCTCTCCTCCTTCCAGTCTATATATACTTGAGGATTTGGCCCTTGGAGACACAAGTTTTAGAGCCTCCTCTAGTTCTCTAGTTCTAGTTCTAGTTGATCCAATTAGAGCTAGATCTAATCCTCATAATCAGAATCCCAATGTGCTTCTAATCTCCTCCCTCTAAATCTCCGGCAGTGATTAGCTCTGGATGGTGAAGCGCTACTGCATATTGAAGACCGTACACTTGTAAACTATGGAGAGGTCATGCTTTCGGTCTTTCATTCGAGGGATTGTTTGTGGACAGTTCGAGGGATCATTTCACTGACGGTTCGAGGGACTTCAAGTATGATCTACACCGACTCTTCTTCCGCTACAACTTAGAGTTGGTAACGATCCGATCGAAACCACATCTTCATAGTGTTCCTAGTTGATCATAGGGCAAATTTTTTCATTTTAGACTACATTTCCCAACAATCCGGGGCAAGCACGCGGCTCGTTTTGTTGCCGGCCTACCTCGGAATTTGCCAGAGCCAAAGGAGGAAGAGGAGGAGGAGGAGCAGGCGGGGGAGGATAAAGAGGAGGAGGAGGAGTGGGCGGGGGAGGATAAAGAGGAGGAAGGGGAGCAGCAGAAGGCAGAGAAGCCGTCGGAAGTGGAGTCCCGACCCATGAGGAGGAGGAGGCGGAGCTAGTTGAGGGCTTCGCCGTGGCGAAGTATGAGGTCGCCCAAGTGACGGAAATGGTGGAGCAGACCACCATCCTAGATTCCATCCAGGATAAGGCCTATGTCGGGGCCAATCGACGGTTCATTCGGCAAGAACGGGTAGCGACAGATGCACTTTTTGCCGAACTGGAGGCGAGGGAGGAGGAGGTGGAGGAGGAGCCCGAGCCTCTGCAGGCGTTGGAGCTGCCGCAGATGCCAAGCTACCTGGTGTCGGGCATAGAGATCATCGACATCTCCCTCAATGAGTAGTTTTAGATTTGTACATAGTATGCAGGTTTTTTATCTGCACGGCTAGTATGGATATGAGGTATGAAGTTTGAGGTTCATGGTGTGGCGGGTATATTTTTGTGCTGCCCAGTCACTGTCCACGAACGCGCCTGGGCGCGTCCGTGGGTATATGTGGGATGGATTTTGGTACTTCCAGTTATGGATGCTCTTAGACAATTGACACACAAACAAACCAAGATCAATAGCATCACATACCCACACTAGATACTAGTAGTGTTTTATTATTCATCCATCCATAGACCAGATAAATAGTCAATACGGAGTACTACATAAGTTCTAAGGGGAAAGTTACCAATTCAGACCATGTCTTCTTAGTTTCAAAGCTCTTAGTGGAAGCAATTGACTAGCTTTTACCAAATGGAACTACAGTGTAACCGAGGAACGGATCCAAATATCAAAAGGAAACAACACCAACGCTATCGTTGAAGCGATGTTGCTGCGATACTCAAACCTCGCTAAAAAAGAGGAAACATTCGACGGGATTGAATTTTCGTAGGGATGAGAAAAGAAAACTTGATGTTTATCATGTGTGTCACTGGGATAAGAATTCATTGAGGTCTGTGGTTTCGTGGGGCAAATAACCACACTATAGTTGTGACGGTGAGTAGTGCATTTTCTTTGTGCGTGTGTGTCCATGTAGTCACGTTGTACAGATAAGGGGTGTGCACTACAAAAAAATACATTTCCGTGATGATACGTGTTTGTCACAGTAGGTCACGTTTTCTGTCATGCATGTACATCCATGACGATTTTATGACAGAATCAAGATAGTCATACCTGTGCTGTCGTAGAAGTGTTCCATGACATTACCAAAATTATCATCACGGAAGTGTCCACTTCCATGACGATAAATCGCGTGTCATAGAAGTGCTTTCGTCAAAGGTAACCGACACGTGGCATCCACCGTAACGGGCCGCCGTTAAGCTATCGGGTTTCGGTTTGGATCCGATAACCCGTTAACAGCCCCGACCAATGGGGATTTTCCATGTGTAAAATTCTCATTCGCCGGATAATCCACGTGTCAGCTCTTCGTTAGGACAGATGTCATCTCTACAATGGACGAAAGACGCCTATGATATGTTGACACATGGCACAGCCCAACAGTGGCCCATTTAAGGTAAAAAAGGCCGACCCAGCTAAAGCCCCACCATATTTTTTAAGACACTAGTGGGCTGGCCCGTTAACAGCCTGCCTTGTTTTGGGTCAAATTGAGGCCCATATCAGATCAGGCCCGTTCACAGCCTGTCGTGTTTTGGGCTAAATTACGGCCCATATCAGATCATGCTCGTTAATAGGCCACTGTTCTTTTGGGCCCATTCTAAGCAGGATTTGTATTTCAGCCTGTTAAATGCCCGTTTACCAGTTTGGCCCGATAATATTTTCGGCCTGTTAGCGGCACGTGGTGCATCTGGGCCGTTGTCGGCCCGGTTTCACTTTAGGCCATTTAACGGCCCATGCAGAAGCTGGGCTATTTCTTGTCCGCAGTAACTTTAGGCCTCTTAACGACCCGTAGTCTTCGTGGATAAATTTCAGCCCAACTGGCCTATCGGCCTGTTAATGGCCCGTGTAATAGTTGGGCCTAATTACAGAACGCGTTGAATCCGGCCTGCTTACAGCCCATCTGGTAATGGCCCGTGACACTGTTGGGCCTACGGCCCGCGTTGATACCGGCCTGCTTAAAGCCCATAATTTTATTGGGCCAAACAGGGCCTGAGATATATTTTGGCTTGTTAACGGCTCGTTCTATTTGGGCCAAACATGGGCCTTAGGCAGTTTCGGCCTGTATTGGCCCGTGAATTTTTCGGCTCAACGCTAGCCCAATCTAGTTTTTAGCCTGTTAAAAGCGCATGGTATTCTCTGGCCCAGTTAGCCCAGTTGGCCAAAACTTTACTCGGCCTGTTAAAGGCGGAAAACTACTATACGTTTAGACCTGCTAATGGCCCAACATGATTATAGGCCCATGTTTTGGCCCATATATAATGAGTTACGGGCCGGCCTGAATACCGACAACATTGAGATCCATTGAAGCTTCCGGCCTAAATTACAGCATACCGACCAAGAATAAACTTAGACTATACAATAAAGAAATTACGGCATATTACATCCACTGGGCATCAAAGTTCGCCACCGATGATAATAAAGCACAACGTGACCGCGGATTACATACACTGGGCATCAAAGGTCGCCACCAGTGCATATAAACGCGCCGACAAAAGAATATACAAAACTGAGAGCTTTTCAGAAGGCATTAGGCCTGGCCTGTACGTGCACTGCAAGCAGCCGAACAAGCTGATGAGACCTCAGTTGTGTCAAACGATAGATGCTCTATCCCTAGCTGTATAGTACCAAAGCCCGCAAGGCATTCCTCTGAGATCTTCTTTGCATCATTGACATCAAGTCGGAGCTGAGCTGAAGCAATCCTTTTCGCTTTAAGTTGAGACTGAAGAAGTCAAACTGATTGAGGCAGCAACTGCACAGAGGTTGTCTCACAGCTGCTGGTGAGTAGCTTTAACTCACTGTCTTCATCTAGACATGACCTTGGGGTCATCTCTCTCTCTTCAAGATGGTTTGGCTCACTATCTTCCCTAAAGTTCTGCCTGGCATAAGAGATACGACTCTGAAAGAGAAACAAGGAGACACGTAGCAGGTTTCACAATTATATAAGCAAATAAATGGATCTGTTCTGCATAAGGAACATGTTTTTACAACTACAATTTAAAACTGGTAGTTGTTGCAAACATCCAATCAGATATAAACACCAAAGTAAACAGCAGTGGAGGAAATGATGCCTATCTAAATCTATACTAGAACAAAGTTTGAAGGCTTGAGAAGGACGAACTTACATTACATGTTAACACGGGCTGGACAAAGCCCTTCTCCATGTCGATGGAAGGATAATTCAATAAATTCCCCAAAGAAACTTCTTTATAAGCGTTGCCATTATTCTACATTTTTTAAAGAGTAAATATAGATCAAATAATATTGGAAGAAATAAAGGATAATGAAGCTCAGGTGCAGAGTGATGATACATGATCAAATAGCAATTAATTAAGTACAGCGTTACAAGGCAAAAGGTACTGACAAGAGGAATGCAGACATCAACGTGTGTAGTGGCATTGGCTTTATTCAACATTTTGGTAAGAGTAAATGTAGATCTGATAATTTGGAGAAAGTGGAGGGCAGGGCAGATAAGATGCAGAGTAATGCTACACAATCAACTATCTCGCAGTGCAAGTACAGTAATACTACCACCGTCCGTTATTACTTATTGCTCAAATGGATGTATCTAGCACTATTAAGTTCTAAATACATCCAATTGAGCAACAATTAATTCGATGCAGAGGGAGTACATGACAATAGGTACTTACATGAGCAATCCAAAACTTCATAACCATTGTGTTAATTCTACATTTATCTAAGAGTAAATATAGATCTTATAATTTCGAGCAAAGGGAGGATAAAGAAGCGAACATTTACAGTGATGCTACATAATCAAACAGCAATGAGTGTAAGTTTGCTGACAAAGGGCAAGAGGTACTGACAAGAGCAATGCAGTGCCCAGTATTGTTGTGAGATCCTATGATCCTTTGAGAAAGGAGATTCATCTGAAATTAGTTTTCATACAAGAGAGAAGGTAAGGCACATGCAAAAATTTAGGAGTTCAAATTTTGAATTGATATCATAGACAGTACCTGACGCTGGGCTCTCTGCAGTTCTAATAGGGGTTTGGCCAGTGGAGTAGGGGTAAAGTGTGGTATAGTTGGGCCTGTGTTTTCTGTGGCTGCTGATCTATCTGATTTAACAGGTATCACTACCTTTTCCAAATATCTAGTTTGTACTCCTTGAGGATCTGCACTCACCCTCTTCCTTTTGGACATCTATTACGAAAGAACAACATTTGACTGGAAAAACATAGTATGATGACACATGGAATAGGTACAGAAAATGGATAGGTATGGCATATACTCATATATGATGCTTAAACTAAGCAGATGGTGGTGTAACAAAGTAGAAGTAATGCAAGAGGTCATACGCAAAATATGTGCGACCAATACAACCTTGCCAAGTTAGAGCAAGCACCTTGATGAGTGAATAAGATAGGCCATCCTCCACCATGCCAAGTTTGTTAGCCAGTGGATTGTTCCGCAATATTCCTCTCGTGCGCCCATTCTCATATTCATTTTGATCATGTTCAATACCTGACATGCATGAAAACATAAAAACAAGTGAGATTATCTTTGTAATGCAGAAGTGATTCTAATCCAATACTACCTTCCTGAAACCCCTTTGTGCTATCTCTGCAATTCTTCTGAGAGATGCCATGCATGCTATAATTTGGTGTGTGCATTAATATAATGTGGCCTACTACTCAAAATATGAGAGCTCCAGAAGTGATGATACTTCGCAGATGACAGCTTCAACATATAGTAAAGCAGAACATGTCGACCTGACCTGACAGATTCAAAATATACTAAGGGAGAACAACTCGACCTGACCAGTCGACCGCAAATGTCTTTGCTACTCTTCCCAACAAGGAACATACTTATTAAAGAAGAGAAGAGGATCATGTTAAAGAAGAGCAGAAGAGCAAGCAGATTGAAGATATTACAAGTCTTTCTATACAATGTCTGTTGCCCACCCATGATGAACCAAAGCGCACAGAGAAATACTATTCCTTCCGGTCTCTCCATATGTGGCTCATATGCATTTCGAAACTAAATTAGCAACATTTAGCTAACCAATTAAACATGTCTCAGTTTTACTAATATCAGCATAATATCAGATTCGAATTTCTACAACTAAGCTTGTTTAGCTCGATGGGTGGAGCAGTGCTATTACCACACGAACCACGTAGGCTGATCGTGGTCATCATAAAATGGGAAAACCATAAGCATGATGAGTATAGTGTTGACCGTGGCAGTGGGATGGCAGATCTGAAGCAGTGCTATTACGACACAAATTATGAGTGCTGTGTTGTTTAGCTTGAAGGGTGGAGTACTGTTAGTATGATAGAAAGCACCTACGCAGATCATAGTAGGATAGATATAAGGGGAAAACCCTAAGCATCAAGAGTAAAATCAGGAAAGTGGAACTAGCTGGACCATATGGGCTTGTATTGGGTCTTGTATTGCCGGTACGGCAAGAAAGGGTTCGGAAAGGCTTCGGCCCCAAAAGGGGCAGCTCTATTCAACTGAAGGCACAATATTGTTACTATCAGTCTAGACTATCAAAGACAACATAGCTCCCAGCATTTCCAGGATATTATGGCAGACCATCTAGAATCGTTGAAAGCATCCATCTGAAGTGACCCAATAGACCTGTCGACTGCAAATGTCCCTGCTCCACCTCCCGACAAGGAACATACTGTACTACTCCCTCCGTTCTTAAATATAAATCTCTTAGAGATTCAAATGCGGACTACATACGGAGCAAAATGAGTGAATGTACACTCTAAAATATGTCTATATACATCCGTATGTAGTTCTTATTGGAATATCTAAAAAGACTTATGTTTTACCGAAAAAGGCTTTCGCCTCGCTTTATAAATAAAGCAACGATGAACAACACCCGGTACAAATGCACGCCACCACAACACACGCATGCACCCAAGGCAGTTTAGGAACGAAGGAAGTAATATACTTATTAAGAGGAACAGAAGAGGAACATGATAACAAAGAGCAAGAAGATTTCTCTACTTTTTTCTCTACTCTTATACTCTTATCTCTACTCTTATAAAAAACAGAGTTGGTGATGATGGTGTGCCTGCCATCCTGCAATATAGGCCGTCTGATTTATATCTGACGGA
The DNA here is from genome assembly GCA_011799875.1 of Thinopyrum elongatum. Taxonomy (NCBI): domain Eukaryota; kingdom Viridiplantae; phylum Streptophyta; class Magnoliopsida; order Poales; family Poaceae; genus Thinopyrum; species Thinopyrum elongatum. The sequence goes on from CM022300.1 coordinate 591,550,260, forward strand.
TAGGAAGGAAACTATGGCAATTTTGCAAAAAGATACCCACGCCCCTCTCCACATTTGCAAATAAGGCCTTCCCTCGTTCATCCTTTTCTCCCACAAGATAAACTACTCATACAAATGCATCTTGATGTTCCGTGCAATGCACGGGCATCTTGCTAGTTAGATAATACAATGTGTGTTGCCCACCCATGATGAACCAGAGCGCACAGAGAAATGCAATTCCCTGCTGTCTCTCTATATGTGGCGCACATGCTTTTCGAAACGAATATAGGAACATTAGCTTACCAATTAAACATTCTCTGTTTTAGTAATATGAGGATCATATCAGATTCGTATTTCAACAACTAAGCTTTGGAATTATGAGTGGCATGTTGTTTCGCTTGATGGGTTGAGGTCTTGAGGAGCAGTGCTAGCACGACACGAAGCACCTATGATGATGGTAGTGAATATAAAGGGGGGAAAACCATAAGCTTTACGAGTATAGTGACCATGCCATGGCGGATCTGAAGGTGCAAACTGGACAAAGGCTACTTCGCAACCAATGTTTGCTTTCAACTAGCCACTACGATTTGGTACGGACAAGAAAAGTACAGTAAACAAGTTACAATCTATTTTCCGGGTGAGATCAATAACTTAAGCAGATATGAAAGAGTACCACCTCTCTTGCGACACCGCGTAGGCCCCTGCAGATACGTTGAGGGTGCTACGGGTGCGATGGCTGTCGGCGGCGAGGAAGAAGACTTTAGACGACAGACGGCCGGGTCGGGGGATAAGTCATGTTACCATGGACGAGGCGGTCGTAGGAGCGGCAACGGCAAGGTGGACGACGGTGCCGATGAAGCGAGAGGAGGCGACGAAAGGATCCTGGTCCAGCGCCATGGATGAGAGACGTCCTTCTCTTGTAGTGGACGATGGGGTAGGGGTAGCGGCTCCGGCAAGGTGGAGGATGGGGTGGCGGACGGAGGAGGCTGGCCGGAGTGGGGAGGTTGTTGTGGCGCCGACGGTGTATGAATAGGGAAATGGAGGGGGAGGGGGATCTCAAACTTTGGGACGCGCTTGTCTGAAATGTGGGAAAGTTATGAACTTATCCCCCGTTTAAAATTTCTGACATCTCGTCGGTTGGGGATAGGATGGTAATCTCGCATCACCCCAATATTTGCCGGTAGCGATTTGGGGCGAGGAAAGGGTGTTTTGCCGCCCACGGTTGGCGCCCACGGTGTATGAATGGGCTGACAGGTAGGGCGGTTGTGTCACGTCTGAGGGAAGTTACACATCTGCCCCTATTTAAAATATTTGCCTACATCGATTTCGGACGAGGAGAGTTTGTTTTGCCGCCCATCGTGTATGAATGGGGAAATGGAGGGAGAGACACAGGTCTTTCGGACGAGCTTGAATCAAATGTGTTTTGCTGCCCACGTTTGGCGCCCACCGTGTCTGAATGGGCTCAGAGGTGGTCGTGTCACGTCTGATTGAAGTTACTAGTCTACCCCTATCGACAGCAGTGGAAATCGGGTCGATTAGGTTGTGAAGTGTCAGGGGTAGACAGTAATTTCTATCTTGCAAACACTTACTTCGGGCAGCCGACAAATGATAGTGGGTGTTTTGCCGCTTCGTTCAAAATTTGGGAGAATTAGCATTCACGTTTACCCTGGGCCCTGGCAACTAAATTCAAATCCAATTTGTATTCGATTACGAATATCCATACATCATTCTACGTTTTGTTATTTATTTCTTCAAAACCAAGACAAAGATTTATTCCACCTTTATATATGAATATGATTTAGAAATGCCGTGATCTTCGAATTCAGTAGGTTGGATACACTTTGAGTCAAACAGTTATTTCATCCAATACAATATGCTCACACGAAAAATAGTTCACCTTATGTCAATCATACAAGTATTGAGGATTACCTCGCTTAAAAAATTCAGATCATTACAACACATGGACAACATAAGGGGTCTTACAACATAATCCGTTCAGAGACATGACACAACATGCAAGTATACTAATCTAATGACAATTTCAACTGGTATCTAAAGAAGAACTGGGATTGCCCTGGGCTTCAGATAGCAGAAGCAGCAGGACCTCCTCCGTCTTCAAATGCAACATTCTTACTTCCTCCAATTCTTGGGTTGCTTGCATAATGTGTGCAGCTAATTGCATAATTTCTAGCCTCAAGATCAAGATTACCTCATTCATGGCAGCCACACCATCTCCTTTTGCCTCTAGTAGAGCCTCAAGAACTATAATATATGTGCTCAGACTGCTCTTCGGTGGTGTTGCCTCTGAACTGCTACCATCTGGTAACATGGATGGCGCACTGCTTCCACAAATAGATTCTGGGGTTGTACATTGTGTCCTAGTGTGAACGGCATCCTGAAAGGTTTCCGCTGGACATAAGTAAGAGATAGTTATCGCATGATCCAGGCAATAAGCTTACATGGTAAACGACATACGAATTATTGCCGAGCATGTCAAGCTATATTTAAATGGTTCGAAGCAGCATCAGCCGAAAAGAAATTAAAATGGTAAGATGAAACTAGGGATGTAAGTGGCAAATAAACGGCATCCGCCAGTCCCATCTAGTTAGTTTTTGCTAGCTCGCTAGTTCATTTTCCTCAAAAAACAAAAACTCTTTTGAACTATCATACCATCAATGGACTTTAATTGGGATAAACGGGACCCAGTTGACATCCCTAGTTGAAAGGCAGTGTACCACTGCTATATTTAAGTTGCCAAGGCATCTAAGCAGTTGAAATAATCTGAGAAAGCACTTAACAGTGTGGCCTCATATAAACTACGAAGACAGTCTTGTGATGAAGTTCATAGGAAAAGTTAAGGAGTCAAATGAACTAGGCATGCATTTCTTAATGATAGTACAGCAGACACTGCCGACATATTGGCCAACTCAGGTATAGCCTAACAAGTAACAAACAAGCATTCGAATCAAGCAATACAGCAAAGCAGACAACTGAACAATTTGTAATTCTGTAGGATTACAGGTTGAGGGCACAAGCCAAGAAAGCAGCCCACACGCATTACATTTCACATGTACTAAAACACACTGGCTTACCATATGTTGCTATGAAGCCTCGCTGCTGTTGCAATGTTCTTTGAAGATATCGTCAGCATCCCGTGGTTGCAAATCTAGTTGTTGTAGTTTATTCTGCACTCTCTATTTAGGTAAAATTAATTTTAATCGCATGCACTGGTTCGAATTGATCATCAATGGTTCATCTAAACTAATGAAAGAAGGGTGTGTGCTTACACGACAATATATGTGCTTCACTCTATTTTTATGCTTGTTCGAGGTGCCAGCCCCAAAAGAACAAATATTTTGCTTGATGGGGTTGGCAGCTCCATAATTAATAGAAGCATCAAATTAGTCATGCAACTTGGGAAGATCAAGAACGCACAAAAAAGTAATGAATAGAGGCTCGGAGCAGTGATGTAATAGCTAGCATCAGAAAATATAGGGTAAAACGAACAAAAAGCAGCGGAACCACATGCTTGTTTGCTGATGTGTAATTAAGCATAGAGAACATGAAGCAGTCTGATGGAACCAACAGGTGGCATCAGAACAACGCCATTATCATAAATATAGCATGCAAGAAGTAAAATAGTAGGCAGTGATATCTGGGAAGTACAGTAATACTTAGGACAAAACAAAAGCATTGTAACTATATGTGCACTGGTTTGTAATTTAGCACATGTAACATGTTCACTGCCAGAAGTATGGCCCTACAGGTGGAAGCAGAATAACACGTCTCATGAAAAATCGAATGATGCCCTAAAGAAATTCAAAGGTGCGGTGCTTATGCTAAGAAAGTGAACGTAGGCGCCGGCCATTGGATAATAGTACCTGATTCTCTGCGGCGTATGGGTATCATTGTCATACTTGATAGCTAAGGATTGTCGATGATGCTCGTGTTGCGGTTGAGTTTGGGCCTGCTGTTGCCATTGCTGAAGCGGCTCCAGTGCTTCGGTTGCGGCGCCTGTCGAAATACAAGAAAGCTCATCTGTGGTAAGTGAACAGTTCCACGATAAAGAAGAGAAAAACTGAAGGAGTACAAATCAAAATAACCTGATGAGGCTACGGTGTCAGTAAAGCAGGGCCGGTGGAGCTGAATATGGCGTCCGTGGAGCGGGTCCGGTGCAGTGGACGAAGGCGTCGGCGAAGCACATCCGGCATGGTGTAGAGTGCTTTCGGTGAGGCAGATCTGTTGCGGCGGACGAGGGCTTGTATGAAGGGCCAGTGATGGGGTGGACAAGGGAGTCGATGAAGGGCCTACACTGTGGTGGATGAGGGTGCCGGTGAAGCAGATCCGGTGCGGTGGACCATGATGGTGGTCAAGGAGATCTGGAGCGGTGGACAAGCCAGTCGCTGAAGCGGCTCCGGTGAAGTGGTGAGTTGGCAGTTGGGGGTTCCAAGGTGCGGATGGTAGATCCGGCGGGGTGTGAGGTCTGCCGCTGCGGCGGAGGACTAGATTCGGTGGCTTGGCGTGGTTGGGGGGGGGGGGGGGGCGAGGGGAGGGGGGGGGGGGGGGGGAGGGGAGGGGAGGGGGGCGGGGAGGGGAGGGAGGGGCTCTGGGGAAGAATGTTGTGGGCAAAGAGGGGAAAACAATGGAGTTACCAAAGCAGCCCTTTTCCGTTCATGTGGCAGGGGTAAAACAGGAATATCACAGGGCTAAACTTTCGGGCACGAGATATTTCGATGTGAGCGGGTAGTTTGAAAGCTTTTGGCGCTTGAAATTAAGTGTTCTGCTCTTTTACGACCGACTATGATATCATGGCCGAGAATTTATTTGTTTTGCACGCAAAAAAAAGTGCAAGTTTCGAAAATCAATGTCTCCAACTCAAAACTTAGATTGTCCATTCAATTCAAATATGGATCATTGAGCTAGTGGAAGCAAATACCATTATATGGTCCAATTCAAATGAAATTCCAAATGTGTTTATCCTAAATATGATGACAAAAACAAAAATGTGTATGTGTATGAATAAAGTGGATGATTATAAGGTTTGAACATGGCCGTATGTGTATATCTCTAGGTTTGATATATGAATTTGAAATAACGAAATCCCGGCTTAAAAAATGTACCTCCGTTTAAATGAATTACAAAAGCTAATGATGGAGTCGAATTCCAAAATTCCAATCTTAGGTTTGTAATTCTGGTACTTCAAAGTATATCACGCATGTTCAAAAGTATCGTTATCTCATAGTCCAAATTGTGAAACAAATTGATCAACCATGAGTGCACACACTATTGACCATATATATCTCAATTACGCTAAAGTCTCTCAAATATAGACACCTCACTCTTTATCTGAAGCCACCCCCCCACAAGTCGTTCTCTCCCCCGGACACGAACACAGGAGCACATTAACACCCCCCTCTCTTCTAAAGTCTGGACCCCAATATAGGTCTCTATCACTTCGTCTCTCGGGCATGCACACATCTCTTCCCCCACTCTCTAGGTCTCCCGGCATCTCTCTTTCCCAAGCACATGCACTATATAGTGTGTATCTTTCCCATACACACAAAACGTCGCCCCCAAACGTCTATCTCCCTAGTTATGTGGTTCTCGCACACTCACCTCACTCACCACCCCCACTGCAAACAAGAACCCTTTGTCTCCTTGTGCACCACTCTCCTCTTTCTATCTCTCCCACATGCGGACCCGCCCCAGCTCCTTCCCTATATACATATATGCCGTGACTCTTTCCATAGCTCCCTAACGTATCATCGTTCTCAATCTCGCACGTTGTTCTCTACACCAGCTATTCTAGATCTCTCATGAAGTCTCTATCACACACACGATGACTCGCTTCCCTTGCGTCTCCGTACATAGGCCACTTTCGAACAACATCAACCTTGTCTCCCTATCTATATGCCACTTCCGCACACAAACGACCCCTCTCTCTCCCCCTCTCTTCCTCTCTCTCTCCCTCGCTAGCTATCTCTCTTGCACTCACGCCCCTCTCCCACACACACTCGATGTATCTTCCAAATAGTCTGCTCCCCGCCCGCACCCATGCTATCCCACTACTACACATGCCTTCTCTCTCTTTGACACACATGTCACACCATTCCCCCTTCCCTACTAGGTTTACATCATTAGTGGTCTCTCTTCTCTACATACGCACACTCTCTCTCACACACACACGCGCACACAAACACACACAGACACGCACAAACACCCATCTATCTGGATCCTTCTTTTAAGACACACACCCTTGCATATTCTCTCCAGCTCTAGGTATGTATATATCCCCCCTCTCTCTAGCTCACATGCACACCAAAATTCTCCATCTCTCTAACTCACACATCTCTCCCCATGTCCGCATGTGTATCTCACACACTCACTCTCTAATTATGTCTATGTGTCTCCATGTTACACAACACAAAGCCCCATGCACATGTCTCTCTCTATCCTCCGCACGCAGAGACACAAAGAATCTCTTATCATTGCCTCAGTCTCTACACATATCACACACGCACGCTGTATCTCTCTCGCACACACGCTCAACAAAGGTTTTCCCGTGAATAACTTACCGTCTATTCATCAACAGTCATGGCAGTACGGCGAACACGAGACGTGAAAAAGAATAAATCTACACGTGCGTAGACCACCTAGTATGACTACTAGGACTAGAGCAAGCCGAAAGTGCGCCACCGTCACCCCCTCCTTATCTGCGACGGGAAAACCTTTGTTTTACACAGTCGAGAAGTCAACGTGCTAAGGCCCCACATGCTCAGCTATTGAATAGAATGTAGATCCAAGTTTATGGAAACACATATAGATAATACATTTGTATCTCCATACTTATATTTCTTCTCTTATAAAAAAACCGAGTTGGTGATGATGGTATGCCTGCCATTTTGCAATATAGACCATCCGATCTATATCTGACGGATAGAAATTAAACTAAAAGATACCCGCACCTCTCTCCACATTTGCAGAAAAGGCCTTCCCTCATTCATCCTTATCTCCCACAACCTCATTGTTGAGAAATTAAAAAAGGAAGCCTCTGGAACAAACTGGCATGGTGGTCGCTGCCGGCGTCGTCCATCCCCATGCCTCTGCTCACTCCGACCACCAATCACCACCACGCCCCACTCCTCCTCACCTTATCTCTACTCTTTCTCGAGATATCATTAGTTTTTACACATGGGATTACTCCCGCATGGGTCAATCACAACAGGTGTTTTATAAAAAAATGCATCTTGATGTCCCGTGCAATGCACGGGCATCTTGCTAGTACTCCTACAGAAGACTTAGTTGGTGATGATGGTGTGTCTGCCATCTGTCATTTCTGACCATTAGATCTACATCTAACGACTGTGAGGTAAGTTGTTGCCTTTTCTCAACAACATCCGACTTCTCTACCAATTTGAAGAAAAACCCTTAATTAGTATCTTAAAACCAACCACATCCCTCCCTCACCTCACCAAAACAGCCCAAGGAATATATTCTGACTAAAACATAATATATTTCTAGTGATATATGTATATCAAAATTAGAGTGTTTTCTATCAAGTTTGTGAATAAGTATTATTCTAATTATGATCCGTTGCAACGCACGTGAACATTGCTAGTATTTCCAACCATGCAAAAAAAATTGCTAGTATTTCCATAGTTTCGAGTTTTCCATCAAGATATTAGTCACTCATGGTTGATATTTAGTTTGAATTACGTATACATAGGCACTATGTAACTAGCTGTGCTTATTGGCTTCCAAAGCTTAACTTTCACTCCTACTTACAGTATGTAGAGTATTTAACAAAAAACTACCACTTTCAACCAGCCCTAGGAAGAAACTATTGTACAAAAAATAGCAAAAACATATCCAAAATTTCTTAATCCGTGCCAAAAAACTACTACCTAGTGCCGATTAGGCTCGTTTAAACCCATTTATGACAGGGTTGGCCCACACGTCCGTCCTGACGAGACAGCTTAAACCAACACATTTTGTTTGACCGTTGACACGAGGGACCCACATCTGATCTTCTATCCTGTTCTTCCTTCTCCAATCATTATTTTTCCTGAACATTAGTTCAAATAGTTCTTATGCGTGTTCGTCGGTGGCGCCGGTGATAAGCGAGCTTACCGCCACTCCGCCGGACGGGCCGGACGCCGCGCTGGCCTCCGCACGGGTTGGTTGGCTGGCCCGAGCGTGGCTCACGAGCGAGCAAGCCACCGCGCTGGCCTTCGCTCGAGCCAGATGGCTGGCCTTAGCGTGGCGCGCGCGAGTGATAACCTACAAGTATAGGGGATCGCAACAGTTTTCGAGGGTAGAGTATTCAACCCAAATTTATAGATTTGACACAAGGGGAGCCAAAGAATATTTGCAAGTATTGGCAGTTGAGTTGCCAATTCAACCACACCTGAAGATTAATTATCTGCGGCAAAGTGATCAGTAGCAAAGTTGTATGATAGTTTTGATAGTAGTAGCAACAACAATAGTAACGGTAACAGTGATAGCACACAACCAGGAAAAGTTAAATATTTGCGCAAAGTTAAATATTTCCTGTAATTGTTATAACGGTTCTCTTCATCAATTTGCACAAAGTTAAATATTTCCTGTAAGGCAGATTGTTTCTTATGAGCAAGAAAATATTTTCCAGAGAAGTAATAAATCATATCCTGGGGACTACGCACACAACCATGAGCAAGATTATTGTACCAAGCCTTAGCATCACCCTTTAATGAGAACGGAAATAATTTGAGAATATAATAATAGCGAATTTTCTCATCATGAGCAAAAAGGGTGGCTATATCATTCAACTTAGTAAGATGTGCCAGAACAGTTTCGGTTTCATAATCATGGAAAGAATCAGATTCAACCAAAGTAATTAACTCTGGGTCGACAGAGAATTCATAATCCTTATCATCAACAAAGATAGGTGAAGTAGCAAACTTAGGATCACATTTCATTCTAGCATTCAAAGATTTTTCTCTCAGTTTGCATAATAATTTCTTTAGATCATCTCTATCCTTACAAGCAAGAATGTCTCTAGTTGTCTCCTCATCCATAACATAACCTTCAGATACTTTAGGTAATTCATATCTAGGAGAACTAGGTCTAATAGGTGTTTCAAGCTCTTCATCAGTTTCAACAATCTCATGCTGTCTTACTCTAGCAATTTGTTCATCAAGAAATTCACCTAGTGGCACATTATCATCAAGCAAGGTACTAGCATCATCATGAATAGCATTCATAGCAGAAGTAGCATCATCAATAACTTGCAACATATCAGAATTGATAGCAAGTGGTGGTGTTGCAAGTCTACTTATAACAGAAGGTGAATCTAAAGCGGAGTTGGATGGCAGTTCCTTACCTCCCCTCATCTTAGTGTCCTTCAGATTCTTCATAGTGATAATTTGATAATAATCCCAAGTGACTCAACAAATATAGCTATGCTCCCCGGCAACGGTGCTAGAGAAAGGTCTTGATAACCCAGAAGTATAGGGGATCGCACCAGTTTTCGAGGGTAGAGTATTCAACCCAAATTTATAGATTCGACACAAGGGGAGCCAAAGAATATTTGCAAGTATTGGCAACTGAGTTGTCAATTCAACCACACCTGGAGATTAATTATCTGCGGCAAAGTGATCAGTAGCAAAGTAGTATGATAGTTTCATAGTACTAGCAACAACAATAGTAACGGTAACAGTGATAGCAATAATTTTGTAGTAGTGACAATAGTAACAGCAGCAGTAGTAACTTAGCAAGATCAATATGTAGGAAAATCATAGGCATTGGATCGGTGATTTGTTGGATGATATTAATCATGTGACAGTTACAACCTAGGGCGATACGGCACTAGCTCCAGTTCATAAATATAATGTAGGCATGTATTCCGTAAATAGTCATACGTGCTTATGGAAAGAACTTGCATGACATCTTTTGTCCTACCCTCTTGTGGCAGCGGGGTCCTATTGGAAACTAAGGGATATTAAGGACTCCTTTTAATAGAGAACCGGAACAAAGCATTAACACACAGTGAATACATGAACTCCTCAAACTACGGTCATCACCGGGAAGTGTCCCGACTATTTTCACTCCGGGGTTGCCGGATCATAACACGTAGTAGGTGACTATAACTTGCAAGATCGGATCTAGAACATAGATATGATGGTGATAACATAAATGGTTCAGATCTGAAATCATGGCACCCGGGCCCAAAGTGTCAAGCATTAAGCATAGCAAAGTCATAGCAACATCAATCTCAGAACATAATGGATACTAGGGATCAAGCCCTAACAAAACTAACTCGATTACATGATGAATCTCATCCAACTCCTCACCGACCAGCGAGCCTACGAAGGAATTACTCACTCCCGGTGGAGAGCATCATGGAATTGGTGATGGAGGAGGGTTGGTGATGACGAAGATCAAAGATCCCCCTCTCCGGAGCCCCAAATGGACTCCAAATCTGGCCTCCCGATGAAGAACAGGAGGTGGCGGCGGCTTCGCCTCGTGAAACGCGATAATTCTTCCTCCCTGATTTTTTCTGGAAAAATGTGATTTTATAGCGTCGGTTTCAGGGTCTGCGGGGCCACCAGGTGGGGACAACCCACCTGGGCGCGCCTGGAGGGGGGCGCGCCCTGGTGGGTTGTGCTCACCCAGGGCCCCCCCTCCGGTGGTTCTTGGCTCCAGAATTTTTCTTTTATTGTATAAAAATTCCTCGCAAAGTTTCGTCCCAATCCGAGAACTTTTATTTCTGCACAAAAACAACACCATGGTAGTTCTGCTGAAAACAGTGTCAGTCCAGGTTAGTTTCATTCAAATCATGCAAATTATAGTCCAAAACAAGAGGAAAAGTGTTAGGAAAAGTAGATACGACGGAGACGTATCAGCGAGCAACCCGCCGCACCGCTGTGCCAACCTAGCTAACAAACCTTGCAGACATGCAGCTGGATGCATCCAGCAGGGTGTGTGCTATCTTGGCTAGCTAGTGGCCACGAGCGCCGGACAGAGCTGGCATCCGGGCTGCCGGAAGATGGGCTCCGCGCCGCCGGCGCTTTTCACCTCGCCTTCTGCCGGCGGCGGTAGCTGCGTCCCATGGCCGAGGATGACTAGGTGGACGGGTCGGAGGTAGGAGGTCACTCGGGTATTTTTGTCTAGACTGACATGTAGGTCCCACAAGTCATAATGCCTAACTTGCCAGTCGAATAGAAGGCGTTGACTTAAGGGGCGACATGGGTTGAAACGTGCCTAGAACAACACTTTGTAGAGTAGTCGTTTCTTGGTAGGGCTGGTTGGTAAGTGGTAATTTCTTGGTATTAGTGGTTTCTTGTAAGGAACAATGTACTAGCGACAAAAGGCGATTCTAGGTTGCATTGTACTCGAACGAGTACTACTAGTGGTCGCGGGAGTGTATAGCTCGTTTTGTGGGTTCAATCCCGGTCGAACGCACGGCGGCCTTTTTTTGTAAATAGTAACCTCGCTGTGAGCCAATATTGTACACTGGTAGTTTGACTTTTGAAGTCAAACGGACGTGTCGCACCACAATCTGGGTGCACTGGATAGCCCAGCCACATGAACGGGTTTTCCCTCCCATCATCTCGTGGCTCGCATACTAGAGTAGTACTCCTATATATCAATTCACACCATGCAAAGTTTCTCGCCTGCGTGCTCGCCCTAGCCGCACCTCGCTTGCAGCTTCCTCATCAGCTACCATATTTAAACTTGTGCCTCCCAGTTAAGCCCGAGGAGCCGGAAAAGCCTGGCGCGGCATTGGGGACTGTGCAATATGGCTCTGTATGTAAAGTGCTACTCTACTACTCTGTAGCTTGTGGCGTTGCACGCATGGACTTCGCTCCATTATCGGCTCTATAAAAGAAATTCCTCTTGACGTGATTTTTTTTGTTTTGAAACGGAGGCAAAAGCTTTGCCTCATCTCATACATAAAGAAGGCACTAACAAAGTTTGACGAGATCCATTACACCTCCACAAATGGAAGCGAAAAGCCTAGTCTCGCTGTATCAAAGAACTCAAATGTTCTGCCCCCGCAGTAACCATCGCTGATAAATAGGCTGCTAGTGTGTGCGTGAGAGGAGCGGCTGAGTAGGCCAGCTACGCGCTTGAATAGAGCACAGAGAGTATGCACTACGCAGGTGTACTTTCCCTGCATTGATAGTACAACGATGGTTCTAGAGAACAGTAGTACCCTCCACTTGCAACTATAGCTCCTTGGCCTTGAGATTCAAGAGTTCAAAACTGGTGCACTATAGAAGTACAGTACATCGCACTACTAGTTGAGAAAGTAGTACTACTACTGCTACAGTACTACGTAGTAAATAATAGCCTCACCATCGCGGGGCACGAGGCACTACCACTATGCGTGCCCGCATAACTTCCTTAGCGAAGGGACGAGGCCCTGCGGTTACGCTCTTATCTCCTCCTCGCCAGTTCCCCTCCCCCCGAAGAGACCAAGGCAGTTTGTTGCTGCTCCCATGGATTCGCCAGACGGTTCTCTTCCTCGTCGGGGCTGGGAGACCTTGGACGATGATCCTCTGGGAGAAATCGCACGCCGCTCCGACGTCCTCACCGCCGCAAGACTCGGTGCTTCCTGCACCAACTATTTTAAGACGGTGCTTAAACAGGCTTGGGAAAAGGCCATGCTTGTTGGTCTTCCATGCGCCCTCGAGGAGAAGGTTATTCTATGGGACAAACCATCGAACAGTCCGCCGCTCCCTGGCCATGGTTGCACGTTGACTCCGCTAGAGTTGCCGACGTTGAGAGGTAGTCGGATTTTGTCCGATGAGCAGGTTAGTCATGGAGTTTGATCTTGTAGTGCATATTCTAAATATAGTACTTAGTTATTCCATCCCATAATTTCTCTGCTACCCACCGTCTTATATATAGGTCTGGGTTGGTGCCAACGAAGATTGGCTTGCATACCTCCTGCCGGATACCACCATCATTTTGCACAACATCCACAGCAGTGCGGCCATTCCCATAGACCCCTTCTCCACCATTGGGATCGGCCTTCCGGACTCGCTGGGCTTGAATACGTATGATGATGCCAACATGAGATTGAATAAGATAGCAATTGCGGACCCGCCAACAAAGCAACGCGGCTCATGACGATTACTATCTCATCGTGGTGTTCGACATAAGGATTGCCATCAATACAAAAGGCAGTAACGGCAGAGGCTGGCACATGTTGGCCGCGGCAGATTTGTTCCCCTACACGTTCAAAGACGCCGTGTGCCATGTAGGCCGCATCTTCATGGTGACAAGCCAGGGGGCTTGTTTCATCTGGTTGCCATCCTACCGTACGGGAGATTACAAACCGAATGCACGAACCATCATTTGCATCCCTAACGGTACTCCATTATTTTGCAGGGACCAGTCATCCCCCGATCAAAATAAGAGCGCCGATCCTGGCTGTGCATTTGCATCCGCGATTCGGTCTAACCTGGAACCTTGTAGCTAACTTTGGCATATTGGGATCAACTATCTTAGCAGTCGTTACCCATGGTACCACTGATGTGCAACATGGTCACACTATCTACCACAATCGGACCGTCACCATCTACCCCAGGTATTCCATTTTCTCATTGCTGTGTGTTAGAGTAGTAGTACTTGTTAGTTATTTTATTTTCTTGACTGGGACATGTTAACTGTACTAGTACTACAATTTAGTATTATATTTTTTAACCCTCTCGCCTTCTCTTTCATTGTAGTACTACTTACTAGTACTAGTACTTTTTACCTTGGAGGACGCGTATAGCTAGCTAGGCCCTTGAAGACTTGAACCCACTAGCTCCCACCATTTTTGTTTTTCCATGTCTTACTATCTCATCCATGTAGCCAAGAGTGGCTATATATAATAAGCCGGTTATTTTACTTCCTCTATACCGGAGTAGTACTATTTGCTGCACAATATTACCGGCCGCCATATGTGAGCACAACATTATTATGCATGGACCTTGACCATATATGTCAAAATGTTTCCAGATCTGAGATGCCGCGTGTACCGCCGAGTTCGACCCCCACGAAGCTATGTGGGTGCCGAGGAACACTCTTGGAGAGTTCTCGCTTTTCATTGGGGACAGCTACCCCATTGTGAAGCGGATGCCACCTTCCATGCACGACACCGAAGGCCTGCCATTCATGAAGCATGGTTCTGTCTTCAGTGCGCACCGCCGGATGAACGACATGGTGGGACACGCTATCACTGATTTATGCCGCTTCAGCTTGGATGAGTCTCATCGTGTGGAACCGGACTAGAAAGCTGCGACAATGATTCCCGTTACCCACCGCTATGGATTGTGCCATCTATGAAGAACACCTGGGACTGGAACCTGGAGGAGGACATGGTGCCCATCTATAACGTGTAAGTGGAGTATGGTAAATTGTCAATGGTAGCGCTGTGAATATATGTAGACTAGTCATGCACAAATATATCACATGAAGTGGACATGAACTTGTGTGGCATACTGGCATTTGTCCTTTAGAATTTATTACTAGTAAATGTGTTATTTGTACGTGCAACTTGTGTGGCTGTTGCACGGGCTCCAACATGCTCTGTGAGAAAAAAAGATGGCACAGCTTTGGATATAGGTGATGTGGCGGTACATACAGTAGCATCGTTCGCTATAGTTGCAGTACTCCTACTAGGACGACAACTCCTATAAAACCTTGCGCTTGGCTCTTTGCCTCTTCGAGAGGTTCAACAGTTCATACTCCTGTGAACCTTGCACTTGGCTCTTCACCTCTTCGGAAGGTTAAACAATGAAGATACTATAGTACAATATGCTTCTGGCAATCTGACACCGAATGAACTGCTGCACGTCCACCGCGAGGGCGAGTGCGAGGGAGCGGGAGAGGGCGCTATAGTCAAAACCCTCTCCATGTCCTACGAGCCACCGCGCGCGTGGGCGACGGAGAGGGCGTAGGCGTACGTAGTAAGCAAGCTTCTCCTCGTCCTGTGAGCCACCGCGCGTGGGCGAGGGAGAGGGCGTAGTGAGCAAGCTTCTCCTTGTTCGGCGAGTTCCCGTGACACATCAAAGTAGTACTAGTCCATACTGCGTCCTTTCCGGTTAATATGGCTTAATTTGAAACGAGAAAAATACACTAGCGGTCAACGTATGTAACAATACACTCATTATAGTCACTATATAGTTTTGCGGTGATTATACGGTCACTAGCTCACCATAGAGCACCGTATTGCACCCTACTGACCGGCCACATTGTCGACGTGGCACTTTGTTGACTGGTTAAATTGACACCTGGTTTCTGGGTCCCACCTGTCAGTTGGTAGAGCAAAGAAATCAGTTAAACAAAACTTTACGCAGGCGTGACAGGAGTCCAACCCTTGCGCGCGAACCACCCTGGCTGTGTTTGTTAGTGCATGCACGTGTACTCCCTCGGTCCGTGAAAAACTGTACATCTAGCATTATAAATTTTTCCAACAAAGAGTGTACATCTACACTTCCAATGCACTTAGCCTTTAATCTAATCGATATTGATTGACTAATGCACCAACTTGTGCTCTAGCTATAGGCTACATGTCTATCCTTAATTACAGCATGCAACAACCTTCATTTAATCTTCTTCTCTCAATGGTCGCATCCACACATAAGTCTGCTACTTTTGGGCGTTAATTATGCCATGAAGTTCAGGTTCCTCTTGGTCAATGTGTAAATCTCTATATGTACAGTCTTTCACGGATGGAGGGAGTAGGTTGAGCACTTGAGCGTGAACGTATGTGTTGCGTCGTGTGTTGTGTGCCGCATGGATGCGTGAGTGTTGCGTGTGTGCATGTGTACGTGTGAGTGTTGCATGTTGCATGCATGAGGCTTTTACTCCCTTCCATTGACATGTTCATATTTCAAGCTTCATTAAAATGTTGCATGCAAGAATTAAGAGAAAACTCACCAATGCGTGTAAAAGTTCTGGTCATTTGTTCCTCACGCATGCATTCCAATTAATACGTTCGTAAACACAATTTTCTTGAGGAAAACGATGCCATTATTGAGTACTTTTGGAAAAATTCTTCGGGCACTCATCATTTACTACTACCTTGGTTGATGATTTTTTTATTGACCTGTATATAAACCTCCGTCCTGGTTTAATGGTCCATTTCGTACTTAGTGTAAAATTTTGACCGTAAATTTAACTAACAAAGTGTCAATGCATGTCATAAAAAACTATACCATTAAAAACTATGTTCAAATACGAATCCAGTGATATGATTTTCGGTGACATGCATTAACATTTTATTAGTTAAATAGATGGTCAAAGTTTGACACAACATACTACTAGTACTCCTACATTATTGGCGCCGGGTGCCTTGGTCAATGTTTCATCTTGTTGGACAGGATGAGAGTAGAGGCATAGGGATACTGTAGATAGGAAGTCTTGGCGATCCATTATTCCTCATCTCGGTCAGAGAGAACTATTCAACTAGTCTTCACAGTGAAGTGACAATACACGCTGCAGCAGATGGGGCAATTAATTACTAAGCTGAACTAGCGTGTTGATGTTACTAAATCAACCTTACCCAATACTGCCATCATGTTTGCCAGTGGAGCATGCTTCCGTAAATACGCCTACGCACCTCTCTCTTCCATTAACTGACATATGGGCCCTCTTGAGGTAGACCCACATGTCATCGGCTTAACTATTTACACTCCGAAGGACGGTATATCCTGGTAGTAGTACCAGTAGAATTGAGATTTCATGCACTTTCTTCCCCGTCTTTCCCTCTTCTTCCTCCTCTCTTCCCCATCGTCGACCGCACACCATTTTCCCCCGCTCACTGCTCGCCCGCCCGCGCCATCTTCCTTGGTAGCTCGAGCGTACCATATCCTCCCCGCTCACTGCTCGGCCACACACGCCATCTTCTTCGCTCGTCCGCACGAATCCACTTCCCCGCTCGCTCGCAGGCACCGAAAACCCCAATCACTCAGCACCCTAAGAAACCCTATGGCTCAGCACCGTGTGTCTGGCCGCATGCTCAATGTCTTTGTACCGTCTACTCGTCTACAACTGGCCGGCCCTTTTCAAGACACCCTGCTTGCTGATGCCCGATCCTCGCAGGTGGCCCAGACACCGACTTGATGATCCTAGGGAGGTTGCCGTGGTGCCCCTCGACATGCTACCACTACCCGTCCACCCGTCCTTCATGCGCAGCCACTACTGGGAGGCATGAAGGCCAACTGGATCATCCTCATCCACCAATCCGGTAGTCCGTGGCGTCTCGTGGATATCTACACCCAGCGAGAGATCACCCTTCCATCGTTGGATACCGCCGGCATCGAGCCTCGCGGCCCGCCGGACACTCCTGCCTACTACGCACGAGACGCGTCGAGCTTTTGGTGCGACCTCCGTTTGATGAAGGTTGTAATGTGCGAATTGCCCACACCATCAGAAGACTACATGGATTACAAGCTCATTGCCTTGTTCGACATGGGATTAGTCTATCTGGAATCCGATCGCCATACATGGCTATGGCTCATCATCAATCCTGTTGAGCCTCCATTTCTGTCTGATGCTATAGCGCACGATGGCATCGTTTACGCAGTCGACGCACAGATTGGCTGCCTATACTTGTGGAATCTATCATCGTGTAATTGTTCTATCTCATCTCATCTTTACCTTATGAATAGGACTGCCTGTTGATTGTTAGAAATTTAGAATAGATAGTATGTATATAACCACATCATTGCTATATGTTCCTCTCATTTCCTAGATTTTTATGACCACACATGTTATTGTTAGAGTTGATATGAGGACAATTGGCATCTAATGATTGTTAGAATAGATATTATGTGTATAACCTCATGATTGCTATATGTTACTCTCATTTCCAAGATTTTTATAACCACGCATGTTATTGTTAGAGTTGATATGAGAACAGAGTAACTGCTATGGTAGAATATGAGTAGGCCCTGTCATAGCTGTTTTCCTCTTATTTTTACATGATGTTTGAACCATGACATATTGCTAGAATATGAAAGCATTGGCTTAATTTTTTTATCTTGAGGTATGATTATGACCACGACATTGCAATTCTCTGTCTATGATCTGTGTCACTGTTATAATAATCTTAATTCCACACATACTCTGAACATGATTGTATATTTTTGTCCTTTTGGTCTCCAATTTGATTTGTTGCAGTAGACGCAAATGCGCTGGCCTTCATAATTCCAGGACCTAGAAATATACAAGTCAATGGGTGGTGGTTTATCGCTCGTTCAACTAACGGCGGTCATTTGATGCTCATTCGCACGTACCAAATTGACCAAACCATTTCATCAAACCACATGCAGTACAATGCCTGGGGCGTTCGTGACTGTGATGGCTATGGCTGCTTCGTGTTCGAGAAAGATCCCAGCTCTGTTGGGCCAGGCATATTCAACTGGAGGCGGGTTTACAGCCTCGGCAACCACTCCATGTTCCTCGGGCTCAATTATCCGATCATCCAACCAATCATCGATCATATCACCGGCGATGATTACCGTGCTATGCAACATCCATTCGCCAGGGGGAACTGTGTTTACACATCGTACCATGGGTTTCATGAATCACCATATCCAGAGATTCGTCGACACAGCTTGTTGCCAGATAATCTTCAGTGTGTGAAAGGCATCAAGCTTCCAAGCGATGAATGGCTTTTGCAAACCCGACATGTGGCGATGTGGTTCATGCCAACAGCAAATATGCACAACTTGATTCGTAGTGATATCTAGACTGAGCCATGTATCCTGCTGCTATAGCATGACCCTCTTTTGTTGGATATTATGTACTGTAGTTAGTTTGAAGGATAGATACCTTTCTGGGATCAAGTGCATCCTAACTCACCGGCGTAGGATGTACTGATAATGATGATGGAGATGTTGTGCAGAAGCCATATATATATATATATCAATTAGGCTTCAAGTGCGTACTTTTTGGTGAAAGTGTTGTCCAATGGGAATTATAATTTGTATTACTCATGTAGCCTACAAAGTCTGTCGCACAGCCTTGTAACTTCATACTCCATTTCTAAATTTGTACTAGTCCTCTATACCATATATTGCGCTACTCGTACTACTACCTCCCTCCTAGTTTATTGGTCCCCTTCGTAATTTGTGTCAAATTTTGACCATAAATTTAACTAACTAAATGTTAATGCATGCCACAAAAAATTATATCGTTGGATTCGTATTTGAACATAGCTTCCAATGGTATAATTTTCGGTGACATGCATTGACATTTTGTTAGTTAAACCTATGGTTACAATGTGACACTAAATACGACTAGTAAGTAGTACAGTAGTAGTACTAGTATACGTCGGTCAAATTATTCATCATGTCCTCACATTGAATTGACGTGACAACACACTGTGCTCGAGGTGACACAAGAGTCCCGGCGGCGTGTTCGGTTCACCAAAGTGAGCCTCACCCCTCTCGTACTACAACAGCACTCTCGCATTCTCTACAAAATCACTCTTCCATTCTCTCCCGGTCGTACCAAATCAATGCAAGTCCAAGAAGGATTGGCCGGTGTTGCCGGCTGGCATCAAGTTTGATCCCACGGATCTGGAGCTGCTCAAGCACCTTGAGGCCAAAGTGAGTGCTGACAGCGCGAGATCTCACCCTCTCATCGATTTGTTCATACCAACCATCGACAGCGAGCACCTCATATCCTACACCCATCCTGAGAAACTTCCAGGTGAGACACCGATCGGCCGTCTACTTGCACAAACATATTCCTTTGTTTATAGCTCTATTTTTCTTTTTAGACGCAAACCTAGTGAAGCAATTACAATTTGACAGTTACTAAAAAGTGAAACAAGTGACTGCAACATGCCAAAGATGTTATGAAAATGCCAACTACGTACACGAAAACCTGTATTCGACAATACTGCAGGTATCATACTGAGTGGCCTAAGCAAGCATTTCTTCCAGCGCAACTCCAGGGCGTTCAAAAGGGGCACGCAGACGCATCGCAAGATACAGTCGGAGTGCGGCATGCACGCGATGTGGCACAAGACCGGCAATACCTTGCCGGTGATGGTCAACGGCAGGCAGACGGGCAGCAAAAAGGTTCTGGTGCTGCACACCAACAAGAACTTCGACCAGCAGAGGACCACCTGGGTGATGCACCAGTACCACCTCGGGGACCTAGAGCAAGAGAAGAAGCGGGAGCTGATCCTCTGCAAGATTTTCTACCAGACGAACACTAGGGCCAGGACTAAAAAGATTATAAGTTAGTTTGGTATTGGTACTTGTACTACCTGGTCGTCTGCAAGTTGGTATTGTTGTTAAGGATCTTTCGGTATGAACTTGGCATTTGCTTCCAACCATCATGTCGAGGGTCGACATGGATATAAAGCTGAATCATTTGTTTCGAAACAAATTTTCAGGCACCTGATTTTTATTTGATGGGTAGCATAAGCACCTGCCGTTCGAATTAGCAGTTCTCCAAATTTTTTACATCTTCGAAGTACGCAGGGGATCCATCCGGTTTCACACGCTGATAGTTGGACGCAGCACATCGGAACTGGGCTGTGACATGCCAAGCCCAGCTGCAAATTGTTAAAAGAGTGGAGCGATGGATTTGGGCCTTCCAGAACAGTTAAGTGTCGCGACTTCGATCGTGAAGCGCCTCCCATGGACTAAAAAAAGGCCTAGTCCATTATTATTAGTTTAAAGATGTAAAATATTCCATAATGAAAAGAAATATGTAAAATGCAATGAATTTAGTCTGCTTTCACTGAAAACCATCGGATTTGCATGAAATTCGTCCGTGGAACCACAAGACGGCTATCCATACAGAGCCTAACCGTACGGAACCAGCAGGTCCATGGCCGTACGCAAGCAAGTGCATGCACTTATTATCACGATGGAAAAATAATGCTGAAGTCTGAGACGGTGAAACCCATGAAGTTTTCAACGTAGTCAATAAACGAGAGAATTCTGCAAGTACAGACTGATAACTGGGATCCAGCAGGTATATTGTTTTTTCAGGTCGGGCAAGTTTCAACTGGGCTGTAGACTGCCCAGTCTTGGTTTTGTTTTTAACAGGCCCAGCCCATGACGACAACGGGGCACAAAGATCCAGCAGGTATCAACTGGCCTCTGGCCCGCCAGCCTTACTTATATTTTCTCTTAGAACATCCGCAGGCAGTTTTTTTTACTGAATCAAACACACAGCCCAGTTCTATTTTCCTCTTGAAACGCCATGTCCTACTTCCATTTTCTAATCTCTACCTATAGTTTTACTAGTTCATATACACGTATTATTATATTGAAAATACATAAAGTTCCCTATTCATCTTTACATCCTTATTTTTTTTTTGCTTTCCCTCCCAGCTCTGATTTTTACAAATTTCCTATTCATCAGCATATATTGCTTCCATGTATGGAGATATACGGCTTAAAAAATGCCCATGAAATGGACGAACTCGAATTATGGCGATATATGGAGATATATGGCGATATATTGCTCTGATACCAATTGAAAGTGCGTTATATCGATTAGAGGGTGGTGAATAGGCGATTTTTACAAATTCGTCACTGAGGAATTTCACGGTGAGGAAATTCCTAAGTAACGAACTACTTAGCAGCGGAATAAGTACTCAGATGCAAACATAACATGGCATAAGAACAGTCATGAATTTCCTCACCGTGAAATTCCTCAGTGACGAATTTGTAAAAATCGCCTATTCATCCCCCCTCTATTCGATATAACGCACTTTCAATATATGGGCATTTTTGAAGCCATATATAATAACAAAAATCGTCTATTTTTTTTACTGATATATGGCGATATATGGCTTCAAATATATGGGCACTTTCAATATATGGGCACTTATTTCCATGTATGGCAAAAATCTTCCATATATGGGCATTTTTAAAAATTGCCATATATAATAACGCACTTTGAAACCGCCTATTCACGCCCCCTCTAGACGAATTTGTAAAAATCGCCTATTCACCCCCCCCTCTAGTTCCCTATTCATCAGCATTTCAATATATGGGCGCTCCTCCATCGACATCATGATGATATTCTTCAGGGGCGTTAGTCCTCATTTTTCATCCCTTTTGGTCATTCGATGACAAAGGGGGAGAAATTTGAGTTAGTCTTCAAGCGGGTCTCTATATAGCGGCATTTTTTGCTAAGTTACAACTATCGTTCTTCTAAAGTATTTGTTGGACCGAGTTGTAAACTTAAGTCCTATGTGGTCTGATAATTTTGCTGAATATTATCAATCAGTGTTTGAGTTTGATCCATTTCCTCACCTAACAGATCATCGCTTTTGTCTAGCATATTTTGAACCTTTTCCAAAGCCTTTTGTTATTTAACAGCAGTATTAGCAAGTTTGGAATAGCTGGGTTTGAGGTTATCATCAGATTCATCCTCACTTGATTCAGAGGAGGGATATTTGAATACCTTGGCACCTTTTGCCATGAAGCAATAGGTGGGAGCATAGTCATCATTGCCGTCATCAGCAGTGTTGGGGAAGCCATTTTCCTCAGTGTTGAAGATGGACTTGCTGACATAAGCAGTAGCGAGGGCTAGGCTCGCCACACCAGAGTCTGACTCCTCAGATGCCTCCTCTTCCTCATGTTCCTCAAATTCAGCTTCAGAGTCCATTTCCTTGCCAATGAATGCCTGAGCTTTCTTGGAGCTGCTCTTCTTGTGAGATGAAGACTTTGAAGATTTTGACGATGAGGACTTTGAAGATTTCTTCTTCTTCTTAGAATCATCTGAACTATCATCCTTGTATTTCTACTTCTTTGATTCCTTCTCCCACTGAGGACAATCAGTTATGTAGTGACCAGGTTTCTTGCATTTGTGGCAAGTTCTCTTCTTGTAATCACGGGATGAGGAATCTGATTTCATGTCATCACCTCTTGAGGATTTTCCAAATCGGCCATGTCTAGAGAACTTCTGGAATTTCCTCACGAGCATTGCTAGCTCCTGACTCAGTTCTCCAGGATCACCAAGGCTGCTACCAGAATCTTCATCTTCAGATTCAGAGACAGCCTTGGCCTTCAGTGCGTGAGATCTGCCATAGCTTGGTCCGTAGAGATCTCTCTTTTCATCTAGTTGGAATTCATGAGTGTTCATCCTCTCAAGAATATCAGCAGGATCAAGTGACTTGTAGTCTCCACGTTCTTGAATCATCAGTGCCAGTGTATCGAATGAAGAATCGAGTGACCTCAGCAATTTCTTCACCACCTCATGGTCGGTGATGTCAGTGGCACCCAGTGCTTGAAGCTCATTTGAAATGTTAGTGAGGCGATCAAAGATTTGCTGGACATTCTCATTGTTGAGTCTTTTGAAGCGGTTGAAGAGATTGCGAAGAACGTCAACTTGAGAATCATGTTGAGTTGAGATTCCTTCGTTGACCTTGGACAGCCTGTCCCAGATAAGCTTTGCAGACTCCAAAGCACTCACTCTGCCGTACTTTCCTTTGCTCAGATGGCCACATATGATATTTTTCGCTTGAGAGTCGAGTTGCTTGAATCTCTTCACATCAGCAGCATTCACGGAAGGAGTGACAGAGGGAACGCCATTTTCCACAATGTACCAGAGATCGTTGTCAATTGCCTCAAGATGCATGCGCATCTTATTCTTCCTGTATGGGTAGTCCGTCCCATAAAAGGTAGGACACCCAGCCGAGACCTTGATCATGCCTGCAGTCGACATAACTAAAACTCCAGGTGGTTAAACCAAAATCACACGGAACAAGGGAGTACCTTGCTCTGATACCAATTGAAAGTGCGTTATATCGACTAGAGGGGCGGTGAATAGGCGATTTTTACAAATTCGTCACCAAAGGAATTTCACGGTGAGGAAATTCCTAAGTAACGAACTACTTAGCAGCGGAATAAGTACTCAGATGCAAACGTAACATGGCTTAAGAACAGTCATCATGATGAAATGAAATAGGCACAGAGTACAGGTAGCGTGAAACACAGGATAAGCAGGCTGAAGACTAAATGACTGAAGAAATAGGATTGAGGAAATTGAGAAAGTCTTTAGTCAAAGTCTTCACATAGTAACGATCAAGTACATTAACACATGAATGAGGAAATGAAAGGGTTGAGGAAATAGAACCAGTAGCTCGGTGAAGACGATGATTTGGTAGACCAGTTCCAACTGCTGTGACTGTTGTACGTCTGGTTGGAGCAGCTAGGTATTTAAACCTGAGGACACACAGTCCCGGACACACAGTCCTCACCGTATTCTCCTTGAGCTAAGGTCACACAGACCTCGCCCAATCACTCGTGGTAAGTCTTCAGGTGACTTCCAAACCTTCACAGACTCGGTCACTCGGCGATCCACAATTTCCTCTTGGATGCTCTAGACCATGACGCCTAACCGTCTGGAGGATGCACAGTCCTCAAAGGTAACAAGCGTCGGTTCCACACCGGAACAATTTCTTCAGTGATGCTCAATCACTTTGGGTTTGTAGGTGTTTGGGTTTTTGAGTTTTTCCTCACTTGATGATTTTCGCTCAAAGTCCTCGGAGGATGGGATGCTCTAAATGACAAGTGTCAATCTATCTCTCGGAGCAGCCAACCAGCTAGTGGTTGTAGGGGGCGGCTATTTATAGCCTAGGGAGCAGCCCGACATGATAAGACATAAATGCCCTTCAATGATATGACCGTTAGGTGGGTAGGATATTTGGACAGCTGGCGCGTACCACAGCAACGGTCGGAAATTTGAGTATCAAATTCCTCAGGGCTATCATGTTCCTCACTTGTAGGCAATCCGCACTGGTGAATTCCTAACTCCTCAGTCAGAACAAATTCCTCAGAGAACAGAAGAACTTCGTCTCTGTCACTGAAGAAATTGACTGAACTATATGAGATTTCCAATGGCTTCACTCGAAAGGATTGGGTAGGTGTAGGATTTTGAGATGAGCATCACTTGGAAACTTTTCCTTAGTTTTACCTCAACCCCCTTTAATAGTACGGTGTTTCCTATGACTCAAGAAGAAGAAAATGAAACTACGAAAACAAAAGTCTTCACGCTTCATAATCCTCGCATGAATATCAAGTCTTCAGGGTCACACCAATTTCTTCACTTTCAAAGTCTTCAAGAAAACCAAAGTCTTCAGTTGAAGACATTCATTTTTAGGGGTCGACTTTCATCGTAAATATCAAACTCATAAACTTATAGAACCTATGTAACACTCACAAACGCATTAGTCCCTTAACCTATAAGTCTTCAATACACCAAAATCACTAAGGGGCACTAGATGCACTTACAATCTCCCCCTTTTTGGTGATTGATGACAATATAGGTTAAGTTTTCAACGGGGATAAACATATGAAGTGTAAATACTGATAATGAGGAATTTGATTGCAAGATATAGAAGAACTCCCCCTGAAGATGTGCATATTGAGGATTTTGCTTTGGATTGGAAATGCACATTGTAGAGTAATATCATGGAGATCTCCCCCTATGTCTTGTAATTCATACACACATTTAACATATGATGTGAAGAATTTGAAATGCATGATGAAATATGGTGGCTGATGTAATTCAGCATGCGTGCATTACAATATTGAGGAAATAGCATGCAGAAAAATAGAGCAAAATTATCAGACCACCATAGGACTTAAGTTTACAAATCGATTCAACAAATACTTCAGAAGAACGAGAGTTGTAACTTAGCAAAAAATGCCCATATATAGAGACCCGCTTGAAGACTAACTCAAATTCCCCCCCTTTGTCATCGAATGACCAAAAGGGACAAAAAATGAGGACTAACGCCCCTGAAGAATATCATCATGATGTCGATGGAGGAGCGCCAGTGTTGTCGGGGTCGTCCGTTGGTGTAGGGCCTGCCGCGGTGTCGTTTAAGTCTTCATCTTCATCCGTCTCGCGCGATGAAGAATATGAACTGGCAACAAGCTGAGGAACTTTGACCTTCTTGAACTTCTTCGAAGGTGGCTGAGACCAGTCAAAGTCCTGTTGGAATCCCATCTCCTTGAGATCTTCAGCACTATAAAGATTAGACAGAATAGCCCAAGTGCAGTCAAAGACTTCATGCAAGTAGTAGTGATTCTTCTTCACAGTATTTTGAGTGACTGTCATGTTATGAAGAATTGCACCAAACTGACGCTTGACCCACTTGTGATTTCGATCAACTTTCTGATGAAGACTAAGGAGAAGTTCACGATCAGTCATCACACGCGGAGCTGTGGCTTGAGGATTATGTTCTGAAGCTTTGGCGGCAGAATCTTGTGTTGTAGAGTCATCATTGGTGGAATATGAAGTAGCTTTGCGAAACTGTCCATCCAATGGACGAGTACCTTCATCAATAACTGTAGCCTTGCCCTTCTCGTCAGCTGAGGGAATAGTCCGTTTGAGGACTTCAATAGGGGGCAAATAGCTGAGATGATTTTGAAAGTCAGCCTTATAATGAATTGAAGACCTTGATCTGATGAACCTCATGATCCAGGGAGCATAAGGCTTCAACTCAAAGGGTGACAGAGCAGCATTGGCCAAAGTCCTCATGAAGAAATCGTGGTAGTTGATAGGAATACCATGAATGATATTGAACAGCAGATTCTTCATAATGCCAACAACCTCTTCATCATCAGAGTTGTGGCCCTTGATTGGACTAAGGGTTTTGGTCAATATGCGATAAACTGTCCTTGGCACATAGAGCAATTCCTTGACGAGGAATTTGGTCCTTGGAGCTTGGCCTGGCTTCAAAGGCTTCATCAGCACTTGCATCAGATGATCGGATAGTTCAGGTTCAACATAGAGAAGCCTTGCATCTTCAGTGGGAGGACTGACTGGGATGGGATGAAGCAATTCAGAGGCCGGTGCTTTGAAATGAGTATTTTCAGTCATCCAATCCAATACCCATGAATTGACATCATCAACATTTCCAGTAATGTGCAGCGTGGCGAAGAGTTGAAGAATGAGTTCTTCATTCCAATCGCAGATGTCGGTGCAGAAGTTGAGTAACCCAGCGTCATGAAGAACACTGAGGACTGGGGTGAAGCAGGGCAGCGATTCCATATCCACATGAGGAATTTGCTCATGATCAAAGATCTTGTCCTTATCAAACAACAGTGAGGAATAGAAGTTCATCTGGCTAGCAGTCCAGAAGCGCTTGCGACGAAGTCGAGCAGAGTCATAGGGATTGTAGTCAGTGAAGAATATGTGCTCATTGAAGAAATCTTCAGCATTGAACTTCTGCTTCTTGGAGTGAGGGTTCTGTGGCTTGGGCTGAAGATTAATAGTTGAAGTCTTCACATCCTCTTGAGGTATAGCCACTGGAGCCACAGGCTGAGGAATTTCAGAAGCTGTATCAGCAGCAGCCTTGGCCTCCATTTCTTCAGCACTAGCAGCTGGAACTTCTTCAGGAATAGATTGAAGTGAAGATTGAGGTCCATCAGAGCCCGTATGAATTTCTTCAGTTGGCATAGGGGACTGAGGAACTTGATGTAGTGGTGTTGTCAGAGGTGAATTGGGGTGATGACTTTCCCAAAAGTCATCATTCAGAATAGGTGTTGTAGACCCAATATCTACATCCTCATCTTTATCATCAAATTCCTCAACGCCTGCCTCTTCAGCTGTGAACTGAGGCATGGGCGATGATACCAACGGAGTTGAAGTAATATTGTCCACTTCAATGTCTTCATCCAACTGCTCTGTCGAAGCAGCAGAAGGATCTTCTTCATCAGATTTACTTGGAATTGCATATTCCTCACCAAAGGGAATAATCTCCTTTGATGGCATGCTTGATATTGGAACAGCATCAATTGGGTTTTCAGTTGAGCTCGTCAAAGTCTTCACTTTCTTGGGAGCTGAAGACTCTGAGGAGGCAGATGCTTTCCTTTTCTTCACCGCAGCCTTCTCTGCGGCTTTGGTCTTCTTCGCTTCTGATGAAGAAGGAAGGACATCTTTCATCTGTGATGACTTTGCAGGAGGAGCAGATGAAATTGGTTGAATTTCTTCAGGCACAACTGATGCAGTTGCCCTGGCTTGTTCAGATTCCTCAGGCACAGTAGCAGATGTATCAACTGGCCTGGTTTGCTCTTCAGGCGCAACATTGGTGGTTGCCCTGGCATTTTCTTCAGAGACTGGAATTTCTTCATCAGCCCTGGTGCTTTCATTTTCTTCAACAGTCTGATTTTCATCAGCTGTGCTTGCATGTTCTTCAGTAGGCTGAGCAGATGTGTCAGTCTGAGGAAATTTGGGTTGCGATGAAGCTGCAACATTTGGAGTGAATCCCTTTGCCATTCTGACGAATCTGACTTTGGCACCTAGCCAATCTGTACGGTATGCGTGAAATTCATCATTGAGTGCTTTGATCTCAGCCTGCATAGTCACAAGTTCTTCAGGAGACATTTCACAACATTGTTCTTCAGAAAACGCTCCTTCTTGTACTGAGCCTTCTTCACCTGCCTGGCCTTTTCAAATTTCCATTACTCTTCAGTAATGAAGGCCGTCAACATGTGACTTTGACCAGGAGTGAGGTTTAATTCAGGCAAAGTTGTGTTAGGGTTCTTTTGCCATAGATCAATGAAATCAAGGATCTTCCTTGGATCCAGCATGAGGGGCACAGCACTGCCTTTGGCACTAGCGGCCCTCTGTTGTCGATCTCTGATGATCTCAGCTAATTCTTCATCATCAGCTTTGTCTTCACTTGACGGAACCTGAAAGGCGACCTGCTTTTTGTGAGGACTTGGCCTTGTGCCTCGTCCAGCAGTGGCCTTTTTCTTCAGCAAGGTCGGAGCTGTTGAAGACTGAGGTGGAGCTGAGGAACCTGCAGAGACTCCAGAAGCAATTGAGATTCCAGTAGTCCTTTGGCACGTGGCAAGATGCACAGGTGCTGAGGACTTTGCAGGAGCAGCTGAGGACTTTGCAACTGAGGGAGTTGGAGCTGCTTTTGAAGAAGTTGCTTGAGGATCAGGCCGTGAGGGCTTTGAAGAGCATGGCCGTGAGGGCATTGCAGCTGAGGAACTTGTCTTGATAGCTGGTTTCTTTGTCATAGCCTTCTTAGGCTTGCTAGCAGAGGCCTCAGCAGTGGCAGCAGCAGACTCTTCGTTGAATTTCTTCACTGCCTCTTTAGCCACTTTGGCCAGCTTAGCTTGACGCTTAGCCCACTCCTGAGGAAATTCCTCACCTCTTCTGATGCTTGTGGGATCAGCTTCTTGGCCTGGAGCCAATGGAGGTCTTGGGCATGGAGGGTTAACAGCGAATTTCTTCATGTACTTTGGAGTCACATATCGATACTCTCTCCATTCTCTTGCCCATCTTCTCTCAATCTTCTGAATGCACACTTTGCGCTGATTTTTGTTCTCCTTGCCATGAGTTGCTTCATCAGGAGTACAATATTCATCATAGATGTCTTCAGGGATCTCAAAAGCAATATTTGTTTCTGGCCTCTTTCCTCCCTTCTGAGATCTTTTACCATCAGCCATTTTCTTCACTTGAGGATTTTGAACAATGGATGTTTCTGAGGAAGTGTGCAACTTTTCTTCGAGGATCGCTGCAAATGAGTTAAGTTGATGAGAACCTAGAGATTCAGCAGCGGACATGTGTACCTGTGAACAGAATATAGGTGCGAAGAATTTGGAGAGGTCATATGCGTTCTCAGAAGATTTTCAAAAGTATCAAGTTTGAGGAATTTGACCAGGGGTGTCTTGAGGAATTTCACTAAGCGTTCTTTGACTTAGGTTCTAGAGTTGTATAGATTGAAAATTCACACAATTGAGGAATCTTGAAGAAAAACGTTGCTTAGAGAAACAAATCAAGAACAGAAGCAAGGTGGTGTTTAATAACATGAAAGTTGAAGAATAAACACCTTTTGAAGATTTTGTGGAAATCATCAGAATCAACAAGGGTAGTAAAAATAGATTTTATTTACCCTTGACGAAGAACACGATGAACTGAGGGTAGCAGTGGAGAAGCTCGTCTGTTCAGATCTTCCACGCCCTAACTTGGCGATGGAAAACAGCTATGGCGGCGGCGGAGTGAAGATTTCCGCGGCCGGCGTGAGTACGACGGCGACGAGGTCGAGGCAGTGAAGCTCTTCCTCACCGGCAACGATGGAGTGTAGCGGCGGCGCTAGGTCTGAGAGCTCGAGCGAGGGAGTAAGATCGAGCGGGGTAAATGAGATCTGAGGAGGGCGAGGGGTCTTTATAGCCGAGGTGAAAAACCGCTCGTCCAAAGAAAATGGACGAACATGCCCCTGACCCTTCTCATCCTAACAACATGTGTCACCCACGTACTGTGAAGTGGAGATTGTGTTAGATCGTGGGTGAATAGATAAATCTTATCGTGGGATATGGAACAGTTTGAGCGGCAAAAGCCGAAAATTCAGATAAGAATATTTTAATGTTTTTGTTCGCAAACTCTTCAGCTGTCAAGGACACGGTGAAGACTTTGAACAGGTTTCAAATAGAACGCACATGAAGAATTTGTGAACAGATTCGGTTGAGTTTAGCATAGAGGGGGAAAGGGTCCGATCACATTCACTTAGACGAAAATCAATTTTGAAGAATTAGCAATAAGTGAATACTGTAGAGGACATGAAAACTCAAAAAAAAATATAGTCAATGAAGAACACAGTCGGAAAGAGTGAAGACTTTGAAAAGTTGAAGAATTTGAAGATTTGAAGAATTTGCAAAATGAAGAAAAACTCAATTTTTGAAGATTTTCAACTTTTTGTGGTGGCGTGACCCACCGTATAAGAATGATGATTTCAGACGCCGCGTACAATTGTCGTAGGGCTCTGAGAATCAAATTCTTCGTTAATTTCTTCACACTTAGTGGGTTAGTCTTCATTGATTTGAAGAACAAGGTTTCTTCGTGTGTTGCGCATCTAAGTCATCAATTTGCATAAGTGTTAGGATGTGTATCCTTTTCAAAGGACATTCGAAGATTCTAAGATATTTAGCTCACACCGCAACTTGCTAAATCTGTTCTCATCCAAGGGCTTTGTGAAGATATCGGCTAGCTGTTCTTCAGTCTTCATGTGCTCGATTGAGATGTCGCCCTTCAACACATGATGTCAAAGAAAATGATGACGAATCTGGATGTGCTCTGTCTTCGAGTGCTGAACTGGGTTATGAGCAACCTTGATGGCACTCTCATTGTCACAGAAGAGTGGCACATTATTCACATTGATGCCGTAGTCCTTGAGGGTTTGCTACATCCACAGCAGTTGAGCACAGCAAGAACCAGCAGCAATGTACTCAGCTTCAACAGTAGAGAGTGATACGCAGTTTTGCTTCTTTGAGGATCAACATACCAAAGATCGTCCGAGGAAATGGAATGTGCCTGATGTTGACTTGCGATCCACACGATCACCAGCATAGTCAGAGTCAGAATATCCAATGAGATCAAAAGCCGAGCCCTTGGGATACCATAATCCAAGTGTTGGAGTGTGAGCTAGATATCGAAGAATATGTTTCACAGCCTTATGGTGTGATTCCTTCGGTGTAGCTTGAAAACGGGCACACATGCAAACACTAAGCATAATATCTGGCCTAGATGCACATAGATACAGTAAAGAGCCAATCATGGAGCGGTATACCTTTTGATCGAAGTCTATACCATTTTCATCAGGGCATAGATGGCCATTTGTGGGCATAGGGATTTTGACGCCTTTGCATTCTTGCATACCGAATTTCCTCAGAATATCCTTGAGGTATTTCTCTTGAGAAATGAAGATGCCATTGCATTGTTGATGAATTTGAAGACCTAAGAAGAATTTCAATTCTCCCATCATGGACATTTGATATTCCTCACTCATCATATAAGCAAATTCGTCAGTATAACGTTGGTTAGTACAGCCAAAGATAATATCATCAACATATATTTGGCACACGAATAATTCATCATCATATGTTTTGGTGAAAAGAGTTGGGTCGAGTGAACCGGGTTTGAAGCCTTTCTTCATGAGGAATTCCTTCAGAGTATCATACCACACCCGAGGGGCCTGCTTGATGCCATAGAGGGCCTTATTGAGTCTGAAGACTTGATCAGGATGCTTAGGATCTTCAAAACCTGGGGGTTGAGCAACATATACTTCTTCCTCAAGCTTACCATTGAGGAATGCACCTTTCACATCCATTTGATATAAGATGATATTATGATGGTTAGCATAAGCAAGCAATATGCGAATAGCCTCAAGTCTAGCAACAGGTGCAAAAGCTTCATCGAAATCAATTCCTTCAACCTGTGTGTAGCCTTGAGCTACAAGACGAGCCTTGTTCCTCACTACTAGGCCATTTTCATCTTGTTTGTTGCGGTAGATCCATTTGGTGCCGATGATATTGTGCTTGCGAGGGTCTGGTCGCTTGACAAGCTCCCACACATTGTTCAGCTCGAATTGATGTAATTCCTCTTGCATCGCTTGAATCCATTCAAGCTACAGAAATGCCTCATCTACTTTGGTGGGCTCTGTGATAGAGACGAAAGCAAAATGCCCACAAAAGTTAGACAAATGTGAAGCTTTTGAGCGAGTGAGAGGACCTGGTGCGTTGATGTCATTGATGATTCTCTCAATCTGTACTTCATTTGCAATGCGAGGATGAGCAGGTTGATGACTTTGATTTGGCTCAGCATTTTCTTCAGAGCCATTTTCAATAGATGCACCTGCATGATTTTCTTCATGATCTGGAATGACTTCTTCAGCAGATTCTTCGGTAGGAATAACATCCTCAGTAGCCTTTAGCTTGATGGATTCCTCAGGAGACATATCATCTAGCACAGGAGGTAGGTGCTCTCTTTGCGAGCCATTAGTTTCATCAAACCGCACATCTATAGTTTCAACAACCTTGTTGTGATAGGTGTTGAAGACCCTGTAGGTGTGCGAGTCCTTTCCGTAACCAAGCATAAAATCTTCATGTGCTTTCGGTGCAAATTTAGAAATGTGATGGGGATCTCTAATCCAACATTTAGCACCGAAGACTTTGAAATAACTCACATTGGGTTTCTTGTCAGTGAGGAGTTCATATGAGGTCTTCTTGAAGAATTTGTGAAGATATACCCTATTGATAATGTGGCAAGCAGTATCAATTGCTTCAGGCCAGAAGTGACGAGGTGTCTTGTATTCATCAAGCATAGTGCGAGCCATCTCAACAAGAGTCCTGTTCTTGCGCTCCACGACGCCATTCTGCTGAGGAGTGTGTGGGGCAGATAACTCATGAGTAATACCGAGTTCATCAAGATAGTCATCAAGACCAGTATTCTTGAACTCAGTCCCATTGTCACTACGTATATGCTTGATCTTCACACCGAAATTCGTCGAAGCCCTCGAAGAAAATCGTCTGAAGAATTCCTGCACTTCAGTTTTGTAAGTAATGACATGCACCCATGTGTAACGAGAATAATCATCAACAATGACAAAGCCATATAGAGATGCTGCATTTGTTAGTGTGGCATAAGGACGAGAGGTAGTCATGATAGTCTTCCAGGGGTGCTTGGCTCTAGTCATCTTTCCAGCCTCACAAGCCCCACAAAGATGATATTTGAGGAATTTGACACCCTCAATGCCAATGACGTGCTTCTTCTTCACGAGCGTGTGTAAGTTCCTCATGCCAGCATGACCCCGTCGTCGATGCCATAGCCAGCCTACTGAAGCTTTCGCAAGTAGACAAGTGGCAGGCTGTGGTCCTGCAGAGAAATCAACAATATACAAGTCTCCTTTCCTAAAGCCTTTGAAGACTTTGGAATTGTCAGATTCCATGAGCACTAAGCAGCGATATTTGCCAAAGACAACAACCATATCAAGATCACAAAGCATTGAGACATACATGAGGTTGAATCCGAGGGACTCGACAAGCATGACTTTGTCCATGTGTCGATCCTTTGAGATTGCAACCCTACCTAGACCCAATACCTTGCTTTTTCCTTTGTCTGCGTAGGTGATATGCTTCAAATGTGATGGAGATAAAGGAGTGTTTATCAGTAAGCCTTTGTCACCAGTCATGTGATTAGTACATCCACTGTCGAGGACCCACTCAGTAGCTTTGGGTTATCATCCTGTAGATGAATTAGTGCATCTTACGAAAACATATCTTCAGAGTGAAGAATATGACATCAATTTCATCAGACAGAAATTCATCAGTTAATGCAACATATGTATATATAGCAGTATAAGGATGTGAGAAATGAATGATTCATTTCTTCATGATTAGCTTGCATCCTTTCAAGCATTTCAGGTCTCCAGAAAATTCTTCAGACGATTTAGTTCGTCTGGAGACCTGGCCCTGCATAAGAGGTTAGTTCTTTTTCTTCACCACCCACATCTGGAGGGGTGGCAAAGAGTTCATCATTCTGCGAGCTCCATAAGAGAAAGGTGGCATTGAAGCCAAAGCGCTTCGTTTCACAGGAGAGGGATTAGTATAGGCATATGAGTAAGCAGAGAAATTCTTCGAGGACTTATGAACATAATGATTTGAAGAATAATGCACATAATCAGAACTCTTAGATTTTCTATGCGAAATAGAAGCATTAGCATGATGATCATATGAGGACATGGATCCACGTGAAGAGTTTGATCCATAAGAGGACTTGGATCCATATGAAGAATTTGATCTGGGGTTCCTATTTTTCACAGGTGGTGTCATGAGGACATTCACCTGAAGACTTTCAAGGCACCTTTTGGGAACCCAGATTTTCTTGATAGGGGGACCATTCCTACAGTTAGTTCCAACATATCTGGCAAATACTTCACCATTCTGATTTTTGAACAGTTTATAGTTGGAGTCAAATGACTCATCAGATGAATATGAGGATTCACAAGTAAAGCCAGATAAAGTGGATGGATCTACGGGAGGTCCCTTCGCAGCAACCCATGAGGTTTTGGGATACTGCTCAGGTTTCCAGTAGGTTCCATCAGCATTGAGTTTCCTCTCAAATGCAAAACCCTCTTTCCTAGGGTTCCTGTTCAAGATCTGCTTTTTGAGCACATCACAAAGAGTCTGATGCCCTTTGAGGCTTTTGTACATGCCTGTCACATACAATTCCTTCAACCCTGCATTTTCGTCAGTGATACTAGTGGTATCCTCAGATGAGGAATTTGTGACCACAGAGATAGTTGAAGAATTTGCAGCAATAGAAGCATTTGAACATTCAGGTGAAGAATTACAGTTTCACGTTCAATGCATTTCAAGCATGGTGGAATAAATTCTTCCTGAGCGGAACTGATCTGTTGAGCAAGCAATGAATCATTTTCCTTCTGAAGATCTTCATGACTCACCCTTAGCTTCTCAAGATCTTGCTTTCTTTGAAGAAATTCATAAGAAAGCTTCTCATGATCGGCTAAGAGAGTTTCATGACGACTTTGAAGGTTGTCAAACTTAGACTGTAGTTGCTGAAGATTATTAGTCAGTGTTTGAGTTCGATCCATTTCCTCACCTAACAGATCATCGCTTTTGTCTAGCATATTTTGAACCTTTTCCAAAGCCTTTTGTTGTTTAACAGCAATATTAGCAAGTTTGGAATAGCTGGGTTTGAGGTTATCATCACATTCATCCTCACTTGATTCAGAGAAGGGATATTTGAATACCTTGGCACCTTTTGCCATGAAGCAATAGGTGGGAGCATAGTCATAATTGCCGTCATCAGCTGTGTTGGGGAAGCCATTTTCCTCAGTGTTGAAGATGGACTTGCTGACGTAAGTAGTAGCGAGGGCTAGGCTCGCCACACCAGAGTCTGACTCCTCAGATGCCTCCTCTTCCTCATGTTCCTCAGATTCAGCTTCAGAGTCCATTTCCTTGCCAATGAATGCCCGAGCTTTCTTGGAGCTGCTCTTCTTGTGAGATGAAGACTTTGAAGATTTTGACGATGAGGACTTTGAAGATTTTTTCTTCTTCTTAGAGTCATCTGAACTATCATCCTTGTATTTCTTCTTCTTTGATTCCTTCTCCCACTGAGGACAATCAGTTATGTAATGACCAGGTTTCTTGCATTTGTGGCAAGTTCTCTTCTTGTAATCACGGGATGAGGAATCTGATTTCATGTCATCACCTCTTGAGGATTTTCCAAATCGGCCATGTCTAGAGAACTTCTGGAATTTCCTCACGAGCATTGCTAGCTCCTGACTCAGTTCTTCAGGATCACCAAGGCTGCTACCAGAATCTTCATCTTCAGATTCAGAGACAGCCTTGGCCTTCAGTGCACGAGATCTGCCATAGCTCGGTCCGTAGAGATCTCTCTTTTCAGCTAGTTGGAATTCATGAGTGTTCAGCCTCTCAAGAATATCAGCAGGATCAAGTGACTTGTAGTCTCCGTGTTCTTGAATCATCAGTGCCAGTGTATCGAATGAAGAATCGAGTGACCTCAGCAATTTCTTCACCACCTCATGGTCGGTGATGTCAGTGGCACCCAGTGCTTGAAGCTCATTTGAAATGTCAGTGAGGCGATCAAAGGTTTGCTGGACATTCTCATTGTTGAGTCTTTTGAAGCGGTTGAAGAGATTGCGAAGAACGTCAACTCGAGAATCACGTTGAGTTGAGATTCCTTCGTTGACCTTGGATAGCCTGTCCCAGATAAGCTTTGCAGACTCCAAAGCACTCACTCTGCCGTACTGTCCTTTGCTCAGATGGCCACATATGATATTCTTTGCTTGAGAGTCGAGTTGCTTGAATCTCTTCACATCAGCAGCATTCACGGAAGGAGTGACAGAGGGAACGCCATTTTCCACAATGTACCAGAGATCGTTGTCAATTGCCTCAAGATGCATGCGCATCTTATTCTTCCAGTAGGGGTAGTCCATCCCATCAAAGGGGAAGCCGAGACCTTGATCATGCCTGCAGTCGACATAACTAAAACTCCAGGAGGTTAAACCAAAATCACACAGAACAAGGCAGTACCTTGCTCTGATACCAATTGAAAGTGCGTTATATCGACTAGAGGGGGGGTGAATAGGCAATTTTTACAAATTCGTCACTGAGGAATTTCACGGTGAGGAAATTCCTAAGTAGCGAACTACTTAGCAGCGGAATAAGTACTCAGATGCAAACATAACATGGCATAAGAACAGTCATCATGATGAAATGAAATAGGCACAGAGTACAGGTAGCGTGAAACACAGGATAAGCAGGCTGAAGACTAAATGACTGAAGAAATAGGATTGAGGAAATTGAGAAAGTCTTCAGTCAAAGTTTTCACACAGTAACGATCAAGTACATTAACACATGAATGAGGAAATGAAAGGGTTGAGGAAATAGAACCAGTAGCTCGGTGAAGACGATGATTTGGTAGACCAGTTCCAACTGCTGTGACAGTTGTATGTCTGGTTGGAGCGGCTAGGTATTTAAACCCGAGGACACATAGTCCCGGACACACAGTCCTCAGCGTATTCTCCTTGAGCTAAGGTCACACAGACCTCGCCCAATCACTCGTGGTAAGTCTTCAGGTGACTTCCAAACCTTCACAGACTCGGTCACTCGGCGATCCACAATTTCCTCTTAGATGCTCTAGACCATGACGCCTAACCGTCTGGAGGATGCACAATCCTCAAAGGTAACAAGCGTCAGTTCCACACAGGAACAATTTCTTCAGTGATGCTCAATCACTTTGGGTTTGTAGGTGTTTGGTTTTTGGGTTTTTCCTCACTTGGTGATTTTCGCTCAAAGTCCTCGGAGGATGTGATGCTCTAAATGACAAGTGTCAATCTATCTCTCGGAGCAGCCAACCAGCTAGTGGTTGTAGGGGGCGGCTATTTATAGCCTATGGAGCAGCCCGACATGATAAGACATGAATGCCCTTCAATGATATGACCGTTAGGTGGGTAGGATATTTGGACAGCTGGCGCGTAGCACAGCAACGGTCGGAAATTTGAGTATTAAATTCCTCAAGGCTATCATGTTCCTCAGTTGTAGGCAATCCGCACTGGCGAATTCCTAACTCCTCAGTCAGAACAAATTCCTCAGAGAACAAAAGTACTTCGTCTCTGTCACTGAAGAAATTGACTGAACTGTATTAGATTTCCAATGGCTTCACTCGAAAGGACTGGGTAGGTGTAGGATTTTGAGATGAGCATCACTTGGAAACTTTTCCTTAGTTTTACCTCGACCCCCTTTAACAGTACGGTGTTTCCTATGACTCAAGAAGAAGAAAATGAAACTACAAAAACAAAAGTCTTCACACTTCATAATCCTCGCATGAATATCAAGACTTCAGGGTCACACCAATTTCTTCACTTTCAAAGTCTTCAAGAAAACCAAAGTCTTCAGTTGAAGACATTCATTTTTAGGGGTCGACTTTCATCGTAAATATCAAACTCCTCATAGACTTATAGAACCTGTGTTCACTCACAAACGCATTAGTCCCTTAACCTATAAGTCTTCAATACACCAAAATCACTAAGGGGCACTAGATGCACTTACACCTACTTCCGTTTTCTAATCTCTACCTATAGTTTTACTAGTTCATATACACGTATTATTATATTGAAAATACATAAAGTTCCCTATTCATCTTTACATCCTTATTTTTTTTGTTGCTTTCCCTCCCAGCGCTGATTTTTTTACCACTCGTTTTCCCTAAAACCAACTCAATTGTCCCACGTCTTATTTGGTTACAAAAACAAAACAATATCTTATTTGGCAAATCAATAAGTTCTTAAAAATAAATGTTTATCATTTCTGGATTAAAACAATTCAGACTCCACCGAAATATGCAAAATAAGGTTGAACCTTTTGACCGTGGTCCTGGGCAGAAATTGGGCTGTAATAAATTCCTTAAGAATTAGCAAATGGGCTGCAAATTATTAAAAAAATAGCAAATGGGCTCTATGTTGTCTGCCATAGATTTGGAGGCTGACTTGTGGGCCTACTAAGTTCATGCGTACACAAGGTTTCTCAAAAAAAGAAACTTAGTCAACAATTGACTCTACCAGCGTCAGACCGTTAGATGTCAATCTAACGGCAATCGTGCTTCTTCAGTCTCTGATCTTCCTGCTCCAGCCGCCCAAACCAGCGCCGGCGGAAAGGCCTGCTCCCGCCTCCCATGGCCAGCTGTGCTGCCGGGCAGGCCTCATGGCCCCACCACACTCGCATCCCTGGTCTGGCTATCCCTCTACTCACCCACACCTCCTGTTATTCTCCGGCGACGGCAGCCTCACACTACGGCCGAACAAGTAAACCCTCGTACCCACTCCGCGTGGGAAACAACTGCCGAGTCTTCCTTGGCTCTGGATCGTTCCCTTACTTGGCCTCGCCGTCGTCCACCGCCTTGGTGCTCTCGGCACGGCGTGGTCAATGAACAACATCCATCGGAAGAGGACTATACGTGGAGAGGCTGACAGCTGGGTCCACGGCCGCACGCAAGGAAGTGCCTCCTTTTTTTTGCGAGTAGGAAGTGCCTCCTTATTACGCGCAAAATAATGATTCGTCCTCCTGACAGCTGGGACCGACCGGAAGGGCCTCTGTATTTCGCGAAAAAAACATTCCCCCCGTTGACAGCTCGGATCCTCCAGCTATTACGCAGAAAAATAATGAATACCCCCGCTGCTAGGTCGGTCCCACCATATTTGGAGGCTGACTTGTGGGCCTACTAAGTTGACGCGGACGCAGGGCTTTGTCAACTTAGTCAATATAAATGATTCTAGCTGCGGTGACAGTACGATGTCCATCCAACGATCGTCGTGCTTCTTCAACCTCTGGTCTTCTTGCTCCAGCCGCCCAAACCAGCGCCGGCCGTGCTGCCTGCTCCTGCCTCCCGTGGCTGGCTGTGCTGCCACGCAGGCCTCACCGCCCCACCCTACTCCCACCGCTGGCCAGGCCTTCCCTCTACTCACCTACACCCCCTGTTATTCTTCGGCGACGGCAGCCTCAAACCACAGCCGAGCAGTCAACCCTCGTACTCCCCTCTGCGTGGGCATCCACTGCTGCGTATTCCCTGGCTCCAGGTCGTTCCCTTCCTAGGACGCGCCGTCGTCCACCACCTTGGTGCTCTTGGGCGGTACGGCGTCGTCAACGCGGTCAACGAACGACAGCCATCAGAAGAGGACTGTAAGTGGAGAGGCTGACAGCTGGGTCCATGGCCGCACGCAAGGAAGTGCCTCCTTATTACGCGCAAAATAATGATTCCTCCACCTGACAGCTCGGACCTACCGAAAGGGCCTCTGTATTTCGCAGAAAAAATGTTCCCCCTGACAGCTGGGACCCACCGGCTTTATCTTCGCACGGAAGGAACTGCCTTCCGACCCCCTGACAGCTGGGACCCACCAGGTTGAACCGTAGGTAGCGTTATCTATCCAGCCACGAACGTGTATGTACATAGCGGTCGATCAGTCTCTCTGCAGCGACGTACCATGGCCGAGTAAGGAGCGGCACGTGTTGAAGTAGAGGCGCCGACGTAGCATGTCACGCAGTCCCATCTATATCGTGTACACGTACGTACGGTCACGCTGCAAGATAGTAAATACGGTTATGTACGTACATACGGGTGGGGTCTCTAATGCGTACAGCGACGTCGTCCTGTTCATCGGCAGCCAATCGGCTGGGTCAGAACGGAGTAAACAGCGTCGCGTGTCCATCGGGAGCCAACCGGCTTGGACGGAACAGCCGAAACGAGGTTTGGCGTACCGCAGAACGGAGGAAACGGCCTTCTGTTCGATTGCGTACGGTCGATACGGGGTCCTGTTCATCAGGAAGGGTCTGGCGTACCACAAAACAGAGGAAACAGACTTGTGTTGGAGCGCCTACGGTCGAAACAGGGTCCTGTTCATCGGGAGGGGTGTGGCATACCGCAAAATGGGACTCCACGAGCTACTATTCATCCACCGTCGACTTCCTCCAGCCTCCACCTGCTACTGTTCATCCACCGTCGACTTCCTCCTGCCTCCACCAGCTACTGTTCATCCAGCCTCCACCGGCTACTGTTCAACCAGCCCTCCATGGGGTCCTATTCATCCAGCCTCCAGCGGCTACTGTTCAACCAGCCCTCCATGGGGTCCTGTTCAACCAGCCCTCCACGGGGTCCTGTTCAACCAGCCCTCCACAGGGTCCCTCCACCGGCTACTGTTCATCCACCCCCACCTCCTCGATCGGGGTCCTGTTCATCCAGCGGCAATAGCCTCTACTACCACGGGATCCTGTTCATCCAACCCCTATCGGGGACTGTTCATCAAGAGGCAGCTTCGATCGGCTTCAGATAGCAGCAGTAGCGAAGGAATCACACGGGTTCAGTTAACAACAAGGGATCGATCGGGGTTGAGTAACGTAGCTAGTGCAATCGCTCGGGTTCAGTTAGAGCCTAACGCCTCGCTCGGGTTCAGTTAGAGCGCAACGCCTCGCACACGCGCGCGTACGTGTATGAGAGAAACGAGCAAACCTCCGTGCATCGCTCAGCCCCGACCACCCACCGTAACCGGGAACCCCCCGAAATTTTCATCGCCTCGCTTCTACCATGATTTTTTCCGTCATGGACGGCCCAAAGAATGTCATGCAGGTGTGTCTCCGGCCCGCCCTGGACAAAAAGCCCATTTTCTGTCATGATTTTTTGTCATAGAAGTAGGAGCACACCACATCTATGATGATACCGGGTTTTGTCACAATTATCGTCATAGAAGTGTCATAAGCATGACAAAAAAAATTTGTTCGGCCCAAAATGTCACGGATGTGTCTTTTTTTTGTAGTGGTGTTGAAGTGATAACGTTGAAGATGCCCTAACCTGTCTTTCTGAACATCTGACTAG
Source organism: Thinopyrum elongatum (assembly GCA_011799875.1). Taxonomy (NCBI): domain Eukaryota; kingdom Viridiplantae; phylum Streptophyta; class Magnoliopsida; order Poales; family Poaceae; genus Thinopyrum; species Thinopyrum elongatum. The sequence continues at coordinate 591,591,903 of CM022300.1, forward strand.
ACGCTGCTACTTCTTGAGCTTGCGTTGAGTTTTCCCTTGAAGAGGAAAGGGTGATGCAGCAAAGTAGAGATAAGTATTTCCCTCAGTTAAGAAGCAAGGTATCAATCCAGTAGGAGGCACAAGCAAGTCTCCAATCTATGCACCTGCACAAACTAACAAACACTTGCACTCAACAAGAAAAATGGGTTGTTAATCCCTTCACGGTCTCGAACAAGAGTGAGATCTAATAGAGATAGGTATAAAAGATTACTAAAACATAAAACAAAATAAAAACAAATAAATTGCAGCAAGGTATTTTTGGGTTTTTTGGTTTATAGATCTAAAAATATATGATGGAAAATAGACCCGGGGGCCATAGGTTTCACTAGAGGCTTCTCTCTTGAAAGAAAACATATCGTGGGTGAACAAATTACTGTCGAGCAATTGATAGAAAGCGCAAAGTTATGACGATATCCAAGGCAATGATTATGAATATAGGCATCACGTCCGTGTCAAGTAGACCGAAACGATTCTGCATCTACTACTATTACTCCACATATCGACCGACTCCTGCCTGCATCTAGAGTATTAAGTTCATAAGAACAGAGCAAGGCTTTAAGTAAGATGACATGATGTAGAGGGATAAACTCAAGCAATATGATGAAAACCCCATCTTTTTACCCTTGATGGCAACAATACAATACGTGCCTCGCTGCCCCTACTATGTCACTGGGTGAGGACACCGCAAGATTGAACCCAAAACTAAGCACCTCTCCCATTCCAAGAAAAACCAATCTAGTTGGCCAAACCAAACAGACAATTCAAAGAGAAATACAAAGATATTTAATCATGCATAAAAGAGTTCAGAAAAGACTCAAATAATATTCATAGATAATCATATCATAAATCCACAATTCATCGGATCTCGACAAACACACCGCAAAAGAATATTACATCGGATAGATCTCCAAGAACATCGAGGACAACATTGTATTGAAGATCAAAGAGAGAGAAGAAGCCATCTAGCTAGTAGCTATGGACCCGTAGGTCTATGGTAAACTACGCACGCTTCATCGGAAGGGCAGCAAGGTTGATGTAGAGGCCCTCCGTGATCGAATCCCCCTCCGGCAGGGTCCTGGAAAAGGCCCCGAGATGGGATCTCATGGGAATAGAGGCTTGCGGTGGCGGAAAAGTATTTTGGTGGACGCTTCTGTTGGTTTGGGAATATTTGGAAATTTATAGCTCAAGAATTAGGGTTGGAGGACTCCCGAGGGGCCCACAAGCCAGGGTGGCGCCCCCCTGGGGCGCATCCTGAAGGCTTGTGGTGCCCTCGGGACTCTTCTGGCCACCTCTCCAATCTCCGTGGATGTCTTCTGGTCCAAGAAACATCATTGTAAAGTTTTATTCCGTTTGGACTCCGTTTGATATTCCTTTTCTGTAAAACTCAAAAACAAGGAAAAAACAGGAACTGGCACTGGGCTCTAGGTTAATAAGTTAGTCCCAAAAATAATATAAAATAGCATCTTAATGCATATAAAGCATCCAAAACCGATAATATAATAGCATGGAACAATCAAAAATTATAGATACGTTGGAGACGTATCAAGCATCCCCAAGCTTAATTCCTACTCGTCCTCGAGTAGGTAAATGATAAAAACATAATTTTTGATGTGGAATGCTACCTAACATATTTATCCATGTACTTTTCTTTATTGTGGCATGAATATTCAGATCCATAAGATTCAAAATAAAAGTTTAATATTGACATAAAAACAATAATACTTCAAGCGTACTAATAAAGCAATCATGTCTTCTCAAAATAACATGGCCAAAGAAAGTTATCCCTACAAAATCATATAGTCTGGCTATGCTCCATCTTCATCACACAAAGTATTTTATCATGCACAACCCCGATGACAAGCCAAGCAATTGTTTCATACTTTTGGTGTTCTCAAACTTTTTCAACTTTCACGCAATACATGAGCGTGAGCCATGGATATAGCACTGTAGGTGGAATAGAATATGGTGGTTGTGGAGAAGACAAGAAGAAGGAGAAAGTCTCACATCAACTAGGCATATTAAAGGGCTATGGAGATGCCCATCAATAGATATCAATGTGAGTGAGTAGGGATTGCCATGCAACGGATGCACTAGAGCTATAAGTGTATGAAAGCTCAAAAAGGAACTAAGTAGGTGTGCATCCAACTCGCTTGCTCACGAAGACCTTGGGCAATTTGAGGAAGCCCATCATTGGAATATACAAGCCAAGTTCTATAATGAAAAAATTCCACTAGTAAATGAAAGTGACAAAATAGGACACTATCTATCATGAAGATCATGGTGCTACTTTGAAGCACACGTGTGGAAAAAGGATAGTAACATTGTCCCTTCTCTCTTTTCTCTCATTTTTTTCTTTTCTCTTTTTTCTTATTTGGGCTTCTTTTGGCCTCTTTTATTTTTGTAAACTTCGGAGACTCATCCCAACTTGTGAGGGAATCATAGGTTCCATCATCCTTTCCTCACATGGTGGAATGCTCTAATAATGATGATCATCACACTTTTATTTACTTACAACTCAAGAATTACAACTCGATACTAGAACAAGATATGACTCTATATGAATGCCTCTAGCGGTGTACCGGGATGTGCAATGATCAAGAGCGTCATGTATAAAAATTATGAACGGTGGCCTTGCCACAAATACTATGCCAACTACATGATCATGCAAAGCAATATGACAATTATGGTGCGTGTCATAATAAAACGGAACGGTGGAAGTTGCATGGCAATATATCTCGGAATGGCTATGGAAATGCCATAATAGATAGGTATGGTGGCTGTTTTGAGGAAAATATATGGTGGGTTTAATGCACCGGCGGAAGTTGCGCGGTACTAGAGAGGCTAGCAGTGGTGGAAGGTGAGAGTGCGTATAATCCATGGACTCAACATTAGTCATAAAAAACTCACATACTTATTGCAAAAAATTATTAGCTATCGAAACAAAGTACTACACGCATGCTCCTAGGGGGATAGATTGGTAGGAAAAGACCATCGCTCGTCCCCGACCGCCACTCATAAGGAAGACAATCTAAAAATAAATCATGCTCTGACTTCATCACATAATGGTTCACCATACGTGCATGCTACGGGAATCACAAACTTTAACACAAGTATTTCTACCAAACCACAATTACTCACTAGCCTAACTCTAATATCACCATCTTTATATCTCAAAACAAATGCAAGGAATCAAACTTCTCATCTTATTCAACGCTCTTTATATGAAAGTTTTTATTATATCCCTCTTGGATTACCATCATATTAGGACTAAATTCATAACCTAAGAAAATTACCATGCTATTTAGAGAATCTCAAAATAATATAAGTGAAGCATGAGAGTTCAACAATTTCTATAAAATAAGGCCACCGCCGTGCTCTAAAAAGGTATAAGTGAAGCACTAGAGCAAACTCCTAGCTCAAAAGATATAAGTGAAGCACATAGAGTATTCTAATAAATTCACGATTCATGCGTGTCCCTTTAAAAATTTGTGTACAGCAAGGATGATTGTGGAAAACTAAAAAGCAAAGACTCATATCATACAAGACGCTCCAAGCAAAACACATATCATGTGGTGAATAAAAATATAGCCTCAAGTAAATTTACCGATGGACGAAGCAAAATGAGGGGATGCCATCCGGGGCATCCCCAAACTTAGATGCTTGGTTGTCCTTTAATATTACCTTGGGGTTCCTTGGGCATCCCCAAGCTTAGGCTCTTGCAACTCCTTATTCCGTTGTCCATCAAATCTTTACCCAAAACTTGAAAACTTCACAACACAAAACTCAACTGAAAAACTCATAAGATCCGTTAGTATAATAAAATAAATCACCACTTTAAGTACTGTTGTGAACTCATTGTTTATTTATATTGGTGTAATATCTACTGTATTCCAACTTCTCCATGGTTCATACCCCCCGATACTACCCATAGATTCATCAAAATAAGCAAACAACTCATAGAAAACAGAATCTGTCAAAAACAGAACAGTCTGTAGTAATCTGGAAATTACTTATATTTATGTAACTCTAAAAACTCTGAAAAATTAAGAAAACCTGGGAAATTTGTATATCAATCTTTTTTTAAAAATTCAGATCAAAATCACGTTTCTCTGATTTATTGAATTTTCGGCAATGAGCGCAAAAGTTTCTGTTTTTCAGCAAGATCAAATGAACTATCACCGTAGACCATCCCAAAGGTCTTGCTTGGCTCAAACACTAATTAAAAGACCAAAACACAATTACTACAGAGGTAATAATGTTTATTTTCATAAAAACAGAAAATAAAAATATTGGGTTGTCTCCCAACAAGCGTTTTTCTTTAAAGCCTTTTAGCTAGGCGTTGATAATTTTAATGATGCTCAAATGAAAGATAAAAGTTGAAACACAAAGAGAGCATCATGAAGAATGTGAAAAAAAAAACATCTAAGTCTAACATACTTCCTATGCATCGGAATTTTATAGGCAAACAAATTATCAAGGTAAGCAAAAACTAGCATATGCAAAGTAGAAGAAAGAAACAATAGCAATCTCAACATAACGCGAGGTAATTTAGTAACATGAAAATTTCTACAACCATATTTTCCTCTCTCATAATAATTACATGTAGGATCATAATCAAATTCAACAATATAGCTATCACATAAAATTTTCTCTTCATGATCCACATGCACGCTAAGTTGACACTCTTCCAAAATAGTGCGATTAACATAAAATAAAGTCATGACTTCTCCAAGCCCACTTTTATCAAAAATTTCATAAGATTGATCATACTCCAAAGTAGTGGGATCATTATTACCTAGAGTTGACAGTCTTCCAAACCCACTTTCAATATTATTGCAAACATTATTATCATGAGGCTTAAATAAATTTTCAAGATCATAAGAAGAATCACCCCAATCATGATCATTGCAATATGTAGTGGACATATCAAAATTAGAATCCCCAAGCTTAGGGTTTTGCATATTGTTAGCACAATTGACATTAATAGGGTTTATAATAAAATCATTTCAATCATGATTTTTATTCAAGGAGCTATCATGAATCACGTCATAAATTTCTTCATCACAATTTTCAGATTCACGAATTTCAAGCAAAACTTCATAAAGATAATCTAGTGCACAAAACTCACTAGCAATTGGTTCATCATAATTAGATCTCTTAAAAAGATTAGCAAGTGGATCAGGATCCATAAAATTTTTGCTTTCTAATTTTCAATAAATACACAATTATTCCAAGTGAACAAGCAAACAAACCAAGTAAGGCATAAAAGTGAAACAAAAAGAAGGCAAATATTTTTGTGTTTTCTGAAAACGTTTAAGAAGTGGGGGAGAGGAAAACGAGAGGCAAATGGCAAATAATGTAATACAAGAGATGAGAGTTTATGATGGGTACTTGGCAGGCTTGATGTAGAACCTCCCCGGAAACGGCGCTAGAAATTCTTCCTGCTACTTCTTGAGCTTGCGTTGATTTTTCCCTTGAAGAGGAAATGGTGATGCAGCAAAGTAGAGATAAGTATTTCCCTCAGTTAAGAACCAAGGTATCAGTCCAGTAGGAGGCACAAGCAAGTCTCCAATCTATGCACCTGCACAAACTAACAAACACTTGCACTCAACGCGAAAAAGGGGTTGTCAATCCCTTCACGGTCTCGAACAAGAGTGAGATCTAATAGAGATAGGTATAAAAGATTACTAAAATGTAAAACAAAGTAAAACAAATAAATTGCAGCAAGGTATTTTTGGGTTTTTTGGTTTATAGATCTGAAAATATATGATGGAAAATAGACCCGGGGGCCATAGATTTCACTAGAGGCTTCTCTCATGAAAGAAAACATACGGTGGGTGAACATATTACTGTCGAGCAATTGATAGAAAAGCGCAAAGTTATGACGATATGCAAGGCAATGATTATGAATATAGGCATCACGTCCATGTCAAGTAGACCGAAACGATTCTGCATCTACTACTATTACTCCACACATCGGCCGACTCCTGCCTGCATCTAGAGTATTAAGTTCATAAGAACAGAGCAACGCTTTAAGTAAGATGAGATGATGTAGAGTGATAAACTCAAGCAATATGATGAAAACCCCATCTTTTTACCCTTGATGGCAACAATACAATACGTGCCTCGCTACCCCTACTATGTCACTGGGTGAGGACACCACAAGATTGAACCCAAAACTAAGCACCTCTCCCATTGCAAGAAAAACCAATCTAGTTGGCCAAACCAAACAGATAATTCGAAGAGAAATACAAAGATATTTAATCATGCATAAAAGAGTTCAGAAAAGACTCAAATAATATTCATAGATAATCTGATCATAAATCCACAATTCATCGGATCTCGACAAACACACCGCAAAAGAATATTACATCAGATAAATCTCCAAGAACATCAAGGAGAACATTGTATTAAAGATCAAAGAGAGAGAGAAGAAGCCATCTTGCTACTAGCTATGGACCCGTGGGTCTGTGGTAAACTACTCACGCTTCATCGGAAGGGCAGCAAGGTTGATGTAGAGGCCATCCGTGATCAAATCCCCCTCCGGCAGGGTGCCGGAAAAGGCCCCAAGATGGGATCTCAAGGGAACAGAGGCTTGTGGCGGCGGAAAAGTATTTTGGTGGACGCTTCTGTTGGTTTGGGAATATTTGGGAATTTATAGCGCAAGAATTAGGGTTGGAGGACTCCCGAGGGGCCCACAAGCCAGGGAGGTGCACCCCCCTAGGGCGTGGCCTGAAGGCTTGTGGTGCCCTCTGGACTCTTCTGGCCCCCTCTCCAAGCTCCGTGGATGTCTTCTGGTCCAAGAAAAATCATTGTAAAGTTTTATTCCGTTTGGCTTCCATTTGATATTCCTTTTCTGTAAAACTCAAAAACAAGGAAAAAACAGAAACTGGCACTGGGCTCTAGGTTAATAAGTTAGTCCCAAAAATAATATAAAATAGCATACTAATGCATATAAAACATCCAAAACAAATAATATAACAGCATGGAACAATAAAAAATTATAGATACGTTGGAGACGTATCAGACGCCAGCCATCCAAAGCCATACTTCAAAAACCACTGCTAACACCGAACCATCGAACACTACGTTGATAGATAGTTCATACATTTTACAGATGATTTAACAGAAAAACTACTTCTCATATGGTCCTCCCTGTCGGAGGCGAGGTTGATCGCCCTAGAGCCATCAGCCTTTTCGTCATTGATGGCAGGCTGATCCATGGCTTCTTGGTAAACCTGGGAGGCCGCAAAGGAGCGGTGGTCTCCTTGGTGTCCATGTCTTCAACGTCCGTGAAGAGCATGCCACAGCGTGGGTCGTTGATGAAGATATGGCAGTACCCTACTATGTGGGCCCTCTTCATGGACTCGTAGACCACCTGGTTTTTGGCACAAGGTCTAGGTCCCTGATGAGCGCTGACACTTCAGCGGCATCCGTGAGCTCCCCTTCCAACTATGTCTCAGCTAAGTGATGCTCCGCCTAGTCAGCCCACCTGCGAGGCGGAATTGCTCCTCTGTCTCCTCCTCTGCATGCACCATGTGATCGCCCTCCTCCTTCTTCTCCGAGCTCGGAGATTGGCTGGCCACAATGCGGGCCACTCGCCCTCTTGCCCTATTTTTGCGCCGAGCTTCGGCATGAGTATCTTGTACCACACTATCTTCTCTAGGACTATAGTGACCATGAAAGGGGAATGGGAGGGATCTCCTCCAGGCGAATTGTGGGAATAGAGGGAATGAGTTAGAGGCTAGGGTTTGTGCGGTCACCACTCAGCTTCTAATAACCGAGGTAGGCTCCTCAGGCGGTGATGGGGTCACCTACTAGGGGTAGGGTCATAAACCTGACATCTAGGGCCCACCTAGGGCCCCACACCATCATTGGGAGGTCTCGAGACCATAGGCGCATTGGGATGTGCATTCCAGGGTATCCATTCAGATACAGCCAACCACTCAGATATATTCCCACCAGTCGGCCTCACCAACACCACTCGGACAAAGCAGGTGGAGAGGCGACGTGGGAGCTGCAATAGTCGAGAGGTTTAACGTTGCACTTCAAGTGTAGTTATAGCGGCAGTTACCAGTAACGCCCATAGGTACCCCCCTCTTATCTCCCCTTGTAACATATCATTAATGAGGGCGGGCGCACTCTATATAAGCCCCCCTCCATCACCGTGACAAGGGTTCGAAACCTACTGTAATCACATACCCCAAGAGAAAACACAAGCCCTGGGGCACGAGACGTAGGGCTGTTACCTCTCAGAGAGGGGCCTAAACTCGCTATATCCGAGTGATACAACTGTGCCGTAGCTAGGTTCCGCCCTTGTTCGTACCCCTAGTACTCAATGTCAGATTCATTGCCTGGTGTTGACACCAGATTTTGGCACGGTCAAAAACTTATTTAAGATGACCTCAAATCGAAAAACCTTCAACACGAGAAAGCTTCGTCTCGTCGAGCCGATTGATTTTTATAAATAAATTGTCTCAATCCAAGGTCGTATGCGACCTGGAGAGGCAAATCAAGATCAGGCTATATTTTCAGTCGAGAAATCCGAGTAAAAAGCTTGCCAGCAAAAGGAAAAGCTTGCCGGCGTGGAAGCTTGCCGGTGTGAAAGCTTGCCGGGATGGAAATCTTGCCGGTGTGAAAGCTTGCCGGGGTGGAAATCTTGCCGGTGTGAAAGCTTGCCGGCGTGGAAGCTTGCCGAGGTGAAAGCTTGCCGGGGTAGAAACCTTGCCGGGGTGGAAACATTGCCGGTGTGAAAGCTTGCCGGGGTGAAAACCTTGCCGGTGTGAAAGCTTGCCGGGGTGGAAACCTTGCCGGTGTGAAAGCTTGCCGGGGTGAAAACCTTGCCGGTGTGGAAAGCTTGCCGGGAAAAAGCTTGCCGGAAAAGTGGAAGCTGTCAAAGTCAATCCGACCAGGAGTTGTAGATGGGCTCGAAAGGTTATTCAGATGACCTCAGATGGAAAAGTGTTCTACACAGAAGTTGTGCGTTTCGTTGAAACGGTCAACTTTTCTTTTTGAGTCATCATCGTCGGAGATAGTATATGGCCTGCAAAGTTGTTACAAGACTCGAACAGTTCAGAAAACTGCATAATTGAATCCGACCCACAGTCAAAGATGGGCCCTAAAAGTCATAAATACGGCCTTAAAAGGATAAGTGACACACGCTGTATTATGCAGATCATCGAGGCGGACAAGTTTGATGTTGAACTCGACTCCATCCGAGTTAATATGCGATTTCTACGGCCCGCGCAAGAAGCAGGACAGAAGTATGGGACAGATTCGGGCTGAATCCGAGTTGGACTGAAACTAGAACTGTAGGACATGAATTGATGTAATTTTCTTGTAAGGAAAGCCTAGATGAATCCTTTACTTGTACGGGAAGTCCAGCCGCCTCTTATATATGTTAGGGGTGACGGCCGATTGAAACAACACACAATCGAACAAATCAATATACTACTTTTTCAGTCTACGTTTTATCCCTCCATCATTTTTCTCTCTCGTTCTTTGCTGTTCCTCGAGTTTGAGAGCTGCGAATCCTGAGGCTCCAGGGGCGAGCGAATTGACCTAGGGCAGCCCATAGCCGCCGCACTCCCTGACGGGGTCCCACCCTGACGTGTGGGGTTTCGTGTCTCAAAAGCACCCGCCGACTGTCTTGCGTATCGCGCTGTCAGTCGGGTCTCCTTCGACGTGAGCTGCGGTGCATCACCCCCGGCGTCGAGGGTACACATGACGTGTTCGTGTGTCAACACACTTTTTGGCGACTCCACTAGGGACTGAAGATCAATCATCATCATCCATCATGTCCGATCTTCCCAAGCCATCTAAGGTAGACTCCGATAACATCATTAAGCCCAGTCTTGATGAGATATCGGCCGATCATCGCCAAGTCTATGAGGAGTACAAGAAGGCGCGCGAGGAGAAGGACTTGCAGGAGTTCCTTGCAAAGTTCAAGAAGGATCGCCAAGGCAACATCACTCCGATTGAAGAAATCAAGTTCCCTCCTCTTCAAGCTGAGCAGGTTAAACCCTCTGTAAGTACTGCCTTTTCTCCCGAGCAGTGGGCTGAGATTGAGAGTCGTATTGCTGATGGTAACAATCTGGTTTATCAAACTTTCCTAGAAAATACTAATGCTCAGAAGAATATATCTCAATCATCTAGTGGTAATGGTGGTATAGCTGCTAGTGTGCAAAACCCTAATCTGGCTATACCTATTTCATCGACGCCTCCCATACCGATGACTTATTATCCTACACAAACCAATCAGATTGTGGCTGCACCCATTAATCCTATCATGAGCATGCCAGGTTCGGTGGCAACACCGAACCAAACCCTACCTACAGGTACAACCACTCGGCCACTACCAAACTATGGTTCGGCATATATGCCACAGTTTCTACCTACAACTAGTAGTACTACTCCTGCTATGCCACAGCAGCAAGCTTCATCATCTACTACACACGATACCCTAGCTAATTTTAAAGAGGAGATGGCTAAGATGCTTCGAGAGAATTTTGGAGTTGAGTTGTCTCGGAATCGGATTTACCAAAAGCCGTACCCCGAGTACTTTGATGCCATCCAGTGCCCTCCAGGATATAAGATTCCAGATTTCGTTAAGTTTAATGGAGAAGGCACAAAAACCACATGGGAGCATGTTAGTCAATATTTAGGACAATTGGGTGAGGCAGGCTCGCTAAATGAATTGAAAGTGCGTTTATTTACTTTGTCATTAACTGGTACTGCTTTTTCATGGTTTTCTTCTTTACCACATGGTTCCATTCGGGTTTGGTCACAGCTAGAGCAGAAATTTCATGATCACTTTTATAGCGGTGATAATGAACTGAAGTTATCACATCTAACATCGGTTAAAGAGAAGCATGATGAATCGGTCTCCGATTATGTCAAGAGATTTAGAGAAACAAAAAACCGGTGTTATAGTTTGGCGATAACCGAGAGAGACTTGGCAGACCTAGTGCTGAGTGGTTTGAGAACTCCCATTAGAGAAAAGCTAGAAGGCTATGAGTTCTTAAATATCAACCAAGTCTTACAAAGGGTTTTGGCTCAAGAAAGCCGAAGCAAAGAACTCAAAGAAGTGCATAGATATAAAGCTGATCGTCCTAAGATGAACATGGTTGAATATGATAGTGATCACTCGGACGATGATGGTCATATTTATGCTACTGAATTTGTTTGGCCATATAAGGCCAAACCCTTTACTTGCAATGATCTGAAACCGATTCATAAGAATCATGATGAGGAGATGAAGTTTACTTTTAACATTGCCAAGTGTGATAAAATATTTGATGCTTTGCTGCAAGCCAAAATTATTGAAACATCTCATACTTTACCGCCGTTTGAAGAGCTGAAACGACGTGCTTATTGCAAGTATCATAATTCTTTTTCTCATGCTACTAACGATTGTAATGTTTTTCGACGACAGATACAATCGGCCATTAATGACGGACGATTGAACTTTTCTGAGATGCAAGTTGATAAACAGCCCTTTCCAATGAATACCATGGAGTTGGAGGGGAAGAAGCTACTCATTCGGCCGGAGGTAGCCGAATCTGCTAATAAAGCTAATGTCATTGTTGGTGAGCCCAGGAAAGACAAGGAGGGCGGCAAGGTCTTGGGGAGACAGGTTGTGCTTGATAAGCAACCCGATGGCAAGGAGATAATCAAGATCACCATCAAGAATCCTACACTCGGGGGGCAACCACAAGTGCAAGTGAACACTCATGTCAAATTTGTTAAGCCCAAGAGTCCAGAGGTTGGCAAGTGGAAGATGAATGAAGCTAAAGTGCAGCGCAAGAAAATCAAGCCAACTTTTGATATGTTGTTGTCCAAGTATGCCAGTCAAGCGGCCGGTTCTAGCTCTAACCGGTCATCGAATTTGAAGCGCTCAAGGTCACCCCCTCGGGAAGAATTTCAGCATCATGCAAGGCCATATGGGTCGTGGGCACCGGGACCATGGATGCCGCCATCCCCCTATGCGCCATACTACATGGGAGACTTCAATGGAGGATGGTGGCAGCCCCCAATGGCCCCTTATGCTTTTCATCCGGGTTGGGCAGAACCAAGGAGGCTCGTTCATGAGAGACTTTCTTATCCCACACGAGGCCGTTTGAACAATGGTGTCAATAGGCCAATGCAAGATAATCAAAAAAGGGTTGGCAAGCAAGTGTGGCGTGCTAAATCACCAAGTGCAGAAATTTCAGAGCCTAGCAAGCAAATGGAGAAGAATACTAGTGCTGAAACTATTATGATGGGCACTAAAGAATTGACAATCAAAGAGCTAATTATTGTTGAAAAACCAGCTGGTTCCAATAAAGATGTGGCTGTTGTCCAGCAAGGTCCCATGGCTAATGATCATGAAGCTAGCACAAGCAAGGCCAAGTCGAGGGACCCAAAATATACTCAGCCTAAGTGGTGTCCTTCCGGTCTGACCAAGGCACAAAAAAGGAGACTGCAGCGCATGAGGAGTCAAGAGATGGCAGAACAGGAGGCCGAGAAGCAAAGAGATAAATTGTTCAATGACATTCGGCCCATGGTACCTACAAAACAAATATGGATGCCTAAACAAATACAAGGTGCAGTGGCTTCTACATCTGTCACAGCAGCACCTACACCACCAAAGGAGGACGATGCCACCACTATTACATCGTCCGCAACACCTATTGATTCCACTTCGCTCAGACAGATTTCAGAATCGATGAACACACCCGAGGAGGAAGATGATATGTTGGATTATGAGACTACACCGGTCCACGACGGTATGGATATCAATATGGTGTATTACTTACCCGCTGAATTTCGTGCTATAGATGAAGAAGGTGAGGTGGCTCAGCTAGATTTTGGTCCTAAAACTGCTATATTCGAGAAGCCAAAAGAACCGGTGACACACTTGAAGCCATTGTTCCTTAAAGGTCATATTAATGGATCGCCGGCTGCTAGAATGCTTGTCGATGGTGGTGCTGTGGTGAATCTTGTGCCATATTCGGTCTTAAAAAACTTGGGGCTGCGTGACGAAGATTTGATAAAGACCAACATGGTGCTTAATGGATTTGAAGGCAAAGAGAAAACTGAAGCCAAAGGTGTAATGTATGTGGAGCTTACGGTGGGAAGCAAAATTTTGGCTACCGCATTCTTTGTCGCCGAGGTGCAAGGTAACAACAATGTGATATTAGGCCGCGATTGGGTTCATGCAAACCAATGTGTGCCGTCTACTATGCACCAGTTTTTGATTCAATGGGTGGATGATGAAGTGGAGCTCATTCATGCGGATAATTCGGCTTGTGTTGCTTTGGCCGATGCATCGGTGGATTGGCAACATCCCAATGCTACTTGCTTGACGGGACGTGACTTATCAGAATTTGATTTTCTTAGCGCCACAAAAAGTGGTTTCGTGCCCGTTTCTTTAAAGCCGGTTGGTGATAATCGGCTCCAAGGTATGATGTATTTAAATGGATTCTAACTCAGATTGGTTGCAAAAGCGTCTTGTTGAATATCGGTCCAATGAGAACGATATGTATGAATCTATAGAGGAGTTAGATGATATGGATAAATTAGGACAAGGTTTTATGTCGGCCGATCCATTAGAAGAGATACACATAGGAGATGGTTCAATTCCTAGGCCGACATTTGTAAACGAAAATTTAAGAGCCGATCATAAAGCTAAGTTGATCGAGCTTTTGAAAGAATATGTTTGTTGCTTTGCATGGGAATATCATGAGATGACAGGTTTAAGCCGAGAGCTAGTCGAGCATCGGTTACCTATAAAGGCTAGTTTTAGACCGTACAAGCAATCGGCCAGAAAGTTTTATGCAAAAACATATGACCGGATCAAGGAAGAGATCGGTCGTTTGCTTAAAGCTAATTTTAGTAGACCTTGCAGGTATGCCGAGTGGATTTCTAACATTGTACCAGTAGAGAAGAAAGGCTCCGGCAAGTTGAGGGTGTGCATTGATTTCATAGATTTGAATAGAGCTACACCTAAAGATGAGTATCCCATGCCAATAGCTGATAGGCTTATTAATGCTCCTTCTGGACATAAGGTCATTAGCTTTCTTGATGGTAATGCGGGGTATAACCAGATTTTTATGGCCGAAGAGGACATGTCCAAAACGGCTTTTCGATGTCCTGGTTTCCTTGGTTTATTTGAGTGGACAGTGATGACCTTTGGATTAAAAAAATGCCGGTGCCACGTATCAAAGGGCTATGAATTTAATTTTTCGTGATTTACTTGGTGTTATACTTGAGGTTTATATTGATGATATTGTTGTCAAATCGGATGCTTTCGAATCTCATCTAGCAGATTTGCGTTTAGCTTTTGAAAGAATGAAAAAATATGGACTGAAGATGAATCCTTTGAAGTGTGCATTCGGCGTGTCGGCTGGAAAGTTTTTGGGTTTCATTATTCATGAAGATGGCATAGAGATTGATCCCAAAAAGATAGAGGCCATACAGAAAGTGGAGGCTCCAACATGCAAGAGAGATATGCAAAAGTTCCTTAGCAAGGTCAATTATTTGAGAAGGTTCATAGCTAATCTGTCAGGGAAAGTTGATGCATTTACTCCTATCCTTCGGTTAAAGAACGATGTTGATTTCACTTGGGGGCAAAACAGCAAGAAGCTTTTGATATGATCAAGAATTATTTGTGCACTCCTCCGGTGATGAAAGCGCCCAAGCATAGGAAACCCTTTAAGCTTTACATTGCAGCAGAAGAAGGTGTTATTGGTGCTGTTTTGACTCAAGAAACCGAAGGAAAAGAGCATGCTATTACATATTTGAGCAGGCGTTTATTGGACGCCGAGACAAGGTATACATTTATTGAAAAACTATGCCTATGCTTATATTATGCTTGCACAAAATTGAGAGATTATTTAGTACCGAGTGCTTGCATAGTAGCTTGTCAAACCGATGTCATTAAATACATGTTGCATAGGCCAATTCTTAGTGGTTGAATTGGCAAGTGGGCTTATGCTTTGATTGAATATGATTTGGCTTATGAATCTCTAAAATCCATGAAAGGCCAAATCGTTGCTAATTTTATTGTTGAGCAACAGATTAATGACAAGCATGATGTTGATATAAACCTTGTTTCATTAGACCTTGGAGATTATATTTTGATGGTTCAGCTTGTAGCAATGGCCAAGGTGTTGGTATTGTTTATATAGCTCCTCATGGTGCTGTTTTTGAAGCCTCATGCCGTTTAGAATACTTTTGCACAAATAATCAAGCCGAATATGAAGCATTGTTATTCGGCTTAGAGATGTTGCTTGCCATAGGTGCTACACATATTGAGGCTTTTGGTGATTCATTATTAGTAGTGCAACAAATATCCAAAGTCTTTCAATGTTTTGACGAATCACTTAATGTTTATCTTGATAAATGTCTGGATATAATTTCTACTTTGGATTATTTTAGCAGTGCTCATATATCTAGACATGACAATTGGAGAGCAAATGAGTTGGCACAACAAGCATCCGGCTATCATGTTGATCATGGCATGTTTCGTATTTCTCAAAGGCCGATGTCTAGTCTTGCCAACATAGGGGAGGCCGAACCAGAGCCCACCGTTTCGGCCACTAATGAAATATTCAATGCAGGAGAAAATCAAGACTGGAGAAAACCCATCATTGATTATTTGTGTGATCCTAGTAGAAGGGTGGACAGGGTTGTTCGGCGTATGGCTTTTAAATATACGATGAGGGATGATGACCTTTATCGCCGAACCGTTGACGATGTTCTTTTAAAATGCTTGGACGAGGACCAAGCAAGAGTTGCTATGGGAGAGGTACATGAAGGCATTTGTGGCACTCATCAGTCGGCTCCCAAGATGAAGTGGTTATTGCGACATGCTGGGTTTTATTGGCCGACTATGATTAATGATTGCTTCAGATATTACAAGGGGTGTGAAGCTTGTCAAAAATTTGGTGATATTCAGTTGGCTCCTGCTGCTATGTTACATCCTATTATCAAGCCGTGGCCTTTCAGAGGAGGGGTTTAGACTTTATTGGAGAAATTCATCTATCTTCCTCAAAGGGGCATCGGTTCATATTGGTGGCAACCGATTATTTCACTAAATGGTCTGAGGCAGTACCTCTCAAGAACATGACACACATAGAGGTAATCCAATTCATAACTGAGCACATTATTCATAGATTCGGCATTCCTCAAACATTAACTACAGATCAAGGTTCATCTTTCATGTCACATCAAGTCAGAGAATTTGCCGAATCTTATAACATAAAGTTGCTCAATTCCTCTCCGTATTATGCCCAAGCTAATGGACAAGCTGAGTCCAGCAATAAAATTTTAATCAAGCTTATCAAGAAGAAGATTGAGGATAATCTGAGGAGATGGCATGAGTTCTTGTCTGAAGCTTTGTGGGCACATTGGATCTCAAGGCATGGTGCTAGCAGGTGACTCCATATGAGCTAGTATATGGTCAAGAGGCTGTTTTACCAGTGGAAGTAAATTTGAATGCTTTGAGAATAGCCAAACAAAATGATTTATCGGCAATAGACTTTTATAACTTGATGATGGACAATATTGATGAGGTTGCCGATAAATGTTTGGTTGCTTTGAAGGCCATAGAGAGAGACAAGTTGTGGGTAGCAAGAGCTTACAATAAGAAAGTTAAGTTGAAGAATTTTCAAGTTGGCGATCTCGTCTGGAAAGTGATTCTACCGATTGGTTCAAGAGATAGAAAATTCGGGAAGTGGTCTCTGAGTTGGGAAGGTCCTTTTAGGGTTACAAGAGTAGTTCCCGGAAACTCTTATTTGTTGGAATCCGTACAAGGGGCACTGTTACCTCGACCTCGCAATGGCAAGTACTTGAAGAAATACCACCCGAGTGTGTGGCAAGAAGCCTAAGTAGGCAATGGCCGATATATGATTATCGCCCTTAGCACAAACATGGCCGTTACATAATTATCATCCTGAGAAAAATAAATGGCCGATGGAGTGTTGACATCGTCCTTAGAACAAACAAGGTATAAATTATTTTTCGGCACACAAGCTTTGCCGAAAAACAGGGGGCATGTGTTGACACCAGATTTTGGCACGGTCAAGAACTTATTTAAGATGACCTCAAATCGAAAAACCTTCAACACAAGAAAGCTTTGTCTCGTCGAGCCGATTGATTTTCATATATAAATCGTCTCAATCCAAGGTCGTATGCGACTTGGAGAGGCAAATCAAGATCAGGCTATATTTCCAGTCAAGAAATCCGAGTAAAAAGCATACCAGCAAAAGGAAAAGCTTGCCGGCGTGGAAGCTTGCCGGTGTGAAAGCTTGCCGGGGTGGAAATCTTGCTGGTGTGAAAGCTTGCCGGGGTGGAAATCTTGCCGGTGTGAAAGCTTGCTGGCGTGGAAGCTTGCCGATGTGAAAGCTTGCCGGGGCAGAAACCTTGCCGGGGTGGAAACCTTGCCGTTGTGAAAGCTTGCCGGGGTAGAAACCTTGCCGGGGTGAAAACCTTGCCGGTGTGAAAGCTTGCCAGGGTGGAAACCTTGCCGGCGTGGAAAGCTTGCCGGGAAAAAGCTTGCCGGAAAAGTGGAAGCAGTCAAAGTCAATCCGACCAGGAGTTGGAGATGCGCTCGAAAGGTTATTCAGATGACCTCGGATAAAAAAGTGTTCTACATGGAAGTTGTTCGTATCATCGAATCGGTCAACTTTTCTTTTGTAGTCATCATAGTCGGAGATAGTATACGGCCTGCAAAGTTGTTACAAGACTCGAACAGTTCAGAAAACTGCATAATTGAATCTGACCCACAGTTAAAGATGGGCCCTAAACGTCATAAAGACGGCCTTAAAAGGAGAAGTGACCCATGCTGTATTATGCAGATCATCGAGGCGGACAAGTTTGATGTTGAAGTCGACTCCATCCGAGTTAATATGAGATTTCTACGGCCCGCGCAAGAAGCAGGATAGAAGTATGGGACAGATTCGGGCTGAATCCAAGTTGGACTGAAACTAGAACTGTAGGATGTGAATTGATGTAATTTTCTTGTAAGGAAAGCCTAGATGAATCCTTTACTTGTACCGGAAGTCCAGCCGCCTCTTATATATGTTAGGGGTGACGGCCGATTGAAACAACACACAATCGAACAAATCAATATACTACTTTTTCAGTCTACGTTTTATCCCCCCATCGTTTTTCTCTCTCGTTCTTCGCTGTTCCTCGAGTTTGAGAGCTGCGAATCCCGAGGCTCTAGGCGCTAGCGAATCGACCTAGGGCAGCCCATAGCCACCGCACTCCCTGACAGGGTCCCTCCCGGGCGTGTGGGGTTTCGGGTCTCAAAAGCGCCCGCCGACTGTCTTGCGTATCGCGCTATTGGTCGGGTCTCCTTCGACGTGAGCTGCGGTGCATCACCCCCGGCGTCGAGGGTACATGTGACATGTTTGTGTGTAAACACCTGGACAGTTGGCACCCACCGTGGGGCTGCGCGTCTAGTAATATTCGGCGCAGGTGGAATTTTCATCATCACAATGATCCTCGGTGGCGAGATCTGGCTCGATGCTCTTAGCTTCGTTGCAGACGATTCAGCGCAGCTTCCGGAGGCCCCGCTGGACATGGAGCCGCTGCCCATCCGAGGCGCAGCTCACTTTCGCACATCATCCTATGGAGTCCTTGTCCGACACCCGATGGTCCCATACCGGGCGACATCCCTTCTCCCCGTTGGTCGCCACCGCAAACGCTCCGAACGCTCATGGCTCTAGCACTGGGAGAAGCATGCTATTGCCCTTCAGGCTGCGGCTGTGCATGTGGCGGAGCTCGAGCCCGATGAGCCCGCCCTCAATCTTTTCGGTTATCTCAATGAGGATTCCTCAGACAGATTCGAGTGCGAGAGCATTGAGTACACCGGAGAGGTTCTGATGGCCGGCATGGAGCAGTACGGTCCCCCTGGGTACACAGGTACTCGCGACGGCCTCGAAGGCGCTTCGCGTGGGCACTCCATCGATGACCTCGGAGCTGATCACTCTCCCGGCCACGAGTAGTATGTTCCCCAACCTCTCACTCGGGAGCAAAGCGAATGGCAGAGGAACAAGCAAACTCTGCGCACTCCCATCACGAGGACGACTCTTGAGGCAATGGCCTTAGAGTCGACACGGTTGACAACTCTGGCCGAGCGCGACCACCTCGAGTGGCTGCAGAAGAAATTGGATGATTGCGCCCGTCAGCAGCCAAGCTCCAGTCGGAATCGGCGATGGTTGTTTCTGAATGACCAGTCCCGGAATTACTGAGTGCTTAATACTCTCTTGTAGAAATTGCTAGCGGCAACCCGAATTGCTGACTCCATCCAACCCACTGGTTCGGTAGCTGGGGAACGGATTCGACAGATCTAGGCCATGTTGAAGATGACCATGTCACAGAATGCGGTTGTGTCGCAGTCTCGAGATCGCATCCATAGCTCGTCAGTCTGTGCCAAGACAGTCTAGTCGACTGCTACTTGTGAACTGCGTTGGGATTTCCCCGAAGAGGAGAGGATGAGGCAGTACAATAGAGATAAGTATATCCATCAGTTAAGAACCAAGGTTATCAATCCAGTAGGAGAACCACGCAATACCTTGTTAGCAGCACCTGCACACAAAATAACAAATCCTTGCAACCAAACGTGAACAAGGGGTTGTCAATCCCTCGGCGGTTACGTGCAAGATAAAATTGTGTAGTAATTGATAGATCGGTTGAACAAAAATACAAAATAAAGTAAATAAAGTAAATTGCAGCAAGGTATTTTTAGGATTTTTAGTGTATGATAAAAGTAGACCCGGGGGCCATAGTTTTTACTAGAGGCTTCTCTCTTGAAAATAACATATGGTGGGTAAACAAATTAATATTGGGCAATTGATAGAAAGGCAAATAATCATGAAGATATCCAAGGCAAAGATCATGTATATAGGCATCACATCCAAGACAAGTAGACCAACTCCTGCCTGCATCTACTACTATTACTCCACACATCGACCACTATCCAGCATGCATCTAGAGTATTAATTTCATAAAGAACGGAGTAACGCCTCAAGCAAGATGACATGATGTAGACAAAGTAAACTCATGCATGAATAAACCCCATCTTTTTATCCTTAATGGCAACGATACAAATACATGTCATGTCCCCTTCTGTCACTGGGATTGAGCACCGCAAGATCGAACCCCTCACAAAGCACATCTCCCATTGCAAGAAAAATCAATCTAGTTGGCCAAACTAAATCAATAGTTCGGAGAGAAATACGAAGCTATAAACTCAAGCAATATGATATAAACCCCATCTTTTTATCCTTCATGGCAACAATACAATACGTGCCTCGCTACCCCTTCTGTCACTGGGTGAGGAGACCGCAAGATTGAACCCAAAACTAAGCACCTCTCCCATTGCAAGAAGAACCAATCTAGTTGGCCAAACCAAACCGATAGTTCAAAGAGAAATACAAAGATATCTTAATCATGCATAAAAGAGTTCAGAGAAGACTAAAATAATATTCATGGATAATTTGATCATAAAGTCACAATTCATCGGATCCCAACAAACACACCGCAAAAAGTGATCACATCGAATAGAACTCCAAGAACATCAAGGAGAAGATTGTATTAAAGACCAAAGAGAGAGAGAGAGATAGCCATCTAGATACTATGGACCCGTAGGTCTGTGGTAAACTACTCACACCCCATCGGAAGGGTAGCAAGGTTGATGTAGAGCCCCTCCATAATTGATTCCCCCTCCGGAGAGTGCCAAAAAAGGCCTCCAGATGGGATCTCTAGAGAACAGGAACTTGCGGCAGAGGAAAAAGTATTTCGGGTGGCTCTTTGTTGGTTTCCCGATTTTAGAGAATTTATAGAGGCGAAGTTAGGTCAAAAGGATCCACGTGGGCCCACCAGCCACCAGGGCGCACCCTGGTGCCTTGTGGGCCACTGATCCATCTTCTCGTCCCCTCCCGAAGCTTCCAGGGTCTCTTATTTCTAGAAAATAATCTCCAAAAAGTATCATGGCATTTGGACTTCGTTTGGTATTGATATTCTGAAAAACCAAAAATAGGCAAAAAACAGCAACTGGCACTGGGCACTAAGTTAATAGGTTAGTCCCAAAAAATGATATATAATTGTTTGTAAATGCATATAAAACATCCAAGATTGATACTATAATAGCATGGAACAATAAAAAATTATAGATACGTTGGAGACGTATCAAGCATCCCCAAGCTTAATTCCTGCTCGTCCTCGAGTAGGTAAATGATAAAAACAGAATTTTTGATGTGGAATGCTACCTATAATATTCATCATATAATCTTTTCTTTTGTGGCATGGAAATTTGGACTTGAGTGATCCAAAGCAATAGTCTATAATTTGACATGAAAACATAAATACTCAAGTATACCAACAAACAACTATGTCTTTCAAAATATCAATGCTAAAGAAAGTTATCCCTAGCCCATTATTCTTAGTCATTGATCCATTCACGAAACACACTCAATATTAGCTACACCCAATGCACAAGTATGAAAATAGTGCTCTACAATTGGTGCTTTATAAGAGAAGATGGAGACTCAAATTAAACTAAAAATTGCATAAAAGTAAAATAGATAAGCTATTCGCAGAGGGAAGCAGAGATTTGCAGAGGTGCCAGAGCTCAAGGTTTAAAACAGAGAGATAAAATTATTTTGAGAGGCATGCTTTTCCTGTCAACGAAAACGACCGAGAATTCCCAATATCTTCCATGCTAGAAACATTATAGGCTGTTCCCAAACAAAAAATAAAGTTTATTTCCTTTCCACCATTCTTTCACAATCCATGGCTAGTCGTATCCACGGGTGCCTTCCATACCAACACTTTCCAAGGAATTTTTTTTTCATTTCGGGACTGGGCATCCCTATCACCTTGCCACTTTCTCGTGTAATGACAAGTGAATAAACACTCATCTTGAGAATGACCGGCCTAGCATGGAAAATATTGGCCACCCCCTGCCGCTTCACGAGCGGTACGGGCACACAAAATAGATTTCTTTTTGAATGATTAGAGTTGGCACATGCAACTTTACTAGGAACGGCATGTAAATATCACTTATAGTTAGGTATGGTGGACTCATTTGGCACAACTTTGGGTTTAACGAATTGGATGCACAAGCAGTATTACGCATAGTACAAATTAAGGCTAGCAAATAGATTGAGAAGCAACCAACCAAAAAACAAGAACGGTCATAAACATGCATTGAGAATAACTAACACTGAATAATGCACCATAAGTAGGATGGAACTTTGTTGCATAACTATTGACTTTACGTGCATGTATAGGGAATCACAAACCTTAACACCAATATTGTTACTAAAGCACAATTACTCACTAGCATAGCTCACATATTATCATCTCCATATCGCAAAACTATTGCAAGCAATCAAACTTATCATATCCAACGATCTACATGAACGTTTTTATTATATCCTTCTTGAATATTCATCACATTGGGACCAAATTCATATCTTGTGCAAATTACCATTACTATTATCAACTCTCAAAAAGATATAAGTGAAGCATGAGAGTTCATCTATTTCTTCAAATATAATCACCGTCGTGCTATAAAAGATATAAGTGAAGTACTAGAGCAACTTCCTAGCTCAAAAGATATAAGTGAAGCACATAGAGTATTCTAACAAATCATGAAAAATGTGTGTCCCTCTCAAATAGGTGTGTCCAGCAAAGATGATTGTGACAAACTAAAAAATCAAACAAAGCAAAGACTCATATAATACACGACACTCCAAGCAAAACTCATATCATTTGATGAATAAAAATATAGCTCCAAGTAATATTACCGATTGTCGGTAGAAGAAAGAGGGATGCCTTCCGGGGCATCCCCAAGCTTAGTTGATTGGGAGTCATTGAATATTACCTTGGGTGCCTCGGGCATCGCCAAGCTTAGGCTCTTGCCACTCCTTATTCCTTCATCCATCGTGATCTCACCCAAAACTTGGAAACTTCATCATACAAAACTTAACAAAACCTTCGTGAGATCCATTAGTATAATAAAACAAATCACTACATTAGGTACTGTTGCAAACCCATTCATATTTTACTTTTGCATTATAACTAATGTATTCTAACTTCTCCATAGCTTATACCCCCCGATATAATCCATAGATCCATCAAAACAAGCAAAACAATGCATCAAAAACAGAATCTGTCAAAAACAGAACAATATGTAGCAATCTGTATTTTCGTTATACTTGTTAACTCCAAAACTTCTGAAAAATTAGAAAAATGTAGGCAATTTGTATATCAATCATGTGTAAAAAATTCATAATTTTTTCACGCACCAGTAAATTTTGATAATTCTGCTACTGGACACAAAAGTTTCTGTTTTTTCACAGAATAAGGCAACTATCATCCAAATCACCCTAAAGCCTTTACTTGGCACAAACACTAACTTAAACACACAAACACAACCGTAACAGTAGCATAATTGTTTGCAAACAAGAAAACAGAAAAATAAGCAAGAAAATTAAGATAACTATTGGGTTGCCTCCCAACTAGCGCTATTGTTTTACGCCCCTAGCTAGGCAAAATGCACAGTTTCAACTGTTGTCATCTTTAGTTTTGATAATTTTTGTAGGAGTTTTCTCAAACCCACGAGGTTCTATGCGCTTCCCATTATTCTCAGGAAATGAGGAAATTTTAATAATATCCAACCACTTATTACAAAGGGTAATCAAAGTGTTCATGCGACTGGGGTTTCCACTAATATTTTTGAGAGGTTCATTGGACTTTTGCAACTCAATCCATTTTTCTGCATATCACCCAATTTGTCTAATATTTCAATCCCCTCTTGAGTGAAAACAATTTATTTTTGCGGTGGCGGAGCCCCCAATATGCCTTCTATTATTTCATAGGCAGTATTGGCATCACTCTCAATAAAATTCCCTTTCCCGGCAAAATCCAAAAGTTATCTATGATACAAGGTTAAACCTATATAGAAATTGCAAAGAAATTTTTTTACATCCCCTTTTATATTGCAAACACGATAAGACTCCATTAGCCTATACCAAGCATCTTTCAGATTTTCTCCTTGTTTCTGCTTGAAGTAGAGAACTTCAAAATTCGTTGACAAAGGAGGGGTTGCTATGCTAGTCATGATGGCAAAGTAAACAAGAAAACTAACGAACAAGCAAACAAAAAGGCAAAAAGCAAACGATA
The DNA here is from genome assembly GCA_011799875.1 of Thinopyrum elongatum. Classification (NCBI taxonomy): domain Eukaryota; kingdom Viridiplantae; phylum Streptophyta; class Magnoliopsida; order Poales; family Poaceae; genus Thinopyrum; species Thinopyrum elongatum. Next base: position 591,616,122 of record CM022300.1, read on the forward strand.
AATATTTTGTATTTTTGTAAAACTTTTTTAGAAGTGGGGGAGATGAAAACGAGAGCAAAAGGCAAAAAATGTAAATGCAACGAGATGAAAGTTTTTGCGTAGGTACTTCATAGATGTTGATGATGTCTCCCATGCAACAGCGCCAGAAATTGGCAAGTTGATGGGAGACTATCTTGACATGAATTCTCCCCGGCAATGGTGCCAGAAATTCTTCCTGCTACTTGTGAATTGCGTTGGGATTACCCCGAAGAGAAGAGGATGATGCAGTACAGTAGAGATAAGTATTTCCCTTAGTTAAGAACCAAGGTTATCAATCCAGTAGGAGAACCACACAACACCTCGTTAGCAGCACTTGCACACAAAATAACAAATCCTTGCGACCCAACGCGAACAAGGGGTTGTCAATCCCTCGGCGGTTACGTGCAAGATAAAATTGATAGGTTGAACAAAAGTACAAAATAAAATAAATTAATTAAATTGCAGCAAGGTATTTTTAGGATTATTACTATATGATAAAAGTAGACCCGGGGGCCATAGTTTTCACTAGAGACTTCTCTCTTGTAAATATCATACGGTGGGTAAACAAATTACTGTTGGGCAATTGATATAAAAGCAAATAATCATGACGATATCCAAGGCAAAGATCATGTATATAGGCATCACGTCAGAGACAAGTAGACCGACTCCTCCCTGCATCTACTACTATTACTCCACACATCGACCGCTATCTAGCATGCATCTAGAGTATTAAGTTCATAAAGAACAGAATAACGCCTTAAGCAAGATGACATGATGTAGACAAAGTAAACTCACGCATGAATAAACCCCATCTTTTTATCCTTAATGGCAACGATATAAATACGTGTCATGTCCCCTTCTATCACCAGGATTGAGCTCTGCAAGATCGAATCCATCCCAAAGCAGCTCTCCCATTGTAAGAAAAATCAATCTAGTTGGCCAAACCATATCAATAGATCGGAGAGAAATACGAAGCTATAATAATCATGCACAAAAGAGTTCAGGGGAGACTCAAATAATATTCATGGATAATCTGATCATAAACTCACAATTCATCGGATCCCAACAAACACACCACAAAAAGTGATTACATCGAATAGAACTCCAAGAACATCAAGGAGAACATTGTATTGAAGATCAAAGAGAGAGAGAGAGAGAGAGAGATAGCCATCTTGATACTAACTATGGACTCATATGTTTGTGGTAAACTACTCACACATCATTGGAAAGGCAACAAGGTTGATGTAGAGCCCCTCCGTGATTGATTCACCCTCCGGAAAAGTGCCGGAAAAGGCCTCCAGATGGGATCTCGCGAGAACAGGAACTTGCGGCGGCGACAAAAGTATTTCGGGTGGCTCTCTATTGGTTTCCCGATTTTACAGAATTTTATAGAGGCGGAGTTAGGTCAAACGGAGCCACGTGGGCCTCACCAGCCACGAGGGCGTGCATACCCCCTGGGCGCGCCCTGGTGCCTCATGGGCCACTGCTCCATCCTCTCGTCCCCTCCAGAAGTTTCCAGGGACTCTTATGTCCAGAAAAAAATCTCTAAAAAGTTTCATGGCATTTGGACTTCGTTTGGTACTAATACTCTGAAAAACCAAAAACAGGCAAAAACAACAACTGGCACTGAGCACTAAGTTAATAGGTTAGTCCCAAAAATGATATATAATTGCTTGTAAATGCATATAGAACATCCAAGATTGACACTATAATAGCATAGAACAAAAAAATATAGATACGTTGTAGACATATCATCGACTCACAGCCCGACTGTCGTGGTTTTGTCACGACAGATGTCCTCGTGAAAGGATTTAGTTATGAGGCCATCGCAGCTAGGTGATAGCTTGAATGGGGCTGACCAGAATCGAGAGACGAGGGTTTACCAATGTTTGACCCCTCACGACGGAGGTAATAGCCTACTTCCTGCTTGATTGATTATTTCTGGGGATCTCCATTACAAGGGTGCAACTTGCCTAACCTAGTACTCGAGAACTTGTGACTTAATCTTTCCTACCTCAGGGGCTCCCGTTTATATACAGGTCGAGGCCCTAGGCTTAAAACAGAGTCCGGGTTGAAGGACAACCCGTGCCCTAGTTTACTTCCTACTTATCTTACCTCCCAAGTAAGGGAGTTTCCTTTGTCTCCTTGTCGAGCCGGTGTCCCAGGCGTTGGACCATGAGCCGGCCTGCTCTGTGAGTCGCCTTCTGGGCATTGGTCATTGCGGCCTAACTGATGAACCTGTTCATCAAGTCGCCACTAGATAACCGGGCCATGATCTGGCCAGGTCATACCGTGAGGTTATATCCCCAACATTAGCCCCCTGATTGACTTAGGTTTATCCATGTTAATCTTCATATTGATAATAAGTCTGAGTCATCTTTGTTGTGAACCAGAATCTCTTACCCTTTGAGCTTGTCTTGTGGCTGGGTCATGGAATATTGCCGGCTTGTGGCACTTTTGCACTTAACATTTTATGCTTCCTCGCTCCATGACATCACCTTCCTGAATTTATGGAGCTTGGACGTGACGTCACAAAGAATCTTAATGTATATCCGTCAAGCGCGATAATTGAGGCGCCCCTTTTGCCCAAAAGTTACTGCGCCTCCTCTTTTGTCGCACTTGTCATTTCACCTTCTCGCCATCTTATAAATACACACGAGGGGCTTTGGGTTTCACTTTTACCACTTCCACCCCCTCGCATCGTCTTCTTCCTTGAGCCCGTGCCATCTCGCGACCGGAGCAGCACTGTGCTGTTGGGGAACGTAGTAGTAAATCAAAAAAATTCCTATGCATCACCAAGATCAATCTATGGAGAGACTAGCAACGAGAGAGAGAGGAGTGCATCTTCATACCCTTGAAGATCGCGATGCGGAAGCGTTGCAAGAACGCGGTTGGAGGAGTCGTACACACAGCGATTCAGATCGCGGTCGATTCCGATCTAAGCACCGAACAACTGTGCCTCCGCATTCAACACACGTGCAGCCCGGTGACGTCTCCCGCGCCTTGATCCAGCAAGGAGGAGGGAGAGGTTGAGGAAGACAGCTCCAGCAGTACAACGGCGTGGTGGTGGAACTTGCAGTTCTCCGGCAGGGCTTCGCCAAGCTCAACGGAGGAGGAGGTGGTGTTGGAGAGGGGGAGGGCTGCGCCAGGGATCAGGTGCTGCTGTCCTCCCACCCCCCCCCCTCGATTTATAGGGAGAAGGGGAGAGGGGGCCGGCCCCTTAGATCCCATCTAAGGGGAGGGGCGGCGGCCAGGGGGGAAACTTACCCCCCCAAGCCAGGTGGGAGGCGCCCCCACCCCCTAGGGTTTCCAACCCTAGGTGCCTTGGGCCCCTTGGGGGGCGCACCAGCCCACTAGGGGCTGGTTCCCTCCCTTGCTCAGCCCACTTGGCCCACCGGGGCAGGTGGCCCCACCCGGTGGACCCCCGGACACCTTCCGGTGGTCATGGTACAATACCGATAACCCACGAAACCATTCCGGTGACTGAAACTGGACTTCCCATATATAATTCTTCACCTCCGAACCATTCCGGAACTCCTCGTGATGTCCGGGATCTCATCCGGGACTCCGAACAACATTCGGTAACCACATACTATTTCCCATAACAACTCTAGCGTCACCGAACCTTAAGTGTGTAGACCCTACGGGTTCGGGAACCATGCAGACATGACCGAGACATCTCTCCGGCCAATAACCAACAGCGGGATCTAGATACCCATGTTGGCTCCCACATGTTCCACGGTGATCTCATCGGATGAACCACGATGTCGAGGATTCAATCAATCCCGTATACAATTCCCTTTGTCTACCGTTATGATTCTTGCCCGAGATTCGATCGTCGGTATCCCTATACCTTGTTCAATCTCGTTACCGGGAAGTCTCTTTACTCGTTCCGTAACGCATGATCCCGTGGCTAACTCTTTAGTCACATTGAGCTCATTATGATGATGCATTACCGAGTGGGCCCAGAGATACCTCTCCGTCATACGGAGTGACAAATCCCAGTCTCGATTCATGCCAACCCAACAGACACTTTCGGAGATACCTGTAGTGCACCTTTATGGTCACCCAGTTATGTTGTGACGTTTGATACACCCAAAGCATTCCTACGGTATCCGGGAGTTGCACAATCTCATGGTCTAAGGAAATGATACTTGACATTAGAAAAGCTTTAGCAGACGAACTACATGATCTAGTGCTATGCTTAGGATTGGGTCTAGTCCATCACATCATTCTCCTAACGATGTGATCCCGTTATCAACGACATCCAATGTCCATGGTCAGGAAACCGTTACCATCTGTTGATCAACGAGCTAGTCAACTAGAGGCTCACTAGGGACATGTTGTGGTCTATGTATTCACACATGTATTATGATTTCCGGATAACACAATTATAGCATGAACAATAGACAATTATCATGAACAAGGAAATATAATAATAACCACTTTATTATTGCCTCTAGGGCATATTTCCAACAGTCTCCCACTTGCACTAGAGTCAATAATCTAGTTAAATTGTGATGAATCGAACACCCATAGAGTTCTGGTGTTGATCATGTTTTGCTCGTGGAAGAGGTTTAGTCAACGGATCTGCGACATTCAGATCCGTATGCACTTTACAAATATCAATGTCTCCATCTTGAACATGTTCACGAATGGAGTTGAAGCGACGCTTGATATGCCTGGTCTTCTTGTGAAACCTGGGCTCCTTGGCAAGGGCAATAGCTCCAGTGTTGTCACAGAAGAGAGTCATTGGGCCCGACGCATTGGGAATAACTCCTAGGTCGGTGATGAACTCCTTCATCCAGACTGCTTCCTGTGCTGCCTCCGAGGCTGCTATGTACTCCGCTTCACATGTAGATCCCGCCACGACGCCTTGCTTGCAACTGCACCAGCTGACTGCCCCACCATTCAAAATATACACGTATCCGGTTTGTGACTTAGAGTCATCCAGATCTTTGTCGAAGCTAGCATCGACGTAACCCTTTACCGCGAGCTCTTCGTCACCTCCATAAACGAGAAACATATCCTTAGTCCTTTTCAGGTACTTCAGGATGTTCTTGACCGCTGTCCAGTGTTCCATGCCGGTATTACTTTGGTACCTTCCTACCAAACTTACGGCGAGGTTCACATCAGGTCTGGTACACAGCATGGCATACATAATAGACCCTATGGCTGAGGCATAGGGGATGACACTCATCTTTTCTCTATCTTCTGCCGAGGTCGGGCATTGAGCCGTGCTCAATCTCACACCTTGTAATACAGGCAAGAACCCCTTCTTGGACTGATCCATATTGAACTTCTTCAATATCTTGTCAAGGTATGTGCTTTGCGAAAGACCAATGAGGCGTCTCGATCTATCTCTATAGATCTTGATGCCTAATATGTAAGCAGCTTCTCCAAGGTCCTTCATTGAAAAACACTTATTCAAGTAGGCCTTTATGCTTTCCAAGAATTCTATATCATTTCCCATTAATAGTATGTCATCCACATACAATATGAGAAATGCTACAGAGCTCCCACTCACTTTCTTGTAAACACAGGCTTCTCCATAAGTCTGTGTAAACCCAAACGCTTTGATAATCTCATCAAAGCGAATGTTCCAACTCCGAGATGCTTGCACCAGCCCATAAATTGAGCGCTGGAGCTTGCATACCTTGTCAGCATTATTAGGATCGACAAAACCTTCCGGCTGCATCATATACAACTCTTCCTTAAGGAAACCAATAAGGAATGCCGTTTTGACGTCCATTTGCCATATCTCATAATCATAGAATGCGGCAATTGCTAACATGATTCGGACGGACTTCAGCTTCGCTACGGGTGAGAAGGTCTCATCGTAGTCAACCCCTTGAACTTGTCGATAAACCTTAGCGACAAGTCGAGCCTTATAGACGGTCACATTACCATCCGCGTCTGTCTTCTTCTTAAAGATCTATTTGTTCTCTATGGCTTGCCGATCATCGGGCAAGTCTGTCAAAGTCCATACTTCATTTTCATACATGGATCCTATCTCGGATTTCATGGCTTCAAGCCATTTGTTGGAATCCGGGCCCGCCATCGCTTCTTCATAGTTCGAAGGTTCACCGTTGTCTAACAACATGACTTCCAAGACAGGGTTGCCGTACCACTCTGGTGCGGAACGTGTCCTCGTGGACCTACGAAGTTCAGTAGAAACTTGATCCGAAGTTTCATGATCATCATCATTAACTTTCTCTCTAGTCAGTGCAGGCACCACAGAAACATCTTCCTGAGCTGCGGTACTCTCCTGTTCAAGAGGGGGTACCTCATCAAGTTCTACTTTCCTCCCACTTACTTCTTTCGAGAGAAACTCTTTCTCCAGAAAGGATCCATTCTTGGCAACAAAGATCTTGCCTTCAGATCTAAGGTAGAAGGTATACCCAATAGTTTCTTTAGGGTATCCTATGAAGACGCATTTTTTTGATTTGGGTTCGAGCTTTTCAGGTTGAAGCTTCTCGACATAAGCATCGCATCCCCAAACTTTCAGAAACGACAGCTTAGATTTCTTCCCAAACCATAATTCATACGGTGTCGTCTCAACGGATTTCGACGGAGCCCTATTTAAAGTGAATGCGGCAGTCTCTAATGCATAACCCCAAAATGATAGCGGTAGATCGGTAAGAGACATCATAGATCGCACCATATCCAATAGAGTGCGATTACGATGTTCGGACACACCATTACGCTGAGGTGTTCCAGGCGGCGTGAGTTGTGAAACAATTCCACATTTCCTTAAGTGCGTGCCAAACTCGTGACTCAAATATTCCCCTCCACGATCTGATTGTAAGAACTTTTTTTTCCTGTCACGTTGATTCTCAACCTCACTCTGAAATTCCTTGAACTTTTCGAAGGTCTCAGACTTGTGTTTCATTAAGTAGACATACCCATATCTACTTAAGTCATCAGTGAGGGTGAGAACATAACGATAACCACCGTGAGCCTCAACGCTCATTGGACCGCACACATCAGTATGTATGGTTTCCAATAAGTTGGTTGCTCGCTCCATTGTTCCGGAGAACGGAGTCTTGGTCATTTTGCCCATGAGGCATGGTTCGCACGTGTCAAATGATTCATAATCAAGAGACTCCAAAAGTCCATCTGCATGGAGTTTCTTCATGCGTTTGACACCAATGTGACCAAGGCGGCAGTGCCACAAGTATGTGGGACTATCATTATCAACCTTACATCTTTTGGCATTCACACTATGAATATGTGTAACATCACGTTCGAGATTCAATAAAAATAAACCATTGACCAGCGGGGCATGACCATAAAACATATCTCTCATATAAATAGAACAACCATTATTCTCGGATTTAAATGAGCAGCCATCTCGCATCAAACGAGATCCTGATACAATGTTCATGCTCAAAGCCGGTACTAAATAAGAATTATTGAGGTTTAAAACTAATCCCGTAGGCAGATGTAGAGGTAGCGTGCCGACGGCGATCACATCGACCTTGGAACCATTCCCGACGCGCATCGTCACCTCGTCCTTCGCCAGTCTCCGCTTATTCCGCAGCTCCTGTTTTGAGTTACAAATATGAGCAACCGCACCGGTATCAAATACCCAGGAGCTACTACGAGCGCTAGTAAGGTACACATCAATAACATGTATATCACATATACCTTTGGAATTGCCGGCCTTCTTATCCGCTAAGTACTTGGGGCAGTTCCGTTTCCAGTGACCGTTTCCCTTGCAATAAAAGCATTCAGTCTCAGGCTTGGGTCCATTCTTTGGCTTCTTCCCGGTAGCTTGCTTACCGGGCGCGGCAACTCCCTTGCCGTCCTTCTTGAAGTTCTTTTTACTCTTGCCTTTCTTGAACTTAGTGGTTTTATTCACCATCAACACTTGATGTTCCTTTTTGATCTCCACCTCCGCTGATTTCAGCATTGAATATACCTCAGGAATGGTTTTTTCCATCCCCTGCATATTGAAGTTCATCACAAAGCTCTTGTAGCTAGGTGGAAGCGACTGAAGGATTCTATCAACGACCGCGTCATCCGGGAGATTAACTCCCAGCTGAGACAAGCGGTTGTGTAACCCAGACATTTTGAGTATATGCTCGCTGACAGAACTATTCTCCTCCATCTTACAACTATAGAACTTGTCGGAGACTTCATATCTCTCGACCCGGGCATGAGCTTGGAAAACCATTTTCAGCTCTTGGAACATCTCATATGCTCCGTGTTGCTCAAAACGCTTTTGGAGCCCCGGTTCTAAGCTGTAAAGCATGCCGCACTGAACCAGGGAGTAATCATCACTACGCGACTGCCAGGCGTTCATAACGTCTTGAGTTGCTGGGAAAACAGGTGCGTCACCTAGCGGTGCTTCAAGGACATAAGCTTTCTTGGCAGCTATGAGGATGATCCTCAGGTTACGGACCCAGTCCGTGTAGTTGCTACCATCGTCTTTCAGCTTGATTTTCTCTAGGAACGCGTTGAAGTTGAGGGCAACATTAGCGTGGGCCATTTGATCTACAAGACATATTGTAAAGATTTTAGACTAAGTTCATGATAATTAAGTTCATCTAATCAAATTATTCAATGAACTCCCACTCAGATAGACATCCCTCTAGTCATCTAAGTGTTACATGATCCGAATCGACTAGGCCATGTCCGATCATCACGTGAGACGGACTAGTCATCAACGGTGAACATCTCTATGTTGATCGTATCTTCTATACGACTTATGTTCGACCTTTCGGTCTTCCGTGTTCCGAGGCCATGTCTGTACATGCTAGGCTCGTCAAGTCAACCTAAGTGTTTTGCATGTGTAAATCTGGCTTACACCCGTTGTATTCGAACGTTAGAATCTATCACACCCGATCATCACGTGGTGCTTCGAAACAACAAACCTTCGCAACGGTGCACAGTTAGGGGGAACACTTTCTTGAAATTTTAGCGAGGGATCATCTTATTTATGCTACCGTCGTTCTAAGCAAATAAGATGTAAACATGATAAACATCACATGCAAATCATAAAGTGACATGATATGGCCAATATCATTTTGCTCCTTTTGATCTCCATCTTCGGGGCACCATGATCATCATCGTCACCGGCATGACACCATGATCTCCATCATCATGATCTCCATCATCGTGTCTTCATGAAGTTGCCTCTCCAACTATTACTTTTACTACTATGGCTAACGGTTAGCAATAAAGTAAAGTAATTACATGGCGTTTTTCATTGACACGCAGGTCATACAATAAATTAAGACTACTCCTATGGCTCCTGCCGGTTGTCATACTCATCAACATGCAAGTCGTGATTCCTATTACAAGAACATGATCAATCTCATACATCACATATATCATTCATCACATCCTTTTGGCCATATCACATCACACGGCATATGCTGCAAGAACAAGTTAGACGTCCTCTAATTGTTGTTGCAAAAAATTTTACGTGGCTGCTATAGGTTTCTAGCAAGAACGTTTCTTACCTACGCCACAACCACAACGAGATATGCCAATTTCTATTTACCCTTCATAAGGACCCTTTTCATTGAATCCGATCCGACTAAAGTGGGAGAGACAGACACCCGCTAGCCACCTTATGCAACTAGTGCATGTCAGTCGGTGGAACCTGTCTCACGTAAGCGTACGTGTAAGGTCGGTCCGGGCCGCTTCATCCCACAATGCCGCCGAATCAAGATAATACTAGTAACGGCAAGTAAATTGACAAAATCGACGCCCACAACAACTTGTGTTCTACTCGTGCAAGAAACTACGCATAGACCTAGCTCATGATGCCACTGTTGGGGAACGTAGTAGTAAATCAAAAAAAATTCCTACGCATCACCAAGATCAATCTATGGAGAGACTAGCAACGAGAGAGAGAGGAGTGCATCTTCATACCCTTGAAGATCGCGATGCGGAAGCGTTGCAAGAACGCGGTTGGAGGAGTCGTACACGCAGCGATTCAGATCGCGGTCGATTCCGATCTAAGCACCGAACAACGGTGCCTCCGCGTTCAACACACGTGAAGCCCGGTGACGTCTCCCGCGCCTTGATCCAGCAAGGAGGAGGGAGAGGTTGAGGAAGACAGCTCCAGCAGCACGACGGCGTGGTGGTGGAACTTGCAGTTCTCCGGCAGGGCTTTGCCAAGCTCAACGGAGGAGGAGGAGGTGTTGGAGAGGGGGGAGGGCTGCGCCAGGGATCAGGTGCTGCTGCCCTCCCACCCCCCCTCTATTTATAGGGAGAAGGGGAGAGGGGGCCGGCCCCCTTAGATCCCATCTAAGGGGAGGGGCGGCAGCCAGGGGGGAAACTTAACCCCCAAGCCAGGTGGGAGGCGCCCCCACCCCCTAGGGTTTACAACCCTAGGCGCCTTGGGCCCCTTGGGGGGGGCGCACCAGCCCACCAGGGGCTGGTTCCCTCCCTTGCTCAGCCTACTTGGCCCACCGGGGCAGGTGGCCCCACCCGGTGGACCCCCGGACACCTTCCGGTGGTCCCGGTACAATACCGATAATCCCCGAAACCATTCCGGTGACTGAAACTGGACTTCCCATATATAATTCTTCACCTCCGGATCATTCCGGAACTCCTCGTGACGTCCGGGATCTCATCCGGGGCTCCGAACAACATTCGGTAACCACATACTATTTCCCATAACAACTCTAGCGTCATCGAACCTTAAGTGTGTAGACCCTACGGGTTCGGGAACCATGCAGACATGACCGAGACATCTCTCCGGCCAATAACCAACAGCAGGATCTGGATACCCATGTTGGCTCCCACATGTTCCACGATGATCTCATCGGATGAACCACGATGTCGAGGATTCAATCAATCCCGTATACAATTCCCTTTGTCTACCGGTAGGATACTTGCCCGAGATTCGATCGTCGGTATCCCTATACCTTGTTCAATCTCGTTACCGGCAAGTCTCTTTACTCGTTCCGTAATGCATGATCCCGTGGCTAACTCTTTAGTCACATTGAGCTCATTATGATGATGCATTACCGAGTGGGCCCAGAGATACCTCTCTGTCATACGGAGTGACAAATCCCAACTCGATTCGTGCCAACCCAACAGACACTTTCGGAGATACCTGTAGTGCACCTTTATGGTCACCCAGTTACGTTGTGACGTTTGATACACCCAAAGCATTCCTACGGTATCCGGGAGTTGCACAATCTCATGGTCTAAGGAAATGATACTTGACATTAGAAAAGCTTTAGCAGACGAACTACACGATCTAGTGCTATGCTTAGGATTGGGTCTAGTCCATCACATCATTCTCCTAACGATGTGATCCCGTTATCAACGACGTCCAATGTCCATGGTCAGGAAACCGTAACCATCTGTTGATCAACGAGCTAGTCAACTAGAGGCTCACTAGGGACATGTTGTGGTCTATGTATTCACACATGTAATACGATTTTCGGATAACACAATTATAGCATGAACAATAGACAATTATCATGAACAAGGAAATATAATAATAACCACTTTATTATTGCCTCTAGGGCATATTTCCAACATGTGCCTCTCCGAGCTCTACGGTCGTCTCGACCGTGACCTTAACGTCGTCCAAATCTTCACCGGAGCACTCAAGAATGCTCCAGCTTCTTCCGCCGCACTCAAGTATGCCCAAATACTTCTCCTTAGATCTGTAGCACCCCCATTTCTTTGCGTAGTTCTCCGTAGATCTAGATTCATTTTGAGCAACTTGTGGAAATGCCCTAGTTGCTTCTGTAATACTATCTTTACATCTTGAATCTTTGTACTGCTCTCGAACCCCATTAACAGACTAGCCTGCACATCCACTTCACACTTAGGTCTTAAAATTTTCCTTTTGGAATATTTTTTAGATCCGTAATTGAAGCCATGATACGTCTCCAACGTATCTATAATTGTTCCATGCTATTATCTTATCCATCTTGGACGTTTTATATGCGTTATTATGCTATTTTATATCATTTTTTGGGACTAACCTATTAACCTAGTGCCCAATGCCAGTTGCTATTTTTTCCATATTTTTGTCTTTTACAGAAAATCAATGCCAAACGGAACGACACTTTTTAACGATTTTTCTTGGACCAGAAGACAAGTAGGAAGCTTCGGGAGGAAGCCAAAAGAGCCACGAGGTCACGACAAGCTTGGAGGCCGCGCCCTCGGGGGACATGCCTCCCGAGATTGTGGGCCCCCTGTGGCTCCTCTAACCCTAATCTTTGCTCCATAAATACCCAAATATTCCCCGTATACCAGGGGGCACACGAAAAATACTTTTTCGCCGCCACAAGTTTCCGTCCTCGTGAGATCCCATCTGGAGACTTGTTCCGGTACTCTGCCGGAGGGGCATTCCATCACGGAGGGCCTCTACATCAACCTTGCTGCCCTTCCGATGATGTGTGAGTAGTTTACCACAGACCTACGGGTCCATAGCTAGTAGCTAGATGGCTTCTTCTCTCTCTTTGGTCTTCAATACAATGTTCTCCTTGATGTTCTTGGAGATCTATTCGATGCAATCTTCTTTTGCGGTGCGTTTGTGGAGATCCGATGAATTGTGGATTTATGATTAGGTTATGTATGAATATTATTTGAGTCTTCTCAGAACTCTTTTATGCATGATTAAGATAGCTTTGTATTTCTCTCCGATCTATTGATTTAGTTTGGCCAGTTAGATTGATTTTTCTTGCAACGGGAGAGGTGCTTTGTAATGGGTTCAATCTTGCATTGTACTCACCCAGTGACAGAAGGGGTAGCGAGGCACGTATTTGTATTGTCGCCATTAAGGATAAAGAGGTGGGGTTTATTCATATTGATTAGATCTATCCCTCTACATCATCTCATCTTGCTTAAGGCATTACTCCGTTCTTGTTAACTTAATACACTAGATGCATATTGGATAGCGGTCGATGTGTGGAGTAATAGTAGTAGATGCAGGCAGGAGTCGGTCTACTTGTCACAGACGTGATTCCTATATTCATGATCATTGCCTTAGATATCGTAATAGCTTTTCGCTTTTCTATCAATTACTCAACAGTAAATTGTTTACCCACCGTATACGTTCTTTCAAGAGAGAAGCCTCTAGTGAAAACTATGCCCCCCGGGTCTATTTAACAAAAACCCAAAAATACCTTGCTGCAATTTATTTACCTTTACTTTATTTTGCACTTTTATTTATCTTTTATACCTATCTCTATCAGATCTCATCCTTGCAAGTAACCGTGAAGAGATTGACAACCCCTTTATCGCGTTGCGTGCAAGTATTTGTTTGTTTGTGTAGGTGCAACCATTGGCGACTTGTGTGTTCCTCCTACTGGATTGATACCTTGGTTCTCAAACTGAGGGAAATACTTATCTGTACTTTGTTGCATCACCCTTTCCTCTTCAAGGGAAAAACCAACGCAAGCTCAAGAAGTAGCAGGAAGAATTTCTGGCGCCATTGCCGGGGAGGATCTACAGCAAGCCTACCAAGTACCTATCATAAACTCTCATCTCTTGCATTTATATTATTCGCCATTTGCCTCTCGTTTTCCTCTCCCACGCTTATAAAACGTTTTCAGAAAAACACAAAAAAATTGCCTTTTTATTCGCGTTCTTTCCGTTCGTCTTTCCGTTTGCTTTTTGTTGGCTTGTGTGCTACATTGCTTGTTTTTTCACGATGTCTCAAGAAAATACTAAGTTGTGTGATTTTTCCAACACTAATAATAATGATTTTATTAGTACTCCTATTGCTCCTGCCACTAGTGCGGAATCTTATGAAATTAATACCGCTTTGTTGAATCTTGTTATGAAAGAACAATTTTCTGGTAGTCCTAATGAAGATGTTGCATCCCATCTAAATACTTTCGTTGAATTGTATGATATGCAAAAGAAAAAATATGTGGATAATGCATAGTTAAATTGAAGCTATTTCCGTTCTCACTACGAGATCGTGCTAAAACTTGGTTTTCGTCCTTGCCTAAAAATAGTATCGATTCATGGAATAAGTGTAAGGATGCTCTAATTTCCAAGTATTTTCCTCCCGCTAAGATCACCTCCCTTAGGAACGATATAATGTATTTTAAGCAACTAGAGCATGAACATGTTGCACAATCATGTGAGCGGATGAAATTGATGATAAGAAATTGCCCTACTCATGGTTTAAGTTTATGGATGATCATACAAAAAAATTATGCTGGATTTCATTTTGCATCTAGGAATCTTTTAGATTCTGCCGCGGGTGGCACTTTTATGGAAATCACATTAGGAGAAGCTACTAAACTCCTAGATAATATTATGGCAAATTACTCTCAATGGCATACCAAAAGATCTTCTACTAGTAAAAAAGTGCATGCTATTGAAGAAATTAATACTTTGAGTGGAAAGATGGATGAACTTATGAAATTGATTGATAGCAAGAGTGCTCCTATTGATCCTAATGATATGCCTTCGTCTACTTTGATTGAGAATAATAATGAATCTGCGGATGTGAATTTTGTTGGTAGGAACAATTTTGGTAATAACGCGTAGAGAGGCAATTTTAATCCTAGGCCATTTCCTATTAATTACTCTAATAATTATGGTAATTCCTACAACAATTCTTATGAAATTTATAATAAGATACCCTCTGATCTTGAGAATAATATAAAATATTTTATTAACTCTCAAAAGATTTCCAATTTCCGTTAAGGAAAGGCATGGAACAATTTCCAAGAAAGAAAATTAAGTTGCCATATGAATATATTATGAGGGCCACTTATGTAGAATATCAAAGATGACAATACCTAGATCTATGCAATATGCCTAGCAAAGGGTGTAAAACAATAGCGCTTGTTGGGAGGCAACCCAATTTTATTTTATGTTTTTTTTGCTTCTGTTTTTCAATAAATATGCACTTATACTTCTTTTATGATTGTTTTTTCATGTTTTAATTAGTGTTTGAGCCAAGGAAGACCTTTGGGATGATTTGGATGATAGTTGATTTGGTTTTGCTAAAAAACAGAAACTTTTGCGTCCAGTAGCGGAATTGTTAAAATTTAATGGAACATGGAAAAATTCTAAATTTTTTATACAGGATTTATATACAGATTGCCTATGTTTTCATAAGTTTTCAGAATTTTTGGAGTTACAGAACTATGAATTTAATTCGGGTCTTTACAGACTATTGTTTTTTTGACAGATTCTGTTTTCTTTTTGTTGTTCGCTTATTTTGATGGATCTATGGCGAGCGGTCGACATTCTTCTTCTTATTCCTCAGGTTTACAAAAAATAGGAGGACCAACAGCTGTGTATAGGGAGTGCCAAGAGGAGAGTCTAGCAGTAATCTGTGATGATGAAATGGAGGGTTTTGACTTGAATGTGTCAGTTGGAAGCATCGAGCTCCCATCGATGATGGATACCAGTCCCAGAGAGAAACATGCAAGTAGTGATGGTGTTGAAAAACTTCTAAGTCATTACTTTACTGAGGATAAGGTCCAGGAAAACATTTCTTCCCTTGAATGTCCAACTATCATAGACCACCAACATATAGCCATATAGAGCCCCCCCCCCCCCCCAAAAAAAATAAGAGAGGCCAAAGAGCCCAAAATAAAAAAATAAAGAAAAGAGAAAAGAAAAGAAAAATGAAAAGAAGAGAGAAAAAGAGAAAAGGGACAATGTTACTATCCTTTTCCACACTTGTGCTTCAAAGTAGCACCATGTTCTTCATAATTGAGAGTCTCCTATTTTGTCACTTTTATATATTATTAGTGGGAATTTTTCATTATAGAACTTGGCTTGTATATTCCAATGATGGGCTTCCTATAATGCCCTAGGTCTTCGTGAGCAAGAAAGTTGGATGCACACCCACTTAGTTTGCTTTTTAAGCTTTCATACAGTTATAGCTCTAGTGCATCCGTTGCGTGGCAATCCCTACTCCTTGCATTGACATCAATTGATGGGTATATCCATAGGCCATTGATTAGCCTCGTCAATGTGAGACTTTCTCCTTTTTTTGTCTTCTCCACACAACCTCCACCACCATATTCTATTCCACCTATAGTGCTATATCCATGGCTCACGCTCATGTATTGCGTGAGAGTTGAAAAAGCTGAAGCGCGTTAAAAGTATGAACCAATCGCTTGGCTTGTCATCGGGGTTGTGCTTGATAAATACTTTGTGTTCAGAAGATAGAGAATGACAAGATTATATGATTTTGTAGGGATAACTTTCTTTAGCCATAATATTTTGAGAAGACATGATTGCTTTATTAGTATGCTTGAAGTATTGTTGTTTTATGTCAATATTAAAATTTTGTTTTGAATCTTATGGATCTGAATGTTCATGCCACATAAAGAAATATTACATGATAAACATGTTAGGTAGCATTCCATATCAAAAATTCTGTTTTTATCATTTACGTACTCGAGGACGAGCAGGAATTAAGCTTGGGGATGCTTGATACGTCTCCAACGTATCTATAATTTTTTATTGTTCCATGCTATTATATTATCCATCTTGGATGTTTTATATGCATTATTATGCTATTTTATATCATTTTTTGGGACTAACCTATTAACCTAGAGCCCAGTGCCAGTTCCTGTTTTTTTCATATTTTTGTCTTTTACAGAAAATCAATACCAAACGGAGTCCAAATGGAACGAAACTTTTTGACGATTTTTCTTGGACCAGAAGACACCTAGGAAGTTTAGGGAGGAGGCCAGAAGAGCCACAAGACCATGACAATCTTGGAGGTCGCACCCTAAGGGGCACGCTTCCCGAGCTTGTGGGCCCCCTGTGGCTCCTCTAACCATAATCTTTGCTCCATAAATACCCAAATATTCCCCGTATACTAGGGGGCACACCAAAAAATACTTTTCCGCCACCGCAAGTTTCTGCCCTCATGAGATCCCATCTGGAGACCTATTCCGGTACTCTGCCGGAGGGGAATTCAATCACGGAGGGCCTCTATCTCAACCTTGATGCCCTTCCGATGATGTGTGAGTAGTTTACCACACTAGTGCAGAATTGGGCTTTAGTCCCGGTTCGTAAGGCCCTTTAGTGCCGGTTCTGGAACTGGCACTAAAGGGTGGGGACTAAAGGTCCCCCCCCCCCTTTAGTGCCGGTTCAACACGAACCGGCACCAAAGGCCCACCACGTGGCACGACCCCGCGCCGGGGGCTGGGAGACCTTTCACCAACCGGGACTAAAAGGTTTAGGGGTTTATGGGTTTATGATTTATTTTTCGTTTTAGTTTTGTGTTTTGCATTTAATTCTTTTTCATTTCAAACATATTTTACACTACATATATTCCTATATATTCAACTTGGTCACTTGGATACATCCACTTTAATCTAATATGTGTTTCTTCCACCCTAATGATATACAACTCATATCATCATCATAATGATATATATAACAGCTCATCATCATCGTACTCATATATACAACTCATCTTGATCATAGTGATATAACAATCTCACCATTATGATCATCATAAGTTAACCACTACTAGGTAAGGTGCTAGTGATATAACAATCTCACCATTATGATCATCATAAGTTAACCAACTACACTAGGTAAGGTAGCAGGACCTACTACTCTCTCTCGGGTAGCATAGCATAAAACAGAAAAAACCCTCCTTCTCCGTTATGCAACATAGAGATCCAATTGTCTCCATTTTGTGGCCTTCGCTCATCCACTATTTTTCGCCAAGCCTTGATTTTGAGGCCTCCATCTGTTTTAGAGGTCGAGTATGCATATTTGAGACCCTCCGACCATGGTCGTACGCAAACAACTGTCATCTCACCTTCGACAAACATAAATGGAGGCACAACCACATCCGGGAGCTTCTGTTGAAGAGCATAATAGTAACATATATAGTTAGCAATGAAGTTTACTTCAGAAGAATGTATGAAAAAGATGGACTAACTAGTGACACAATAGTAAAAATCTTACCATGATACTAGCACGAATGTTAGCATCGCACAACTTGTGGACTAGTGGCACGTATTTACCATAATTTTCCCAACTCCATAGATGATCTTAAGTTGCAGAACGTCTTTAACAAAGGAGATAAGATAATTCTTCTCCTCCCAAGTTAGCTCTGCGCCACGACTGTAGTAGGTGTCGTCTATTATCTTTTGTATTTCTTGGGAAAAGAGAAAATAAGCTGTCAATTATAAAAAACAAGTTCAGCAGGTATGAATAACAAGTATTTTTAGATAAGGAATATAGATCATTTAACAAATGTGTTTAATAAACTCACACGGAGGCAGAATGTTTTCATCTTCCGGATTGCCAAGATCGAATGTTATTTTCATATCCTCCTCGAATCCATAGGCCTTTCATAATCCTTCCCAATTTGAACATCCAAAATGTGTGTGACCTACTTCATTTATGATCTTAACCTCAAAATCGAAACCATGTTTCGTTTTAAGGTGAGCTATCTTCGTGTCCACCTTGGACATCTCTTCGAAAGATAGCTTCTCAAGGACATATGGTCTTGCATAGCAGGGTATGCACTAGTCAAATTATAAAAAATAGAAATTACACGTTAAAGCAAAAATCTTAAGCCATGCTTAATTCAGAAGAAACACGTGCCACTGAAGTTACATACCGTAAAACCTTCGAAGCCCTCCTCAAGCGTGAGGGAGAAGCATGTACCGTTATCTAGGTGCGGTCTGTCGCACATACCCCCGTCGTCGGTACAGTCATCACACTCGGGGATCTTATCATCGTCAGACATTTCCTATATATGTTCATAATTCAAAGATTAAAAATTACGGATTGACCTTTGCTAAAATAGGACATATCGAGCGCCTAAAATTTCTCGGAATGGAAATGAATCAACAATCCTCATAAAAGGTATAGCATTCTTTGATGACAAAGTGATAATGACATAAAAATTTATATTGTAAACCTATATTCAAAAAACCTATACGATTACTAGTTTACTATTCTATTCAAAAGACCATTCTACCTATGACATAAAAAACCTATATGCAAATTAATCCACACTTGATTTTTGTATTTCTTTTTCACTTGATTTTGCAAATACATAACTAAAAGTATAAAAAACTAAAAAAGATTCATCTAACATTTATATATCTAGCATTTCTATATAACTAAAAGTATAAAAAACTAAAAAACATTCATCTAACATTTCTATAACTAAAAGTATAAAAAACTAAAAAAACATTCATCTAAAAAATTCATCATCAAAAAAATTCATCTAACATTCATCTAAAAAATTCATCTAACATTTATATATATCTAATTCATCTAACATTTATATATACATTCATCTAAAAGTATAAAAAACTAAAAAAAGAAAAACAGAAAATAATTCATTGTGTGTGTGTGTGCGCGTGTGTGTGTGCGGGTTCGATGGGCGCGGCCATGGCGGCAGGGGCTCACAGCAGGCGACGGGGGCGGCAACGGGGTCGGCGACGGGCCGCGGCGGCGAGGGGGGGCGGCGATGGGGGCGGCGACGGGGACGGTGACGGGGACGGTGACGGCGACGAGGGCAGCGGCGGCGGCGGCGATGTCGACGAAGCAGAGGAGAGGACAAAGAGAAGAAGATGAAACTGCAAATTTTTGAAGTGTCGGTATTTATAGGAGGGGCCTTTAGTCCCGGTTGGAGCCACCAACCGGGACTAAAGGTCTATTTTGGCCAGGCCAAGCGGGGGAAGCGCAGGCCTTTAGTCCCGGTTGGTGGCTCCAACCGCGACTAAAGACCCCCCCCCCCCTTTAGTCCCAGTTGGAGCTACCAACCGGGACTAAAGGCCTATGCTTCTCCTGTGCGCAGTGCAGAAGTTTAGTCCCACCTCGCCGAGCGAAGGGCAGCCGCACTGGTTTATAAACCCAGCCGCGGCTGCTCCTTCAAGCTCCTCTCCAAAGCAGGCTTCTATGCCTAACACTGCTGCGCTGCCCTGTGAGCCTACTGGGCATTGCGGGCCTTCATCCTGGGCCAACTACAGGTTGGGTTTCTAGTCGTATGCAGGCCGTTGTGGCCCAGTAGTCGGGCATTTTTTTTTCATTTTTTTCTGCGTTATTTATTTTCTTTTATTTCTGAGTTTTTTTTTGCTTTATTTACAGTTTCTTTGTCAATATTTTTGCTTTAGGTAAAAGAAATTATAAACTTTCTGTTAGTGGCAGTAGTTTTCAAATTTGAATAGTTTAAATTTAAATTATTTGAAATTTGTGTGAATCACTAGTTTGTGAATAACTTTATTTTAAAAATAGATTTTTCAGTGATTCTTTTTTCTAATGTTTAATATTAGTGTGTTTTATCATTATATTCAATTTGGTAATACTTAGGTTATTTAAAAAAATGAAATGCCTTTGTAACATATGAGTTTTCGTCCGAAACCTTGATACTTCGAAAGAGATTGTCCATTTTATACACGAAGTGGATCCAGTTTTTGCCGTAACCCTCTCAACTTTTTAGCACATGCTATGTGGGTGAAATGATGATACCATGCCAACTTTCAACCTTTTCAGAGTTCATTTTTAGTACTTTTCAATTTCAGCGTCATTTAGCTCAAAAAAATCAGTAAATGCATGAAAAATAGCAAATGAAGTCAGAAAGGGTTGAAAATTGATGACGTGGCTTTAAATGGTGCATACTGAACGCACAAAAACTCTGGAGTTGAAATAAGTTTAAAAATTAAAATGCCTTTGTAACACATGAGTTTTCGTCCGAAACCCTGATACTTCGAAAGAGATTGTCCACTTTGTACACGAAGTGGATCCAGTTTTTGTTGTAACCCTCTCAACTTTTTAGCACATGCTATGTGGGTGAAATGATGATACCATGCCAACTTTCAACCTTTTCAGAGTTCATTTGTAGTGCTTTTCAATTTCAGGGTCATTTAGCTCAAAAAAATCAGTAAATGCATGAAAAATAGCAAATGAAGTCAAAAAGGGTTGAAAATTGATGACGTGGCTTTGAATGGTGCATACTGAACGCACAAAAAGTCTGGAGTTGAAATAAGTTTTAAAACATGAAATGCCTTTGTAACAGATGAGTTTTTGTCCGAAACCATGATACTTCGAAAGAGAATGCCCGTCCATACATATTATTTGTTTCGGTCCTAGCGTGCCATTTCCACCCAGTCTGCCCTTATGCCGCGATTCAGGAACACCAATCGGCTTAAGGTCAGGAATAAAGTCAATACAAAACTCAATGACCTCCTCATTTTCATGGCCCTTGGAGATGCTTCCTTCCGGCCTAGCACGGTTATGAACATATTTCTTTAAGACTCCCATGAACCTCTCAAAGGGGAACATATTGTGTAGAAATACAGGACCCAGAATGGAAATCTCTTCACATAGGTGAACTAGGACGTGCGTCATGATGTTGAAGAAGGATGGTGGGAACACCAACTCAAAACTGACAAGACATTGCACCAAATCATTCTCTAACCTTGGTATGATTTCTGGATCAATTACCTTCTGAGAGATTGCATTGAGGAATGCACATATCTTCACAATGGCTAATCGAACATTTTCTGGTAGAAGCCCCCTCAATGCAACCGGAAGCAGTTGCGTCATAATCACGTGGCAGTCATGAGACTTTAGGTTCTGGAACTTTTTCTCTGCCATATTTATTATTCCCTTTATATTTGACGAGAAGCCAGACGGGACCTTCATACTGAGCAGGCATTCAAAGAAGATTTCCTTCTCTTCTTTGGTAAGAGCGTAGCTGGCATGACCCTGATGTATGCCGTCTTTTCCGTGCATATGTTGCTGGTCCTTCCGTACCTCCGGTGTATCTTTTGTCTTCCCATACACGCCCAAGAAGCCAAGAAGGGTCACGCAAAGATTCCTCGTCACGTGCATCATGTCGATTGCAGAGCGGACCTCTAGGTCTTTCCAATAGGGTAGGTCCCAAAATATAGATTTCTTCTTCCACATGGGTGCGCGTCCATCAGCGTCATTCAGAACAGATTGTCCGCCAGGACCCTTTCCAAAGATTACCTTCAAATCCTTGACCATATCATGTACATCATCACCAGTATGGTGGCGAGGCTTCGTCCGGTGATCTACCTCACCTTTGAAATGCTTGCCTTTCTTTCTTACGGGATGCCTGCTCAAAAGAAATCGACTATGTCCCAGGTACACATTCTTCTTACAATTATACAAATATATACTGTCGGTATCATCCAAACAATGCGTGCATGCACGGTATCCCTTGTTTGTCTGTCCTGAAAGGTTACTGAGAGCAGGCCAATCATTGATGGTCACAAACAGCAATGCATGTAGGTCAAATTCTTCCTGATCGAGCTCATCCCACGCACATACACCTTTTCCATTCCACAGCTGTAAGAGTTCTTCAACTAATGGCCTTAGGTACACATCAATGTCGTTGCCGGGTTGCTTAGGGCCTTGGATGAGCACTGGCATCATAATGAACTTCCTCTTCATGCACAACCAAGGAGGAAGGTTATATATACATAGAGTCACAGGCCAGGTGCTATGATTGCTGCTCTGCTCCCCAAAAGGATTAATGCCATCTACGCTTAGACCAAACCATACGTTCCTTGCGTCATCTGCAAAGTGCCTCCACTTCCTCTTGATTTTTCTCCACTGCGACCCGTCAGCGGGCACTCTCAACTTCCCTTCTTTCTTATGGTCCTCTTTGTGCCATCGCATCAACTTGGCATGCTCTTTGTTTAGGAACAAACGTTTCAACCGTGGTATTATAGGAGCATACCACATCACCTTGGCAGGAATCTTCTTCCGGGGCACTCGCCCTCGACATCACCAGGGTCATCGCGGCTGATCTTATAGCGCAATGCACTGCATACCGGGCACGCGTTCAAATCCTCGTAGTCACCGCGGTAGAGGATGCAGTCATTAGGGCATGCATGTATCTTCTGCACCTCTAATCCTAGAGGGCAGACAGCCTTCTTTGCTTCGTACGTACTCTCGGGCAATTCATTGTCCTTTGGAAGCATCTTCTTTAACATTATCAGCAAGTTTCCAAATCCCTTGTCAGATACACCATTCTCTGCCTTCCATTGCAGCAATTCCAGTGTGGTGCCCAGCTTTTTCTTGTCAGCTTCGCAATTCGGGTACAACAATTTCTTGTGATCCTCTAACATGCGCTGCAACTTCAGCCTCTCCTTTTCAGTTGCGCAGTTTCTCTTTGCATCGGCAATGGCCCGACCTAGATCATCAGCGGGCTCATCTGATGCCTCTTCTTCAGCTTCTTCCCGCATTGCCGGCTCAGCTTCTTCCCCCATTGTTGTACCATCGTATTCAGGGAACCCATGGTGAGGATAGCTATCGTCATCCTCTTCTTCTTCATTGTCTTCCATCATAACCCCTCTTTCTCCGTGCTTGGTCCAAACATTATAGTGGGGCATGAAACCGGACTCAAACAGGTGCCAGTGAATGGTTCTTGAGTTAGAGTAATTGTGATCATTCTTACAGCCAGCACATGGACAAGACATAAAACCATCTGCCCGCTTGTTTGCCTCAGCCCCAAGCAGAAAAGTATGCACGCCTTTAACGAACTGGGGAGAGCATCGGTCAACGTACATCCATTGCCGGCTCATCTTCATTACACAGCACCGAAAAGACCAAATTAATACAAGTTCATACACACTTATTCTCATAAAACAACATACATACTCTCTAGCTAAAGCATTTAAATGCAACAACAAATGCGATCAAGATCGTAACTAAGGTAACAATTGATCCAACAGCATAATGATACCAAGCCTCACTATCAATGGCATATTTTCTAATCTTCAAGTGCATTTTCTCCATCTTGATCTTGTGATTATCGACGACATCGGCAACATGCAACTCCAATTCCATCTTCTCCTCCTCAATTCTTTTCAATTTTTCTTTCAAATACTCGTTTTCTTTTTCAACTAAATTTAACCTCTCGACAATAGGGTCGGTTGGAATTTCCGGTTCACATGCCTCCTAGATAAAAATATCTATGTCAACTTGATGGGCATAATTTGTCATAAACACGAAATGCAACAAATAGTTATAAAAGAGAATATACCACATCCGAATCATAAACCGGACGAGGGCCGACGGGGACGGATATGAAAACCATGGCACTATGTATAACAAACAACGTACGGGTAAGAAAATTATACAAGTAAATATATATCTAAAATCACACAAACATGATTTTTTTTAATATAAAAATTAAAGATAAGAACAAGAGGCTCACCATAAGGTGGTGCCGGCGAAGGGATCGACGGTGCGGGCGATCGACGGTGGTTAGGACGGAGACGGGAAGACACTAAGTAAACCACACCTACATATGCAAACTAAGAGTTATTTTGAGCTCAAATTGCATATAAATCAAATAAACTACCACATATAATTCCTCCCAAACTAAAACCGACAAATCACTATACTTATAGAGCATTGCAAGAGCTAATCTAGGAATGAGAGATGAAAGGACAAAGTTGCTAACCTTTGTGATCACTTGGATGGATGGGGGGCCTTCAAATCTTGACAAAATTTGGGCAAAATGAGGGATGAGCTCGAGGAAGAGGGGCAGAACAGAGAGGAGAGGAAAGAGGAAGAACAGAGAGCTCGGGCTCGATGAAGGGTTTATGTAGGATGATCTTTAGTCCCGGTTGGTTATACGAACCGGGACTAAAGGTGCATCTCTAGTCCCGGTTCGTGCCACGAACCGGGACTAAAGGTGTTGGTGGGGCCCCAGCCTGACACCAGCCTGCCACCACCTCTTTAGTCTCGGTTCGTGGCACGAACCGGTACTATAGGTTCACCACGAACCGGGACTAATGATCGCCGCCCGCCTAGCCGTTGGAACCGGCACTAATGGTCACATTAGTGTCGGTTCAATTACAAACCGGAACTAATGAGATGAACATTAGGCCATTTTTCTACTAGTGCCACAGACCTACGGGTCCATAGCTAGTAGCTAGATGGGTTATTCTCTCTCTTTGGTGTTCAACACAATGTTCTCCTTGATGTTCTTGGAGATCTATTCGATGTAATCTTGTTTTGCGGTGCGTTTGTTGAGATCCGATGAATTGCGGATTTATGACCAGATTATCTTTGAATATTATTTGAGTCTTCTCTGAACTCTTTTATGCATGATTAATATAGCTTTGTATTTCTCTCCGATCTATTGATTTGGTTTGGCCAACTAGATTGATTTTTTTTTTGCAATGGGAGAGGTGCTTTGTAATGGGTTCAATCTTGCGGTGTCCTCTCCCAGTGACAGAAGGGGTAGTGAGGCACGTATTTGTATTGTTGCCATTAAGGATAAAAAGGTGGGGTTTATTCATATTGATTGGATATATCCCTCTACATCATGTCATCTTGCTTAAGGCGTTACTCTGTTCTTGTTAACTTAATACACTAGATGCATGCTGGATACCGGTCGATGTGTGGAGTAATAGCAGTAGATGCAGGCAGGAGTCCGTCTACTTGTCACGGATGTGATGCCTATATTCATGATCATTGCCTGAGATATCGTCATAACTTTGCGCTTTTCTATCAATTGCTTAACAGTAATTTGTTTACCCACCGTATGCATTCTTTCAAGAGAGAAGCCTCTAGTGAAAACTATGGCGCCTGGGTCTAGTTATATCATATTATTTTCAGATCTACAAAACCAAAAACCCAAAAATACCTTGCTGCAATTTGTTTAACTTTACTTTATTTGCACTTTCATTTATCTTTTATACCTATCTGTATCAGATCTCATCCTTGCAAGTAACCGTGAAGGGATTGACAACCCTTTATCGCGTTGGGTGCAAGTATTTGTTTGTTTGTATAGGTGCAACCATTGGTGACGTGTGTGTTCCACCTACTGGATTGATACCTTGGTTCTCAAACTGAGGGAAATACTTATCTGTACTTTGTTGCATCACCCTTTCCTCTTCAAGGGAAAAATCGCAAGCTCAAGAAGTAGCAAGCTGCTCCGTGGGAATCTTGTTTATAGCCAACTCAACACTTAGCAGATAACCAGAAATCCTCCAAATAGCTAGCGCCGGCTTATGATTTTGCCGGCTCATCACCACTTGTCGTAACTTGCACAAACTTGATAGTCATATTTTGAATAGCCATAGCTGCTTTATTATTTTGCCGGCTCATAATTTAAGGAACCTGGCAACCTGCCATCCATGGATACACGTGCCGGCTCATCCATAATCATGGAAACCTCATTATTTCCCTGACTTGTATCTTGGATAACTCTGGTGAGTTGTCGCACATGATTATAACGTGTTGGCTCACCATTATTACCTTTACTTCCCAGTTTTAAACTTAGGCAACTCATCATGGCCAAGACCGATAAGGCCTGCAACTGGGTTAGATCCCATATCTCACCTCTTATGTTGGATGACCTTGTGGGGCAAGGCCTCTTGCCGGCTCAGCAAACAATTAGTTGTCGGGCGCTTGAAGAAGAGTGTTCCCCCCAACCTCAGCAAGAGGAGGTGGTCGTCTTTGTAGATCATCTTCAGAGAGGTTTTTGTCTGCCCGGGTCAAAATTCTTCCGGGATTTTCTCAACCTTTTCAACCTCCGTCCCCAGGACCTCGGTCCAAACTCAGTTATGAATCTTTGCCAGTTTTAAGTCTTCTGTGAAGTTTCTCTTCAGATGGAGCAAATTGTCCCTCTCTTCCAGGAGTTCTTGTACATCAACCACCAAACCGATTTCGCGGACGGTCCTAGCATAGAATTTGGTGGAATATTTGTCCTAAGGCAAAAAATCAGCCCTTTTCCAGAAGCCAAGCTGGCGAGTCATCCCAAGGGATGGAACAAGACTTGGTTCTACTGCAAAAACACTGCCCCTGAACGTGAAACCCCTTTGTCGAGTTACAGACTGGACCGGCTCAACGCGCTGATTGCTTTCCCCGGTTGGCCATCTGATGAGGAGCGGAAACAAGTTGCTCCTTTTTATTCTAAGTTAAGAGCTCTAATGGCTAATGGCCTCACCGGGATCGACACGACCCGGTGTTGCATAAGCTGACGAATCCAGCCACTTAGCCGGAGAGGCGACTTGATGTGCAATTACATTGGCAACCTGGCTGATGTGCAATGCTTCAATCAATTCAACTTGTTTGTAGATGAGGTGAACAAAGCCACCAAGAAGGTGCTAGGAGAGCGCCAAGATAAATGTAACAAGACCGGGCTTGCTCCCTTTTGCCAGACCAACCCTGTGCCTCCAGTAAGTCTTATTTTTACTGTCTTACTCATTCTTTCCAATTTATTTGCCATCTTTAAATTTAATTGCCGTCTGATCATATATGCAGGCAGAAAACAAGTTTTGGAAAAGGAAGAAACCTCGAAAGTCTGCCCCTGCTCCAGTTGAGCAAGCGGATGAGCCGGTCGGCGCTGATGAGCCGGCTGCCAAAAATGAGTTTGAGGTAGAGCTTTACTCGTGATCTCTACTACACCACTTATTCTTGTAGACTCGTGTTGGGCCTCCAAGTGCAGAGTTTTGTAGGACAGTAACAATTTTCCCTCAAGAGGATGACCTAAGGTTTATCAATCCGTGGGAGGCATAGGATGAAGATGGTCTCTCTCAAACAACCTTGCTACCAAATAACAAAGAGTCTCTTGTGTCCCCAACACACCAAATATAATTGTAAATTGTATAGGTGCACTAGTTCAGCGAAGAGATGGTGATAAAAGTGTAGTAATGATAGTAGATATTGATTTTTGTAATAAGAACAATAAAAAACAGTAAGGTAGCAAGTACCAAAAGTGAGAACAAACGGTATTGCAATGCTTGAAAATAAGGCCTAGGGTTCATACTTTCACTAGTGCAATCTCTCAACAGTGCTAACATAGTTGAATCATATAATAATCCCCCAACGTGCGATAAAGAATCACTCCGAAGTTCTTATCTAGTGGAGAACATGAGATGAAATTGTTTGTAG
This sequence comes from Thinopyrum elongatum, assembly GCA_011799875.1. Taxonomy (NCBI): domain Eukaryota; kingdom Viridiplantae; phylum Streptophyta; class Magnoliopsida; order Poales; family Poaceae; genus Thinopyrum; species Thinopyrum elongatum. The sequence continues at coordinate 591,643,968 of CM022300.1, forward strand.
GTTACGAAACCACCTCAAAGTTATTCTTTCTGATCGATCTATTGAGCTATTCCTATAAGTGTCACAAACAGCCCTATAGTTCATACTAAAATAACACCATATGATACACATCCACCAACTCTAATGTCACCTAGATACTCCAACGTCACCACAAGTATCCGTGAGTTGATTATACGATATGCATCAAACAACTTCAGATTCATAATATTCAATCCAATACAAAGAACTTCAAAGAGTGCCCCAAGATTTCTACCGGAGAAAGTAGGACGAAAACATGCATCAACCCCTATGCATAGGTTACCCCAATGTCACCTCGGAAATCCACGTGTTGAGTGCTAAAACATACATCAAGTGAATCAATATAATACCCCATTGTCACCACGGGTATTCATATGCAAGACATATATCAAGTGTTATCAAATCCATATAAGTATTCAATCTGATAAAAGTGAAACCTCAGAGGTAAAAACTCAATTCATCACAACAAGATAGAGAGGGAGAAACACCATATGATCCAACTATATTAACAAAGCTCGATGTACATCAAGATCATGCCAAATCAAGAACACGAGAGAGAGAGAGAGAGAGAGAGAGAGAGATCAAACACATAGCTACTAGTACAAACCCTCAGCCCCAAGGGTGAACTACTCCCTCCTCATCATGGTGGCCACCGGGATGATGAAGATGGCCTCCGGTGATGATTTCCCCCTCTGACAGGGTGCCGGAAAGGGCTCCCGATTGATTTTTCATGGATACAGAGGCTTGTGGCGGCGGAACTTCTCGTCTAGGGTTATTTCTGGTTTTTTTTGTATTTATAGGATTTTTTTGCCGTCGGTCTCACGCTGAGATGTGCTTCGAGGGGCCCACTACCCACCAGGGGTGCCAGAGGCCCCTAGCATGCCCTGGTGCCCAGTGGCCACCTCCCTCACCTTCTAATCCTCCCATGAAGCTTCTAGTGCCTCTTTTGTTCCAAAAGAATCGTCAAAAAGTTTCGCTGCATTTGGAGAACTTTTATTTCTTCACAAAAACAACACCACAGTAGTTGTGCTGAAAACAGCGTCAGTCCGGGTTAGTTCCATTCAAATCATACCAAAACCATATAGAATTGTTATAAACATGGCATGAATACTTCATAAATTATAGATACAATGGAGACGTATCAACTCGCTTGGTCGCCTTTTTATTTAAATTATTGATGCTCCTTCTTCTCAGGATAACACCGAGACCAGTCGAGCCAGCAACATTGAGGTAATTTCAATCTTCTCCAGCTCGGGAACTTTAATCCCAAAGAGAACGAGACGAGCCATCAGAAAAGTACCATTTTCACATCCAGACGCTCACTTAGACACAAAATTTCTTTTGAAGAAATCGCAGCAAGTGGGCACATCCAAACGAAAGCTCCGGAGCGGTTCTAGCGAACAGTCTACCGGCTTATGTGATGAACTAGTCGCTCGTAGGCAACGGAATGAGGTGCCTCATAGCCCAACTCCATCTCTCCCATGATCTGGTCTTATTAGGCAACCACTTAATACTTCTGACTCGAATTACCAGGAGACGTCACCCTCCTCTGGAGAATCAACCGCCTCGCAACTCCCGCCATTGGTCATTAAGCATGGGTAAGCTTTTGGCAACTATACTTTGTCATAATAATTATTTCTTTAACTTGAATATACTTATGACTGCAGGGCCAAGGCCATCAAGAAGAGAAAGGTGCGCAAGTCATCTTCTGCTGCAGAAATCCCCGAGTCTCAAGACCCGCCATTGATGACTCGAGAGGTTCAAATTGAGACCGCAGTCGAATACAACCCTGATCAAAGGTTGAGCCAACACAGCAAAATGAGCCGGCTAGTGCTTATGAGCCGGTGACAGTGGAGCCAGTCCATATGCACGAACAGGACAACACGGACGACCCGGCTCACAACACCAACCCGCCAAGTCCCGTTTGTGTCTCCAGTCTTTTGAAGGAGGTCGAAGATATCATACCGTCGCACACAGTGGTCGATGAAGAGGTAAATATTACTGGAGAAGCTTATAAGGCTCCGGAGGCATCAAACTATTTGGCCAAATTTATCGCCAAAGATGAGCCAGAGATGTTGCCAAAAGGGAAAGCTAACCTGGAGCTTCCCAATTCTGAGAAGATGACCACCAATGACCTTCATCACCAATATTTGACCCAGCTTTCTGAGAGCCGGGATGCTGAGATGAGCATAATAAATGCACTGAAGCGCAAATATGAGGTAAGAAACACTTCTTCTCATTTTTTCATATGTACTCTTGTACCCCAAAGTTTTAAGCATAGGAAAAAATGAGTGTGCTTAAGACTTGCTCAGAAATGTAATGAGCAAACTGTAGCCCCCAAGGGCCGGCTTAATGAATGATATTGGGCTGGGACTTCAGAAAAATTGAAAGTGGTATCGTAGCCCCCAAGGACCGGCTCATCTCGATGAGATAGTCGGTTCTGTATTGTATTGAGTTGAAAAGTGAGTTGCATTAGCCCCCAAGTGTCATGGGATCTGCTTGCAGCTTCATGAGACTTGTCTTGAGAAAATATAAAACACTACACTGCAGCCCCTGATAACCCACAAGTATAGGGGATCAATCATAGTTCTTTCGATAAGTAAGAGTGTCGAACCCAACGAGGAGCAGAAGGAAATGACAAGCTGTTTTCAGCAACGTATTTTCTGCAGGCACTGAAATTGTCGGTAACAGATAGTTTTATAGCAAAACAATTTGTAACGAGCAAGTAATAGTAACGGTAACAAAAGTGCAGCAAGGTAGCCCAATCCTTTTGTAGCAGAGGATAGGCCGGAACGGTCTCTTATAATAAGCAACGCGTTCTTGAGGACACACGGGAATTTCATCTAGTCACTTTCATCACGTTTGTTTGATTCACGTTCGCTACTTTGATAATATGATATGTGGGTGGACCGGTGCTTGGGTGTTGTTCTTACTTGAACAAGCCTCCCACTTATGATTAACCCCTCTCGCAAGCATCCGCAACTATGAAATAAAAATTAAGATAAAATCTAACCATAGCATTAAACTTATGGATCCAAATCAGCCCCTTACGAAATAGCGCATAAACTAGGCACTAGTGGAAACATGCTAGCCACAACTTTCGTTGGTGGCGTGCCATTTTCAACCAACGCTAGCACTATTTTTTTCAAATAGTGGTGGCGTTGGCTTATTTGGTATGACATTAGTAGGGGCATAGTGGTGGCGTTGGAAAACAGGTAAGCGTCAAAAGTATATGGGATCAACAATTTGTACCAGGCGTAATATAGTGCTAGCGTGGAATAGCATGGAACGCCAGCACTATTATGTTTAGTTGTGGCGTGTTGTTGGTTCCCACGTTAGTATTGTTATTTTGTCAATGCAAACATTCTTATATTAATATTTTTATAGTATCTTGTTGTTTGGGACTTCAAATGTGTAGTTTGACAATTATAATATTGTAGATTACTTTAATTAAATTTCTATTATTTTAAATAGAAATAATGACATTTTTTTAAAATATGTACTTTGAGACTTTAAATTTACTTTTTTCTTTTTTAGTTTAAGACTTGAAATATATAGTTTTGAGCCTTCAAATATGTAGTTTGACACTTCCAACTTTTTTTCTTTTTTGTTTTTTATGCAGTAATCTTTTTTATAGTATATTATAGTTTACTTTTATTAAATTTATATTATTTTAAAAGGAAATACTGACATTTTTTAAAATATGTACTTTGAGACTTCAAATTTACTCTTTTCCTTTTTAGTTTGAAACTTGAAATATGTAGTCTTGAGCCTTCAAATATGTAGTTTGACACTACCAATTTTTTCCTTTTTTATTTTCTAGATGGTGATCTTTTTTATAGTTTATTGTAGTTTACTTTTATCAAATTTATATTATTTTAAATGGAAATACTGATATTTTTAAATTTATATTAATTCAAAATTAGCATTGGGCCAAGCCCAAGTATTAAGAGGCCGTGGGGGTCAAAACCAGGGCAACGGCACCCTCGCCCCACTCCCTCTCTTGTTCCCCTTCCTCTCCCTCTCTCCCGGTCGTCGTCGCCGCTACGATTCCGGCCGGTTCCGGTTGTTAGGTAATCTTCCTCTCTCTCCCCCTCTCTCCCTCTCTCGCCGCTCGTTGCCCTCCAATTTGATTGGAGTTCATTTCATTTTGAGCTAGGGTTTCTTCGACGGTGGCGGCGAAAGTGACGACGGCGGCGGCGGCGAAAGAGACGACAGCGGCGGAAGCGACGGACTTCTAGCGTTCATCGCCTCCATCTTCGTCCCTTGGTGAGTTCATCCCCCCCCCCCCCACTTTTTTATCGCTAGGGTTCATCGTGGTTAGTGCTTGTATAATATTCTTGTTAAATTTTTATATTAGAACTTGAGGGATTAACCACTTTCATCCATATAAGGGCACTGTATAGAATCATAATGGGAAGACAAAGCAAATAAAAAACATGTTCTCAGGGACAATATTAATACCATGAAATTTGTGTGCCGCAAAGAAATTCAATGGCATTACACAAATACTTTTCATATACTATTTTGAAATGCTTTTTTCCCTTTTGTGCCTCAAAGTATCAATCTCACTGATCTTACTTGAAGTTTGAGATTAATTACAAATAGTTTATTGCACTTTTACCATTTGGTCTTTGGTAAAGGAAGAGCGTAAAACAAACTCAAATCTAGTGTTCCTAATGCTAAAAGGACTTGCTAGTTATCACTGCCAGTATTTGTAGTATATACGATTTCTTTGCTTGTTTATCACTTTCTTAGGTTTCTACAGCATAACTACAATGAAGCAGAACTAAGGATAAATTGAAGTTAGCAGGTGGTATCATTATCGAGGCCTTTTAGTTGTATGGTAACATGAATGAACATATGACAGTGGCAGTGGCATTTTGTATCTGCATTTTGCATCAATGATCATCATGTGGATGTTTAGATCAGGGTTCCATTGTTTACTCCCATAAAAGAACATAATTTCCTTTGTTTACTTGACAAGTTGCCATGCCTCTGTAGATTAGTTAGGTTGTAGAATTTGTGTAAGTGTTTGATCAGCAAGGCAATATTCTGGACTCTGGGATTCAGAACACCAAGTCCTCCTTGCTTTTTTGGTCTACAAATCATTTTCCAACTTGCAAGGCAGTTTCCTTCCTTGTTTATGTCATTACCATACCAAAGAAAATTTCTGCTGGCTTTATTGACATGATCTAGAATGGTGTAGTGAACGTTGAAGGTGCACATAGAAAATATGGGCATGGATGCAACCACTCTAGATAATCTTTTATCAATTCTTGTTATGATTGGCATTAGATCACTTGCCATACTTTGACATGTGTGTTTGGTTCTTGTCAGAACTAAGGAATTTTTTTGTTAGCACTAAGGCCCACATGCTATCTAGTTTGCAAGGCCATTGTGATGCTATCTATATTTTTGTAGTGATTGGCATTAGATCACTTTCCATACTTTGACATGTGTGTTTGGTTATTGTTATAATAACCTATACTTGTTATTATTTTGAAGTTCCAGCCATGACTAGCTGGAACAGCCACTACCAGTCCTCGTGCAATTCCGCAGCCTATGAAGTTGACAAAGGCGAAACAAGCACCAACCAGGTAAGATTACAAAAACATCCATGAGCATTGAAAACACATGCATATATACATATATCATCTAATCATTCATTATTGATGATTTCAAATATTTGACTTGACAGGCGTCTATACGAGACCCATCTCCAGAACTGGTCCAGTAGCAGCTACCGATACGTGACATGGACATGCTCAGCTGTGAGCTTGTCACGTCAAAGGAGAGTATAATGAAGGGACTTAAGGAGTTAAATGACTCCCTGAAGAATGAGAAGGAATAGATGATCGATGAGAACTCTGATCTCTGTGATAAGAAATTGAAGCTCGTCGACCAGAAGGACAAACTGGTCATCGAGATCGAGTCTATGAAGAAGGAGATACGGCTCCTGAAGGCCGAGAGGGCGGAACTGAAGACCCACAAAGTCCATTACAGAAAGGAGGGACAGAGCAAGTGGAACAAGTTGCGTGAGATGAGGATCATTCTACATCGTCGAGAAATGTAATGTGTGTATATATGTAGGTAGTAGTTTAGCTAGCAGATAACTTTTGCTTGTAGCTAGCTAGCGGATAACTTTTGCTTGTAGGTAGCAAGCTAGTTGATCACTACTGTTTGTGGATTTGAAGTTACCACTAGAAGTTTAATGGCTGCACATATACTAATATCTGGGTATTTTTTTATTACTGAAAAATACAAATTGCTGGCGTTGTCTCACAATAAACGCCATAGCTAACACAATATATTGCTGTCGTTAGCCAGGTGGCACGCCATCAGTACTAAAATACCACTGACGTGTGTGCAAACGACACCACTAAATTGTTTTCACTGGCGCCATATTGGTGGCGTTGGGTGTCTACGCCAGCAAGGCACTTTTTTCCACGCCATAGCTTGGCTTTTTCCACTAGTGAGGGTTTAAGCTTCTGTCACTCTAGCAACCCATCATCTAATAACTACTCCACAATGCATTCCCTTAGGCCCAAAGATGGTGAAGTTTCATGTAGTCGACATTCACATAACACCACTAAGGGAATCACAACATATATATCATCAAAATATCGAATAAATACCAAATTCACATGATTACTTATGACAAGACTTCTCCCATGTCCTCAAGATCAAAAGTAACTACTCACAAAACATATTCATGCTCAAGATCAGAGGGGTATTGAATTGCATAATAGATCTGAACATATAATCTTCCACCAAATAAACCATCTAGCATGAACTACAAGATGTAATCAACACTACTAGTCACCTACAGGTACCAATCTAAGGTTTTGATACAAAGATTGAACACAAGAGATGAACTAGGGTTTTGAGATGACATGGTGTTGTTGAAGATGTTGATGAAGATTGGCCCTCCCACAGTGAGAGGGTTGTTGGTGATGATGATGGCTTTGATTTCCCCCTCCCGGAGGGAAGTATCCCCGGCGGAATTGCTCCGCCGGAGGGCAAAAGTGTTCCTGCCCAGGTTCCGCCTTGAGATGGCGGTGCTCCATCCTGAAAGTCCTCCTCTTATTTTTTTTCTAGGGAAAATGACCTTATGTACCAGAAGATGGGCACCGGAACCGGGCCAGGGGCCCACTACCCACTAGGGTGCGCCGGGGGGTAGGCGCGCCCTAGTACCTAGAGGGCACCTGGGTGGCCCCTCTAGTATTTCTTTTCTCCAGTAATTTTTATATATTCCAAAATAAAGTTTTGTAAAATTTCAGCTCATTTGGAGATGTGCATCATAAGTATATCTGACGTAGCTTTTTCAGGTCCAGAATTCCAGCTGCCGGCAATCTCCCTCTTTGTATAAACCTTGCATATTATGAGAGAAAAGGAATTAGAATTACTCCACAAAGTGTTATATTGAATAAAAACACTATAAATAACAGTAGGAAAACATGATGCAAAATGGACGTATCAACTCCCCCAAGCTTAGACCTCGCTTGTCCCAAGCGAAAGCCGATATCAAGAATCATGTCCACATGTTTAGAGAGAGAGGTGTCGATAAAAACAAAATATGGACATAGTAGCATCATGACCATTATTATAAAAGCAGTAAGCCTTATCATAAAACTTCTCATGAGCAAGTAACAATTCATCACAAAATCGAACTATAAAGCATAAACTTTCTTGAAAACTAACAAACTATGTTCTCAGTCAACAATGCAATTGCAATTCATCATATTTTTAGGAAGGGTCTTGATGACCCACAAGTATAGGGGATCAATCATAGTCCTTTCGATAAGTAAGAGTGTCGAACCCAACGAGGAGGAGAAGGAAATGACAACTGGTTTTCAGCAAGGTATTTTCTGCAAGCACTGAAATAGTCAGTAACAAGTAGTTTGATAGCAAGATAATTTGTAACGAGCAAGTAATGGTAACGGTAAATAAAGTGTAGCAAGGTAGCCCAATCCTTTTGTGGCAAAGGACAGGCCAAAACGGTCTCTTATGATAAGCAAAGCGCTCTTGAAGGTACACGGGAATTTCACCATGTCACTTTCATCATGTTGGTTTGATTCGTGTTCGCTACTTTGGTAATTTTGATATGTGGGTGGACCGGTGCTTAGGTGCTGTTCTAACTTGAATAAACCTCCTACTTATGATTAACCCCCTCGCAAGCATTCGCAACTACGAGAAAAGTATTAAGATAAAATCTGACCATAGCATTAAACTTTTGGATCCAGATCGGTCCCTTACGAAGTAGCGCATAAACTAGGGTTTAAGTTTCTGTCACTCTAGCAACCCATCATCTAATAACTACTCCACAATGCATTCCCTTAGGCCCAGATATGGTGAAGTGCCATGTAGTCGATGTTCCCATGACACCACTAAGGGAATCACAACATACATATCATCAAAATATCGAACACATATCAAGTTCACATGATTACTTGCAACATGACTTCTCCCATGACATCAAGAACAAAAGTAACTACATACAAATAATAATCATGCTCAAGATCAGAGGGTTATTAAATAGCATAATGGATCTGAACATGTAATATTTCACCAAATAAACCATATAGTAAAGAACTACAAGATGTAATCGACACTACTAGTCACCCACAGGTACCAATCTGATGTTCCGATACAAAGATTGAACACAAGCGATGAACTAGGGTTTGAGAGGAGATTGTGATGTTGAAGATGTTGATGGAGATTGCCGTCCCAAAGATGGGAGAGTTGTTGGTGATGATGATGGCGATGGTTTCCCCCTCAGGGAGGGAAGTTCCCCCGATGGAATCGCTCCGCCGGAGGGCAAAAGTGCTCCTGCCCAAGTCCGCCTCGAGACGGTGGCGCTTCGTCCCGAAAGTGCCCCCTTTGATTTTTTTAGGTAAAAATGACCTATATACCAGAAGATGGGCACCGGAGGTGGGACGTGCTGGGCACAACCCACCAGGGCACGCTTGGGGGCCCAGGCGCACCCTGGTGTCTTATGCTCACCAGGTGGGGCCCCTCTGGTAGTTATTTGCTCCAGTATTTTTTATATATTCCAAAATAATTCTTCGTAAATTTTTAGCTCATTTGGAGATGTGCAGAATAGGTGACTCTGACATAGCTTTTTTAGGTCCAGAATTTCGGCTGCCGGCATTCCCCCTCTTTGTGTAAACCTTCAATATTATGAGAGAAAAGGCATTAGAATTACTCCAAAAAGCATTATTATGCATAAAAACATTATAAATAAAAGTAGGAAAACATGATGCAGAATGGACGTATCAACTCCCCCAAGCTTAGACCTTGCTTGTCCTCAAGCGAAAAACCAAAATCGAAAAACATGCCCACATGCTTAGAGAGAGAGAGGTGTCGATAAAAACAAAATACAGAGATAGAAGCATCATGCTTAGTATTATAACAACAACGAACTTTAACAAAAAACTTTATCACAAAACTTTTGTCATATAACTTCTCATGAACAAGTAACAATTCATCACAACATTGAAGCATAAAGCATAACCTTATTGAAAACCAACAAACTATGTTCTCAGTCAACTTTGCAACTACAATTCATCATATTTTCAGGAAGGGTCACGTATCGGAGCCTTTAGGCAAGTCCACATACTCAACCATCATTTAACCTTATATGATTGCTAACACTCACAGCATAGCCATGAACAAAAAGTTTCAACCGGACACATAGAAAGATAGGGGCTTATAGTTTCGCCTCCCAACGTATTCACCTCAAGGGTGATGTCAACAATAATAACTCATGCTCACTCATATCCAACTGGATATACGTGCCTAGCTCTTTCCTCGCCACATGATGCTTGCAAAAAGAGAAAATAAAAAGGAATAGGGAAGAATACTTTGACTCTTACATAAAAGTAAATGCATAAAAGTAAAAGATAGGCCCTTCGCAGAGGGAAGCAGAGGTTGCCATGCGCTTTTTGTTTGTATGCCAAATCCCTTAATGCAAAAGAACGTCACGTTGTATTACCCCTTATGATAGCAACCTTTATTATGCAGTCCGTCGCTTTTATTACTTTGCCATCACAAGTTCTTACAACGTTCAATTTTCTCTTACACTAAATGATCCAACACATTTAGAAGCAATTTTTATTACCTTATTGCACTGATGACAACTTACTTGAAGGATCTTACTCAATCAATAGGTAGGTATGATGGACTCTGAAAATAAGATTTTGGGTTTAAGGGTTTTTGGATGCACAACTAGTATCTCTACTTAGTGCGGAATTTTTGGCTAGCAAAGATATTGAGCAAGCACCACATGTTGAAGGATCTATGACAATATAACTTCTATGTGAATATGAACAAACATAAATCATTATGTTGTCTTCCTTGTCCAACGTCAACAATTTTGACACATAATATTTAATGGGGGCTCACAATCATAAAAGATGTCCAAGATTGTGTATTTGCATGTGAATCTTCTCTTCACTTATTAATTCTTTCATGAATTGCATCATTGACCAATGCTAGGTTTGTCAATCTCCAATAAATTTTACTACTTATACTTTTCCTTATGTGATGTCATTACTTGCCATAAGATTAGCATATGATCTTTTTCATTTATTTTCCTCTCTTTTTATTGAAACATAAGAGTAAATAAACAAAACTTAAACTACTCTTTATTATATATCTCACACACGATTACATAGATAGGTAGATCACTGAGCAAGCACTCGAAAAGAAAGGATCGAACTAAACTTTTATTCAACTAAATCATAGGATAACTAAAGATCAAACTAAAATAGATAAAGGTAGAGATAGTGGTGGTGATACGATACCGGGGCACTTCCCCCAAGCTTGGCACAAGCCAAGGGGAGTGCCCATACCATGAACTCAAGTCTCCTTTGGTGGGGAAGATGATGATGGTGGTGGTGAAGTAGTAGCGTCACACTTCAGGCTCGGGAGGTGCTCCAATCTACGAATGATGCTCCGGAGGGCGATGACATGCTCTTGCAACAGAATATTTTCACGAGTGAGATATTTATTTTGCACACGAACCATTTCAATGACCCTAAAAGCTTCAATTTCAGTAGGGGTAAGATTATCATAGTAAGGTTGAAGGATGTCTTCTTCTGCTGCTGCTGGAACTGCCTGCCCAACTGCCGGAACTTGATCTACCGCGACTTCCTTGACCTTGTCATCCTTGATGGTTTCCTCTGGTTCCTCTCTCTTTAGTTCTATCTTCATCAACCAAGCAACCCCTTCTACTTTGTCAGAGGAGTGAGAAGACATGATGCCTGGCTTGGCAGATCTAACAGAAAACAGCAAGAAAGAAGAACAGAAGATTTCTCCGCGATACAGTGGTCAATACGTTCGGGGGGTATATAAATATTTTTTTATCTTGGGAAACAAGCAAACGAGAGGAAAACAGAGTTGGGAAGGTTCCCGAGGTGGGCACAACCTACCTGGGCGCGCCAGCCAAGCCAGGCGCACCCTAGTGTCTTGTGCCCTCCTCGGTTGTCTTCTTAGTTGTTTCTTATTTTCCTAATTTTTGTAATATTCCAAAATTGACAAAAAATATTTTTGCGAATTTTTTGGAGTCTGTTTACTTACCGTATCACGTACCTCCTGTTTTTTAGTATTCTGGAGTGTTCCGGAAGGTTTCTTTTATGTGTTCCTCCGGTGTCATGGATTGAATAATATTGCTTTCAACATTAATAGGCGTACCTGAGATATAGTGTTTAATTTTCTGACCATTGACCACCTTCGGGTTAGTACCTTCGGCATTATTAATCTTGATAGCTCTAGAGCGATAAACCTCCTCGATAATATATGGTCCTTCCCATTTAGAGAGAAGTTTTCCTGCAAAGAATCTAAAATGAGAGTTGTACAAAAGAACATATTCTCCAACTTCGAATTCCCGCTTTTGGAGTCTTTTGTCATGTCATCTTTTAACTATTTCTTTAAATAATTTGGAATTTTCATAAGCTTGGGTTCTCCATTCATCTAATGAGCTAATGTCAAATAACCTCTTTTCACCGGCAAGTTTGAAGTCATAGTTGAGTTCTTTAATTGCCCAATAAGCTTTATGTTCTAACTCTAGAGGCAAATGACAAGCTTTTCCATAAACCATTTTATAGGGAGATATACCCATAGGATTTTTATATGCTGTTTTGTAGGCCCAAAGTGCATCATCCAATTTCTTAGACCAATTCTTTCGGGACCTATTAACAGTTTTCTGTAATATTAGTTTTATTTCTCTATTGCTAAGTTCAACTTGACCACTAGATTGAGGATGATAGGGTGATGCAATTCTATGGTTAACATCATATTTAGCAAGTATTTTACGGAAAGCACCATGAATAAAGTGTGAACCACCATCAGTCAGTAAATATCTAGGGACTCCAAACCTTGGGAAAATGACTTCTTTAAGCATTTTAATGGAAGTGTTATTATCAGCAATACTAGTAGGAATAGCTTCTACCCACTTAGTAACATAATCAACAACAACCAAAATATGTGTATACCCATTGGAGGAAGGAAAAGGTCCCATATAATCAAAGCCCCAAACATCAAATGGCTCAACAGCAAGTGAACAATTCATAGGCATTTCTTGACGCTTACCGAAATTACCAATTCTTTGACATTCATCACAAGATAAAACAAACTTACGGGCATCCTTGAAGAGAGTAGGCCAATAAAAACCAGATTGCAATACCTTTGGAGGAGTTCTACCTCCCGCATGATGCCCTCCATAAGCTTCGGAGTGACACTTCTGTAGGATTTGTTCCTGTTCATGCTCAGGTACACAACGTCTAATAATACCATCTACTTCTTCTTTATAAAGATGTGGGTCATCCCAAAAGTAATGTCTTAAATCATAGAAGATTTTTTTTCTTTTGGTGGTATGTGAACCTAGGTGGTATGTATTTAGCAACAATATAATTAGCATAGTCAGCATAATAAGCAGTGTTATGAGAAACATTTATTGCAGCTAGTTGTTCATCAGGAAAGCTATCATCAATAGGTAGTGGGTCGTCAAGAATATTCTCTAACCTAGACAAGTTATCAGCTATGGGGTTCTCAGCTCCTTTTCTATCAGTAATATGTAAATCAAATTCTTGTAGCAAAAGAACCCACCTAATGAGTCTAGGTTTATCATCTTTCTTTTCCATAAGATATTTAATAGCAGCATGATCAGTGTGAACAATTACTTTGGAATCAACAATGTAAGATCTGAATTTGTCACAAGCAAACACAACTACTAAAAATTCCTTTTCAGTAGTAGCATAATTTCTTTGGGCACTGTCTAGAGTTTTGCTAGCATAATGGATAACATTTAATTTCTTATCAACTCTTTGTCCTAGAACAGCACCAACAGCATAATCGCTAGCATCATACATAATTTCAAAAGGCAAGTTCCAATCAGGTGGTTGAACAATAGGTGTAGAAGTCAAGGCTTTCTTAAGTGTTTCAAAGGCTTCTACACAATCATCATCAAAAACAAATGGAACATCCTTTTGTAAAAGATTTGTAAGAGGCCTAGAAATTTTAGTGAAGTCTTTAATAAACCTCCTATAGAAACCAGCATGACCAAGGAAACTACGAATACCTTTAATATCTTTAGGACATGGCATTTTCTCAATTGCATCAACTTTAGCTTTATCCACCTCAATACCTCGTTCAGAAACTTTATGCCCCAAGAAAATACCTTCATTAACCATAAAGTGGCACTTCTCCCAATTCAAGACAAGATTAGTTTGCTCACATCTCTGCAAAACTCGATCAAGGTTTCTCAAGCAATCATCAAAAGAAGTTCCATAAACAGAAAAATCATGCATGAAAACCTCAACAATCTTTTCACAAAAATCAGATAATATAGCAGTCATACATCTTTCAAAGGTAGCAGGTGCACTGCATAAACAAAAGGCATATGTCTATAAGCATAAGTTCCAAAAGGGCAAGTAAAGGTGGTTTTATCTTGATCAGGTTGTGAAACAGGTATTTGAGAAAAACCAGAATATCCATCCAGAAAACAGAAGTGTGTGTGCTTAGATAATCTTTCCAACATTTGATCAATAAAAGGCAAAGGGTAATGATATTTTCTATTTGCTTTATTTAATTTTCTAAAATCAATTACCATTCTATAGCCAATAACAATTCTTTGTGGAATAAGTTCATTTTTATCATTAGGAACAATAGTAATACCTCCCTTATTAGGGACACAATGAAAGGGACTTACCCATCTACAATCATCTATTGGATAGATTATACCTGCTTCCAAAATCTTTAATATTTCAGTTCTTACCACTTCCTTCATCTTAGGATTCAAACATCGTTGATGATCAACAACGAGTTTATCATCAGGTTCCATATTAATCTTGTGCTGATAGAGAGTGGGACTAATGCCCTTAAGATCATCAAGAGTATATCCAATGGCATCATGGTGCTTCTTCAGAATTTTCAATAATATTTCTTCTTCATGTTCTGAAAGGTTAGCACTAATAATAACAGGATATATCTTTTTCTCATCAAGATAAGCATATTTCAAAGTGTCAATCAATTGTTTCAATTCAAACACAGGATCACCTTTAGGTGGAGGAGGAACTCCTAGAGTTTCAATAGGCAAATTGTGTTTGAGCAGAGGTCGTTGTTCAAAGAAAATTTTATCTATTTCATTTCTTTCATGCATATGCATATCATTTTCATGGTCTAGCAAATATTGTTCCAGTGGATCAGTAGGAGGCACGGCAATAGAAGCAAGACCAATTATTTAATCCTTACTAGGTAATTCTTTCTTATGTGGTTGTCTACTAAACTTGGAGAAATTAAACTCATGAGACTCATTACCAAAGCTAACACCGACAGTTTGTTTTTCACAATCTATTTTAGCATTCACGGCGTTCAAGAAAGGTCTACCAAAGATAATGGGACAAAAATCATCTTGTGGGGAACCAAGAACTAGAAAATCAGTAGGGTATTTTATTTTCCCACACAAGACTTCAACAACTCTAACAATCCCAAGTGGTGTGATGTTGTCTCTATTAGCAAGTTTAATAATAACATCTATGTCTTCTATTTCAGCGGGTGCTATGTCATTCATAATTTCTTGGTATAAGGTAAAAGGAATAGCACTCACGCTAGCACCTAAGTCACATAAACCATGATAAGAATGATCTCCTATTTTAACTAAGACAACAGGCATGCAGACAACAGGTCTATGTTTATCTTTTTCATCGGGTTTGGCAATTCTAGCAGCAGCGTCGCAGAAGTAAATAACATGCCCATCAATATTTTCTGCCAGGAGATCTTTACCATAGCAACACTGGGTTCTACTTTAATTTGTTCAGCAGGTTTAGGTGCTCTAATATTACTCTTGCGAACCACCGTTGAAACCTTAGCATGTTCCTTTATCCTAATAGGGAAAGGTGGTTTTCCAATATAAGCAGTAGACACAACTTGATCAACATTGTAAATAATAGTTCCATCTTTAACTATGACCGGTTCTTTAATTTCTTCTTTAATAGGGGGATGGTATTTAAACCACTTCTCCTTAGGGAGATCAACATGAGTAGCAAATGATTCACAAAAAGAGCCTACTATCTCAGAGTCAAGTCCATATTTAGTGCTCAACTTGTGAAAGGCATCGGTATTCATAGAAGATTTAACACAATCAAAATCAAGCTTAATACTTGACTCTTTACCTTCTCGAGTTCCCAATCTTTAGAGTTGCGTTTAATTCTTTCTAAAAGATCCCACCTGAATTCAATAGTCTTCTTCCTAAAAGAACCAGTACAAGAAGTATCGAGCATGGATCGATCATCATGAGAAAGCCGAGCATAAATATTTTGAATAATAATTTCTCTAGAGAGCTCATGATTGGGGCATGAATATAACATTGACTTAAGCCTCCCCCAAGCTAGAGCAATACTTTCTCGTTCACGAGGCCAAAAATTATATATATAATTCTGATCACGATGAACTAGATTCATAGGATAAATTTTTTGGTGAAATTCCAATTTCAATCGATTCCAGTTCCAAGATCCAATATAATCGCATAGCCTATACCATGTCAATGCTTTTACCTTCAAAGATAAAGGGAAAACCTTCTTCTTAGCTTCATCTCCGGATAAACCTGCAAGCTTAAATAATCCACAAATTTCATCCACATATATCAAGTGCATATCAAGATGTTCAGTTCGATCTCCTGCATAAGGATTAGCTAGCAATTGTTCTATCATACCCGAAGGAATTTCATAACCAATATTTTTAGTAGGTGCAGTAGGTTGAGGGGTAAATAATTGTGCTTCCGGTCGAGGTGACGATACCCCGAAGAAACCCCTGAAAGGAAGGTTCTGCATAGTAACAAGTGACAATGAATTTCAGCACGTAGTAATAATTTTTCCTTACCAATTTCCACTTACCAAGAGCGCTTCACCCCCCGGCAATGGCGCCAGAAAAGAGTCTTGATGACCCACAAGTATAGGGGATCAATTGTAGTCCTTTCGATAAGTAAGAGTGTTGAACCTAACGAGGAGCAGAAGGAAATGACAAGTGGTTTTCAGCAAGGTATTTTCTGCAAGCACTGAAATAGTCGGTAACAAGTAGGTTGATAGCAAGATAATTTGTAACGAGCAAGTAATGGTAACAGTAAATAAAGTGAAGCAAGGTAGCCCAATCCTTTTGTGGCAAAGGACAGGACAAAACGGTCTCTTATGATAAGCAAAGCGTTCTTGAAGGTACACGGGAATTTCACCATGTCACTTTCATCATGTTGGTTTGATACGTGTTCTCTACTTTGATAATTTGATATGTGGGTGGACCGGTGCTTAGGTGCTGTTCTTACTTGAACAAACCTCCTACTTATGATTAACCCCCTCGCAAGCATCCGCAACTACGAGAAAAGTATTAAGATAAAATCTAACCATAGCATTAAACTTTTGGATCCAAATCGGTCCCTTACGAAGTAACACATAAACTAGGGTTTAAGCTTCTGTCACTCTAGCAACCCACCATCTAATAAATACTCCACAATGCATTCCCTTAGGCCCAAATATGGTGAAGTGCCATGTAGTCGACGTTCACATGACACCACTAAGGGAATCACAACATACATATCATCAAAATATCGAACACATAACAAGTTCACATGATTACTTGCAACATGACTTCTCCCGTGACCTCAAGAAAAAAAGTAACTACTCACAAATAATAATCATGCTCAAGATCAAAGGGGTATTAAATACAATAATGGATCTGAACATGTAATCTTCCACCAAATAAACCATATAGTAATCAACTACAAGATGTAATCAACACTACTAGTCACCCACAAGTACCAATCTGAGGTTCCGGTACAAAGATTGAACACAAGAGATGAACTAGGATTTGAGAGGAGATGGCGATCTTGAAGATGTTGATGGAGATTGTCCTTCCAAAGATGGGAGAGTTGTTGGTGATGACAATGGCGATGGTTTACCCCTCCTGGAGGGAAGTTCCCCCGGCGGAATCGCTCCGTCGGAGGGCAAAAGTGCTCCTGCCCAAGTTCCGCCTCGAGACGGTGGTGCTTCGTCCCGAAAGTCCCCCATTTGATTTTTTTCTAGGTCAAAATGACCTATATACCAGAAGATGGGCACTGGAGGTGGGCCGTGCTGGGCACAACCCACCAGGGCGCGCCTGGGGGCCCAGGCGCACCCTAGTGTCTTGTGCTCACTAGGTGGGGCCCCTCCGGTAGTTATTTGCTCCAGTATTTTTTATATATTCCAAAATAATTCTCTGTAAATTTTCAGCTCATTTGGAGATGTGCAGAATAGGTGACTCTGACGTAGCATTTTCAGGTCCAGAATTCCGGTTGCTGGCATTCCCCCTCTTTGTGTAAACCTTGCATATTATGAGAGAAAAGGCATTAGAATTACTCCAAAAAGCATTATTATGCATAAAAACATTATAAATAATAGTAGGAAAACATGATGCAAAATGGACGTATCAGGTCTCATCTCGGAACTTTTTAGCAAGTCCACATACTCAACCATCATTTAGTCTTCTATGATTGCTAACACTCACAACATATATATGGAGCAAAAAGTTTCAGCCGGACACATAGAAAGATAGGGGCTTATAGCTTCGCCTCCCAACTTATTCACCTCAAGAGTGATGTTAACAATAATAACTCATGATCACTCATATCCAACTGGATATATGTGCCTAGATCTTTCCCCACCACATGATGCTTGCAAAAGAGAAAAATAAAAAGGAATAGAGGAGAACACTATTGACTCTTGCATAAAAAGTAAATACATAAAAGTAAAAGATAGGCCCTTCGCAGAGGGAATCAGAGGTTGTCATGCGCTTCTTGGTCTTGGATGCACAATCTCTTAAAGCAAAAGAACGTCACGTTATATTGCCCCTTATGATAGCAACCTTTATTATGTAGTCCGTCACTTTTATTACTTTGCCATCACAAGTTTGTACAACGCTTATTTTCCTTTACAATAAAAGATCAAACACATTTAGAAGCAATTTTTATTGCCTTATGCATGAATGACAACTTACTTGAAGGATCTTATTCAATCCATAGGTAGGTATAGTGGACCCTCATGACATGAAAGTGGGCTTAAGGTTTTTGGATGCACAAGTAGTATCTCTATTTAGTGCGTATTTTTGGCTAGCAAAGATATTGGGCAAGCACCACATGTTGGAGGATCTATGACAATATAACTTCTCTGTGAATATAAAGAAACATAAATCATTATGTTGCCTTCCTTGTCCAACATCGACAATTTGACATAAAATATTTAATGGGGGCTCACAATCATAAAAGATGTCCAAGATAGTATATTTGCATGTGAATCTTCTCTTCCCTTATTAATTCTTCCATGAATTGCATCATTGACCAATGCAATGTTTGTCAATTTCCAATAAATTTTACCACTTATACTTTTCCTTATGTAATGTCATTACCTTCCATAAGATTAGCATATGATCTTTTTCATTATTTTCTTTATTTTGATTGAAACATAAAAGTAAAGAGGCAAAAACTCAAAGTAAACTTTATTATATAACTCTCAACTTGATTACATAGATGGATAGATCATGAAACTAACACTCAAAAATAGATCATACTAAACTTTTATTCAGCTAAATCACGAAATAATTAAGGATCGAACTAAGATACATAAAGATAATAAAAGTGATGGTGATACAATACCGGGGCGCCTCCCCTGGGCTTGGCACAAGCCAAGGGGAGTGCCCATACCCGTGTACTCAAGTCTCATTCTTTGGTGATGGTGGTGATGATGAGGTAGTGGCTTCGCACTTCAGCTTCAGCAGGTACTCCAATCTACGATTGATGCTCTAAAGGGCGATGTTTTGCTCTTCCAACAAAATAACTTCACGAGTGAGATATGTATTCTAGACACAAACCATTTCAAAGGCCCTTAGGGCTTCGATTTTAGTAGGGGTGAGTTGATCATAGTAGGTTTAGAGGATATCTTCCTCTTTCTTAGCTTCCTTCATGAGCATGGCTTGACTCCCATCTTGAGCTTGATCCTCTGCAACTTCCTTGGCCTTGTCCTCCCTGGTGACTTCCTTTGTTTCCTCTCTCCTTAGTTCCATCTTCAGCAGCCAAGCATCCTCTTCTACCTTGTTGGAGGATGGAGAAGCCATGATACCTGGCTTGATAGATCTGACAAAAAATAGCAAGAAACAAGAACAGAAGATTTCTAAGTGATACAGTGGTCAAATCATTCGGGGGTATATATAAAGAATTTTTATCTTGGGAAACAAGTATACCATAGGAAAACGGAGTCGGGAAGGTCCCCGAGGGGCCCACTACCCACCAGGGCACGCCAGGTAGGGCAGGCGAACCCTGGTGCCTAGTGGACACCTGGGTTTCCTTCTCGGGTGTTTCTTATTTTTTTTCTAATATTCCAAAACTGACAGAAAATATTTACTTACCGTATCACGTACCTCTTCCTTTTTAGGGTTCTGGATTGTTCTGGAAGGTCTCTATTATGTATTCCTCCGGTGTCATGATTTGAACAATGTTAGTTTCAACATTAATAGGTGTACCTGAGATATGGTGCTTAATTCTTTGTCCATTGACCACCTTCGGATTAGTGCCTTCGGCATTATTGATCTTAATAGCCCCAGAGCGATAAACTTCTTCAATGATGTATGGTCCTTCCCAATTGGAGAGAAGTTTTCCTGCAAAAAATCTAAAACGAGAATTGTACAATAGAACATACTCACCTACTTTGAATTCCCGCTTTTGGATTCTTTTGTCATGCCATCTTTTAACTTTTTCTTTGAACAATTTGGAATTTTCATAGGCTTGGGTTCTCCATTCATCTAATGAGCTAATATCAAATAGCCTCTTTTCACCGGCAAGTTTGAAGTCAAAGTTGAGTTCTTTAATTGCCCAATATGCTTTATGTTCTAACTCAAGAGGCAAATGACAAGCTTTTCCGTATACCAGTTTAAATGGAGACATACCTATAGGATTTTTATAAGCTGTTCGATAGGCCCAAAGTGCATCATCAAGTTTATAAGAACAATTTTTCCTAGATCTGTTGACAGTCTTTTGCAATATTGATTTTATTTCTCTATTGCTAAGTTCAACCTGTCCACTAGATTGAGGGTGATAAAGGGACGCAATTCTATGGTTGACATCATATTTAGCCAGCAGTTTACGAAAAGCACCATGAATAAAATGTGAACCACCATCACTGATTAAATATGTAGGAACCCGGAACCTCGGGAAAATAACTTATTTAAGCATCTTAATGGAGGTGTTATGATCAGCACTACTAGTTGGAATAGCTTCCACCCACTTAGTGACATAATCAACAGCAACCAAAATATGTGTATACCCATTAAAGGAAGGAAAAGGTCCCATATAATCAAAACCCCAAACATCGAATGGTTCAATAACAAGTGAATAATTCATAGGCATTTCCTGATGTCTACCAATATTACCAATTCTTTGACATTCATCACAAGATAAAACAAACTTAAGAGTATCCTTGAAAAGAGTAGGCCAATAAAAACCAGATTGTAATACCTTATGTGCAGTTCTATCTCCCGCATGGTGTCCTCCATAAGCTTCGGAGTGACACTTTCGTAGGATTTGTTCCTGTTCATGCTCAGGTATACAACATCTAGTAATACCATCTACTCCTTTATAAAGATGTGGGTCATCCGAAAAGTAATGTCTTAAATCAAAGAAGAATTTTACTTTTGTTGGTATGTGAAACGGATAACCCACAAGTATAGGGGATCAGTTGTAGCCTCTTTCGATAAGTAAGAGTGTCGAACCCAACGAGAAGCTAAAGGTAGAACAAATATTCCCTCAAGTTCTATCGACCACCGATACAACTCTACGCACGCTTAATGTTAGCTTTACCTAGAATAAGTATGAAACTAGAAGTACTTTGTAGGTGTGAAGGGATAGGTTTGCAAGATAATAAACAGCACGTAAATAAAAGCTAGGCGCTGTTTAGATAAAGGGACAACTAAGTTAGTTTTAGTAGAGAGCTTTTTGTCACAAGAAAGTTATTTGTCCCTAGGCAATCGATAACTAGACCGATAATCATTACTGCAATTTTATATGAGGGAGAGGCATAAGCTAACATACTTTCTCTACTTGGATCATATGCACTTATGATTGGAACTCTAGCAAGAATCCGCAACTACTAAAGATCATTAAGGTAAAACCCAACCATAGCATTAAGTATCAAGTCCTCTTTACTCCCATACGCAAACAACCTACTTACTCGGGTCTATGCTTCTGTCACTCACGCCACAAGGCGTAAAGCAAATCATGAGCATATTGTAAACCCTACAGCGGGGATCCCTCACGCTTGCGCGACACGGAGAGCACCATAGGACAGCACCAATAATAAAACATACAACTCAAACCAATCACGATCATCAATTAACCCATAGGACAAAACGGATCTACTCAAACATCATAGGATAGCCATACATCATTGGGAAATAATATATGGCGTTGAGCACCATGTTTAAGTAGAGATTACAGCAGGGAGAAGAGGTGTTACACCACTGCATAGAGGGGGGGAGAGTTGGTGATGACAGCGGCGAAGTTGTTGGTGTAGATCGTCGTCACGATGATGGCCCCGGCGCCGTTCCGGCGCCACCAGGAGAGAGGGGAGAGAGCCCCCCTCCTTCTTCTTATTCCTTGACCTTCCCCCTAGATGGGAGAAGGGTTTCCCCTCTGGTCCATGGCCTCCATGGCAGCGGAGGGTGGGAGCCCCTCCGAGATTGGATCTCTCTCTCTCTGTTTCCTTCTGTTTCTGTGCTCCCAGATTCTGGCCTTTCACCGTTTCTTAAATTCCTGGATATCCGTAACTCTGATTGGGCTGAAATTTTAATATGATTTTTATTCGGATATTAGCTTTCCTGCGGCGAAAGAAGGGCACTAACCGCCTTATGGGGTGGCCACAAGGGTCCAGGGCGCGCCCTACCCCCTGGGGCGCGCCACCTGCCTTGTGGCCTTCTCGGGCATCGTCTCGCGTTGATTCCAATTCCCAAAATTCACATATATTCCAAAAAAATCTCCGTAAGTTTTTATCGTGTTTGGACTCCGTTTGATATGGATTTTCTGCAAAACAAAAAATATGCAACAAACAGGAACTGGCACTAGGCACTGGATCAATATGTTAGTCCAAGAAAATAGTATAAAAAGTTGCCAAAAGTATGTAAAAGTTGTAGAATATTGGCATGGAACAATCAAAAATTATAGATACGACGGAGACGTATCAGCATCCCCAAGCTTAATTCCTGCTCGTCCTCGAGTAGGTAAATGATAAAAAAGATAATTTTTGATGTGGAATGCTACCTAGCATAATCTTGATCATATAATCTAATCATGGCATGAATATTAAGACACGAGTGATTCAAAGCAATAGACTATCATTTGACATTAAGACAATAATACTTCAAGCATACTAATAAAGCAATCCTGTCTTTTCAAAATAACATGGCCAAAGAAAGTTATCCCTACAAAATCATATAGTCTGGCTATGCTCCATCTTCACCACACAAAGTATTTCATCATGCACAACCCCGATGATAAGCCAAGCAATTGTTTCATACTTTTAATGTTCTCAAGCCTTTTCAACTTTCACGCAATACATGAGCGTGAGCCATGGATATAGCACTATAGGTGGAATAGAATATGATGGTGGAGGTTGTGTGAAGAAGACAAAAAAAGGAGAAAGTCTCACATCGACACGGTTAATCAATCGGTTATGGAGATGCCCATCAATTGATGTCAATGCGAGGAGTAGGGATTGCCATGCAACGGATGGACTAGAGCTATAAGTGTATGAAAGCTCACAAATGAAACTAAGTGGTGTGCATCCAACTTGCTGGCTCATGAAGACCTCGGGTATTTGAGGAAGCCCATCATCGGAATATACAAGCCAAGTTCTAT
Source organism: Thinopyrum elongatum (assembly GCA_011799875.1). Lineage (NCBI taxonomy): Eukaryota > Viridiplantae > Streptophyta > Magnoliopsida > Poales > Poaceae > Thinopyrum > Thinopyrum elongatum. The sequence goes on from CM022300.1 coordinate 591,667,411, forward strand.
AATGAAAATTCCCACTAGTATATGAAAGTGATAACTCAAGAGACTCTCTATATGAAGAACATGGTGCTACTCTGAAGCACAAGTGTGGTAAAAGGATAGTAGCATTGCCCCTTCTCTCTTTTTCTCTCATTTTTTTGTTTTTTTTGTTTTTTTTTGTTTTTTTTCATTTTTTTTGGTGGGCTTCTTTGGCCTCTATTTTTTTATTTGGGCTTCTTTGGCCTATTTTATTTTTCATAAAGTCCGGAGACTCATCCCAACTTGTGAGGGAATCATAGCTTCCATCATCCTTTCCTCACTGGGACAATGCTCTAATAATGATGATCTTCACACTTTTATTTACTTACAACTCGATACTAGAACAAAATATGACTCTATATGAATGCCTCTGGTGGTGTACCAGGATGTGCAATGATCTAGCGTGGCAAAGATATCAAAAAACGGACAAGCCATGAAAATATCATGCTAGCTATCTTACGATCATGCAAAGCAATATGACAATGAATGCTCAAGTCATGTATATGATGATGATGGAAGATGCATGGCAATATATCTCGGAATGGCTATGGAAATGCCATGATAGGTAGGTATGGTGGCTGTTTTGAGGAAGATATAAGGAGGCTTATGTGTGATAGAGCATATCATATCACGGGGTTTGGATGCACCGGCGAAGTTTGCACCGACTCTCGAGGTGAGAAAGAGCAATGCATGGTACCGAAGAGGCTAGCAATGATGGAAGGGTGAGAGTGCGTATAATCCATGGACTCAACATTAGTCATATAGAACTCACATACTTATTGCAAAAATCTATTAGCTATCGAAACAAAGTACTACACGCATGCTCCTAGGGGGATAGATTGGTAGGAAAAGACCATCGCTCGTCCCCGACCGCCACTCATAAGGAAGACAATCGAAAAATAAATCATGCTCCGACTTCACCACATAACGGTTCACCATACGTGCATGCTTCGGGAATCACAAACCTTAACACAAGTATTTCTACCAATCCACAATTACTCACTAGCATGACTCAAATATCACCATCTTTATATCGCAAAACTATTGCAAGGAATCAAAATATCATATTCAGTGATCCACAAGTTTTATGTAGGATTTTATGACTAAGCATGTGAATGACCAGTTCCTGTTTACTCTCTAAATAGATATAAGTGAAGCATGAGAGTTTAATTCTTTCTACAAAAGATATGCCCACGCTCTAACAAATATAAGTGAAGCAAAAGAGCATTCTAAAAATGGCGGTTTTCTATGCATAGAGAAACAGGCAATCCAAACTTCAAATGATATAAGTGAAGCACATGAAGCATTCTATAAAGCCATACTAAAAAGATATAAGTGAAGTGCAAAGAGCATTCTATAAATCAACCAAGGACTATCTCATAACAGCATGGTGCACAAAATAAAAAGGAAAAATAAACACAAAAGACGCTCCAAGATTTACGCATATCATGTGATGAATAAAAATATAGCTCCAAGTAAAATTACCGATGATCGTTAGAAGAAAGAGGGGATGCCTTCCGGGGCATCCCCAAGCTTAGTTGCTTGGGAGTCCTTGAATATTACCTTGGGGTGCCTCGGTCATCCCCAAGCTTAGGCTCTTGCCACTCCTTATTCCTTCATCCATCATGATCTCACCCAAAACTTGAAAACTTCAATCACACAAAACTTAACAAAACCCTCATGAGATCCATTAGTATAATAAAGCAAATCACCACTTTAGGTACTGTTGAAAACACATTCATATTTTATTTTTGCATTAACCCTACTGTATTCTAACTTCTCCATGTCTTATACCAACGATACAATCCATAGTTCCATCAAAACAAGCAAAACAATGCATCAAAAACAGAATCTGTCAAAAACAGAACAGTCTGTAACAATCTGAACATTCACTATACTTCTGTAACTCCAAAAATTCTGAAAAATTAGGAAAAAATAAAAAATTTACATATAAGTACTTTGTAAAAATATTAGAATTTTTATGCATTCCAGTAAAAAACTTAAATTCACACACTACGGCAAAAGTTTCTGATTTTGCACTGCACACACCAAACAAGCAATCTAATCATCCTAAAGGCAAATCCTGGCACATTATTTTTATAATACAATGGATTTGTACAAGGGGATAATTATTTTTGTTGAAAAGTTTCTGTAATCAAGATTCACAAAGTTTCCATGGGCATGAACAAAGTTCAAGGCTAGCTCCCACTTTAACAATGCTCGTCTTTCTCACTTTCGCTTTTCTTTTTGAAAAGTTTTTAGGTTCCCCTCTATCTTTTTTTGTTTTTAAACTTTATAAAAGCACACAACAGAAATAAATGACTCTCTAAAACTTCCGGGTTGTCTCCCTGGCAGTGCTTTCTTTAAAGCCATTAAGCTAGGCATAAAGTGCTCAAGTAATGGATCCACCCGGATCCCAAGGTATATCAAAGCCAATTTTAATTAACAATGATTTGTAATTTAGTAGTGAGCACAAAGTAACAGATATCATGCAACAATGAAGTATAACTCTCTTCCTATGCATCGGCATGTCATAAAAGAACAATTCATGCACATCAAGTAAAGGCCAATACACAGCATAAGCAGTTTCTTGCAATTTTATCGTACTGGAAACATAGAGAGGTGGAGATGTAGTTCCTCTCTCATAATAATTGCAAGTAGGAGCAGAAATATCATGCATATTATATTTATCAAAATCATCATGTGCAATAGTAGAACGCAACCCATCAATATAGTCCTTAATAAGCGCAAACTTCTCCGATATAGTGTAGTTGGGAGAATTCAAAAAGATAATAGGACTATCATGCGTGGGTGCGATAGCAACAATTTCATTCTTAACATAAGGAACTATAGCAAGTTCATCTCCATAAGCATCATTCATATTGGCATCATGGCCACAATCAAAGCAAGCATCAAGTTCATCAAAAAGGGATATTTCAAACGAATCCAAGGGATCATAGCAATCAACATAGCATTCATCCTTCGGTAAGCATGAAGGGAAATTAAACAATGTATGAGTTGAAGAGTTACTCTCATTAGAAGGTGGGCACGGGTAGCTAATCCGCTCTTCCTCCTTTTGTTCTTCGCTCTCCTCCTCATCTTTTTCATCTAATGAGCTCACAGTGTCATCAATTTCTTCTTCCATAGTTTCCTGCAAAATATTAGTCTCCTCTTGGACAACGGAGGAGTCCTCAATATATGGTTTAACGTAAGCATTAGAAGCATAATTCTCATAGAAATATTTAAGTATGGCAAAATTTTCAGATTTCTAAAGAGTAGCATCATACTTTTCAATCAAAGAAGCAATTTCATAGGCACCCTTAAAAGCAACAAATTCTTCAATTTGCTCAATATCATAGTAATTATAAACACCTTTAGCATAAGAAGATAAGAATCCATTATCACTAAACTCACATTGATAGGGAAGGTGTTTTTTAGGGTCTTCAGAACAACAAGTAAAATCATATATTTCGCACAAATTCCAAGCATAGCATTGCAAAGTATTAATATGATGCCATAAAAGTTTCCCTTTTGAGATAAGCGGTGTCGCACAAAATAAGCATGCTCATCTAATGATTTTCCCTCAACTAAGCTAGTTGGGTTTTCAGCACGAGCACATAGGGATCGAAGATGATCCAAGTAAAAAGCTTTAGGAGTATGATATATTTTGGGTGGTTCTTCAACCATTGGTTTAGCAGGTACAACTAATTTTTTTGGTATTTTGTGTTTTCTACCCATAACTAAAGATAGAAAACAACTAAGAACAGCAAATAAAATCTACTTAGTGATAAAGCAAACAAGCACACACGAGAATATTCACCCCACGCTATTGCTCCCCGACAACGACGCTAGAAAAAGGTCTTGATAACCCACAAGTATAGGGGATCAGTTGCAGCCTCTTTCGATAAGTAAGAGTGTCGAACCCAACGAGGAGCTAAAGGTAGAACAAATATTCCCTCAAGTTCTATCGACCACCGATACAACTCTACGCACGCTTAACGTTCGCTTTACCTAGAACAAGTATGAAACTAGAAGTACTTTGTAGGTGTGAAGGGATAGGTTTGCAAGATAATAAACAGCATGTAAATAAAAGCTAGGGGTTGTTTAGATAAAGAGACAACTAAGTTAGTTTTAGTAGAGAGCTTTTTGTCACAAGAAAGTTATTTGTCCCTAGGCAATCGATAACTAGACCGGTAATCATTATTGCAATTTTATATGAGGGAGAGGCATAAGCTAACATACTTTCTCTACTTGGATCATATGCACTTATGATTGGAACTCTAGCAAGCATCCGCAACTACTAAAGATCATTAAGGTAAAACCCAACCATAGTATTAAGTATCAAGTCCTCTTTACTCCCATACGCAAACAACCTACTTACTCGGGTTTGTGCTTCTGTCACTCACGCCACCCACCATAAGCGAATCATGAGCATATTGCAAACCCTACAGCGGGCATCCCTCATGCTTGCGCGACACGGAGAGCACCATAGGACAACACCAATAATAAAACATACAACTCAAACCAATCACGATCATCAATTAACCCATAGGACAAAACAGATCTACTCAAACATCATAGGATAGCCATACATCATTGGGAAATAATATATAGCGTTGAGCACCATGTTTAAGCAGAGATTACAGCGGGGAGAAGATGTGTTACACTGCTGCATAGAAGGGGAGAGAGTTGGTGATGATGGCGGCGAAGTTGTTGGTGTAGACCACCGTCACGATGATGGCCCCGGCGGAGTTCCGGCGCCACCGAGAGAGAGGGGGAGAGAGCCCCCCTCCTTCTTCTTCTTCCTTGACCTTCCCCCTAGATGGGAGAAGGGTTTCCCCTCTGGTCCATGGCCTCCATGGCAGCGGAGGGGCGAGAGCCCCTCCGAGATTGGATCTCTCTATCTGTTTCCTTCTGTTTCTGCGCTCCCAGATTCTGGCCTTTTGCCGTTTCTTAAATTCCCGGAGATCCGTAACTCTGATTGGGCTGAAATTTTAATAGGATTTTTATCCGGATATTAGCTTTCTTGCGGCGAAAGAAGGGCACCAACCGCCTTACGGGGTGGCCACAAGGATCCAGGGCGCTCCCTACCCCCTGGGGCGCGGCCCCTGCCTTGTGGCCCCCTCGGGCATCGTCTCGCGTTGATTCCAATTCCCAAAATTCACATATATTCCAAAAAAAATCTCCGTAAGTTTTATCGTGTTTGGACTCTGTTTGATATGGATTTTCTGCGAAACAAAAAACATGCAACAAACAGGAACTGGCACTGGGCACTGGATCAATATGTTAGTCCAAGAAAATAGTATAAAAAGTTGCCAAAAGTATGTAAAAGTTGTAGAATATTGGCATGGAACAATAAAAAATTATAGATACGACGTAGACGTATCAAAAACTAGGTGGTATAAATTTAGCAACAATATAATTAGCATATTCCGCATACCAAGGAGTGTTATGAGAAGCATTTATGATAGCTAGTTGTTCATCGGGGAAGCTATCATCAATAGGTAGTGGGTCATCAAGCATATTATCTAACCTAGACAAGTTATCAGCTACGGGATTCTCAGCTCCCTTCCTATCAGCAATATGAAAGTCAAATTCTTGTAGCCGAAGAACCCACCTTATGAGTCTAGGTTTAGCATCTTTCTGTTCCATAAGGTATTTAACAGCAGCATGATCGGTGTGAACAAACACTTTAGAATCAACTATGTAAGATCTTAATTTATCACAAGCAAACACAACTGCTAGAAATTCTTTCTCAGTAGTAGCAATATTTCTTTGAGCACTGTCTAGAGTTTTACTAGCATAATGGATAACATTTAATTTATTATCAACTCTTTGTCCTAGAACAGCACCAACAGCATAATCGCTAGCATCACACATAATTTCAAAAGGCAAGTTCCAATCAGGTGGTTGAACAATAGGTGTAGAAGTCGAGGCTTTCTTAAGTGTTTCAAAGGCTTCTACACAATCATCATCAAAAACAAATGGAACATCTTTTTGCAAGAGATTAGTAAGAGGCCTAGAAATTTTAGAGAAGTCTTTAATAAACCGACTATAAAAACCAGCATGACCGAGGAAACTTCCTATACCTTTAACATCTTTAGGATATGGCATTTTCTCAATTGTATCAACTTTAGATTTATCCACCTCAATACCCCGTTCGGATATTTTATGCCCCAAGACAATACCTTCAATCACCATAAAGTGGCACTTCTCCCAATTCAAGACAAGATTTGTTACTTCACATCTCTGTAAAACTCGATCAAGGTTGCTTAAACAATCATCAAAAGAAGTTCCATAAACGGAAAAATCATACATGAAAACCTCAACAATCTTTTCACAAAAGTCAGAGAATATAGCGGTCATACATCTTTGAAAGGTAGCAGGTGCATTGCATAAACCAAAGGCATACGTCTATAAACATAAGTTCCAAAAGGACTAGTAAAGGCGGGTTTCTCCTGATCGGGTTGCGATAAGGTATTTTAGAGAAACCAGAATATCCATCAAGAAAGCAAAAGTGTGCGTGCTTAGATAATCTTTCTAACATTTTATCAATAAAAGGCAAAGGGTACTGATCTTTCCTAGCGGCTTTGTTTAATTTTCTGAAATCAATCACCATTCTATAACCAGTCATGATTCTCTGTGGGATAAGTTCATTTTTATCATTAGGAACAACAGTAATGCCTCCTTTCTTAGAACAATGAACAGGACTTACCCATCTACTATAATCTATAGGATAAATTATACTTGCTTCTAGAATCTTCAATATTTTAGTTCTTACCACTTCCTTCATCTTAGGATTTAATCGTCGCTGATGATCAACTGGTTTGGCATCGGGTTCCATATTAATCTTGTGCTGACAGAGAGTGGGACTAATGCCCTTAAGATCATCAAGAGTATATCCAATAGCAGCACGGTGCTTCCTCAAAGTTTTTAATAATCCCTTTTCTTCATACTCTGTAAGGTTAGCACTAATAATAACAGGATATATCTTCTTTTCATCAAGATAAGTGTATTTCAAAGTATCAGGTAATTGTTTCAGTTCAAACACAGGATCACCCTTAGGTGGAGGAGGGCCTCCTAGAGTTTCAACAGGAAAATTATGTTTAAGAAAAGGTTGTTGATCAAAGAATATTTTGTCTATTTCATTTCTTTCATGTAAGTGCATATCATTTTCATGGTCTAGCAAATATTGTTCGAACGGATCAGTAGGTGGTACGGCAATAGAGGCAATACCAATTATTTCATCCTTACTAGGTAATTCTTTATCATGAGGTTGTCTATGAAACTTAGAGAAATTAAACTCATGAGTCACATCACCAAAGTTAACACTGACGGTTTCTTTCTTGCAATCTATCTTAGCATTAACAGTGTTCAAGAAAGGTCTACCAAATATTATGGTACAAAAATCATCTTGTGGAGAACCAAGAACTAGGGAATCGGTAGGATAATTTATCTTCCCACACAAGATTCAACATCTCTAACAATCCCAAGTGGTGTGATAGTGTCTCTATTAGCAAGTTTAATAGTAACATCAATATCCTCTATTTCAGCAGGTGCAATATCATTCATAATTTCTTGGTATAAAGAAAAAGGAATAGCACTGACACTAGCACCCATATCACATAAGCCATGATAACAATGATCTCCTATTTTAACTGAGACAACAGGCATGCCAACAATGAGTTTATTCTTATCTTTAATATCAGGTTTGGCACTTCTAGCAGCTTCATCACAGAAATAAATAACATGCCCATCAACATTATCAACCAAGAGATCTTTAACCATAGCAATACTAGGTTCTACTTTAGTTTGTTCAGAGGGTCTAGGTGCTCTAATATTACTTTTGTTAACCACGGTTGAAACCTTAGCATGTTCCTTTATCCTAACAGGGAAAGATGGTTTTTCAACATAAGCAGTACTGGATCAACATTGTAAATGATATTTTCATCTTTAACTATAACTGGCTCCTCAGTCTTTTCTTTAACAGGTGGATGAAATTTAAACCATTTATCCTTAGGAAGATCAACATGAGTAGCAAATATTTCACCAAAGGAGGCTACTATCTCAGAGTCAAGTCCATATTTAGTGCTAAACTTGTGAAAAGTATCGGTGTCCATAAAAGATTTAACACAATCGAACTTAAGGGTTATACCTGACTCATTACCTTTGTCGAGTTCCCAATCTTCGGAATTGCATTTAATTCTTTCCAGAAGGTTCCATCTGAATTCAATAGTTTTTACATAAAAGAGCCAGTCGAAGAAGAATCGAGCATGGTTTGATTATCATGAGAAAGCCGAGCATAAAAAATATGTAAGATAATTTCCTTCGAGAGCTCGTGATCGGGGCATGTATACATCATGTATTTAAGCCTACCCTAAGCTTGAGCGACACTTTCTCCTTCACGAGGCCAAAAATTATATATGTAATTCCGATCACGATGTACTAGATGCATAGGATAAAACTTTTGATGAAATTCCAATTTCAATCGATTCCAGCGCCAAGCTCCAATATCACCACATAGCCTATACCATGTCAATGCTTTTCCCCCCAAAGATAAAGGGAAAACCCTCTTCTTAACTTCATCTCCGGGTAAACCTGCAAGCTTAAATAATCCACAAACTTCATCCACATAAATTAGGTGTATATCAGGATGTAGTGTTCCATGTCCTGCATAAGGATTAGCTATCAGTTTCTCTATCATACCGGAAGGAATCTTATAACTCTTTGTGCTTCCGGTCGAGGTGAAGATACCCGAACAAACATTTCAAAGGATTGTTTTCCATAGTAACAAGTAGCAATAAATTTCAGCACGTAATATAAATTTTTCCTTACCAAAGGTGCTTCACTCCACGGCAACGGCGCCAGAAAAGATTCTTGATGACCCACAGGTATAGGGGATCAATCGTAGTCCTTTCGATAAGTAAGAGTGTCGAACCCAACGAGGAGCAGAAGGAAATGACAACCGGTTTTCAGCAAGGTATTTTCTGCAGGCACTGAAATTGTCGGTAACAGATAGTTTTATAGCAAAATAATTTGTAAAGAGCAAGTAATAGTAACGGTAATAAAAGTGCAGCAAGGTAGCCCAATCTTTTTGTAGCAAAGGACAGGCCGGAACGGTCTCTTATAATAAGCAAAACGTTCTTGAGGACACACGGGAATTTCAACTAGTCACTTTCATCATGTTTGTTTGATTCGCGTTTGCTATTTTGATAATATGATATGTGGGTGGACTAGTTCTTGGGTGCTGTTCTTACTTGAACAAGCCTCCCACTTATGATTAACCCCTCTCGCAAGCATCCGAAACTACGAAAGAAGAATTAAGATAAAATCTAACCATAGCGTTAAACTTATGGATCCAAATCAGCCCCTTACGGAATAGCGCATAAACTAGGGTTTAAGCTTCTGTCACTCTAGCAACCCATCATCTAATAACTACTCCACAAGGCATTCCCTTAGGCCCAAAGATGGTGAAGTGTCATGTAGTCTACGTTTACATAACACCACTACGGGAATCACAACATACATATCATCAAAATATCAAACAAATACCAAATTCACATGATTACTTATGACAAGACTTCTCTCATGTCCTCAAGAACAAAAGTAACTACTCACAAAACATATTCATGCTCAAGATCATAGGGGTATTGCATTGCATAATAGATCTAACATATAATTGTTGGGGAACGTAGTAGTAAATCAAAAAAATTTCTACGCATCACCAAGATCAATCTATGGAGAGACTAGCAACGAGAGAGAGAGGAGTGCATCTTCATACCCTTGAAGATCGCGATGCGGAAGCGTTGCAAGAACGCGGTTGGAGGAGTCGTACACGCAGCGATTCAGATCGCGGTCGATTCCGATCTAAGCACCGAACAATGGTGCCTCCGCGTTCAACACACGTGCAGCCCGATGACTTCTCCCGCACCTTGATCCAGCAAGGAGGAGGGAGAGGTTGGGGAAAACAGCTCCAGCAACACGACGGCGTGGTGGTGGAACTTGCAGTTCTCCGGCAGGGCTTCGCCAAGCTCGAACGGAGGAGGAGGAGGTGTTGGAGAGGGGGAGGGCTGCGCCAGGGGAGAGGTTATGGCCTCCCTCCCACCCCTCCACTATTTATAGGCTGGGGGGGAGAGGGGGCCGGCCCCCCTAGATCCCATCTAGGGTTGGGGCGGCGGCCAAGGGGGGGAGGAGTGCCTCCCAAGTCAAGTGGAGGCCCTCCCCCTTTAGGGTTTCCCCTCTCCCATGCGCATGGGCCTTAGGGGGGCTGGTGCCCCTAGCCCATTAAGGCTAGGGCGCCCCCTTACAGCCCATGCTGCTGTATTGGACGTGGTGGAACCCTTTCCGGACTTCCGGACCCCTCCGGAATCCTCCGGAACCTTTCGAAAGCTTCCCGGTACAATACCGAAAAAAACCAAACTTTTTCCGAAACCCCAATAACAACTTCCCATATATAAATCTTTACCTCTAGACCATTCCGGAACTCCTCGTGACGTCCGGGATCTCATCCAGGACTCCGAACAACATTCGGTATTCACATACTATTTCCCATAACAACCCTAGAGTCACCGAACCTTAAGTGTGTAGACCCTACGGGTTCGGGAACCATGTAGACATGACCGAGACATCTCTCCGGCCAATAACCAACAGCGGGATCTGGATACCCATGTTGGCTCCCACATGTTCCATGATGATCTCATCGGATGAACCATGATGTCGAGGATTCAATCAATCCCGTATACAATTCCCTTTGTCTACCGGTATGATACTTGCCCGAGATTCGATCGTCGGTATCCCTATACCTTGTTCAATCTCGTTACCGGCAAGTCTCTTTACTCGTTCCATAACGCATGATCCCGTGGCTAACTCTTTAGTCACATTGAGCTCATTATGATGATGCATTACCGAGTGGGCCCAGAGATACCTCTCCGTCATACGGAGTGACAAATCCCAGTCTCGATTTGTGCCAACCCAACAGACACTTTCGGAGATACCTATAGTGCACCTTTATGGTCACCCAGTTACGTTGTGACGTTTGATACACCCAAAGCATTCCTACGGTATCCGGGAGTTGCACAATCTCATGGTCTAAGGAAATGATACTTGACATTAGAAAAGCTTTAGCAGACGAACTACACGATCTAGTGCTATGCTTAGGATTGGGTCTTGTCCATCACATCATTCTCCTAATGATGTGATCCCGTTATCAACGACATCCAATGTCCATGGTCAAGAAACCGAAACCATCTATTGATCAACGAGCTAGTCAACTAGAGGCTCACTAGGGACATGTTGTGGTCTATGTATTCACACATGCATTAGGATTTCCGGATAACACAATTATAGCATGAACAATAGACAATTATCATGAACAAGGAAATATAATAATAACCACTTTATTATTGCCTCTAGGCCATATTTCCAATAGTCTCCCACTTGCACTAGAGTCAATAATCTAGTTACATTGTGATGAATCGAACACCCATAGAGTTCTGGTGTTGATCATGTTTTGCTCGTGGAAGAGGTTTAGTCAACGGATCTGCGACATTCAGATCCGTATGCACTTTACAAATATCTATGTCTCCATCTTGAACATGTTCACGAATGGAGTTGAAGTGACGCTTGATATGCCTGGTCTTCTTGTGAAACCTGGGCTCCTTGGCAAGGGCAATAGCTCCAGTATTGTCACAGAAGAGAGTCATTGGGCCCGACACATTGGGAATAACTCCTAGGTCGGTAACGAACTCCTTCATCCAGACTGCTTCCTGTGCTGCCTCTGAGGCTGCTATGTATTCCGCTTCACATGTAGATCCTGCCACGACGCTTTGCTTGCAACTGCACCAGCTGACTGCCCCTCCATTCAAAATATACACATATCCGGTTTGTGACTTAGAGTCATCCAGATCTGTGTCGAAGCTAGCATCGACGTAACCCTTTACGACGAGCTCTTCGTCACCTCCATAAACGAGAAACATATCCTTAGTCCTTTTCAGGTACTTCAGGATGTTCTTGACCGCTGTCCAGTGTTCCATGCCGGGATTACTTTGGTACCTTCCTACCAAACTTACGGCGAGGTTCACATCAGGTCTGGTACACAGCATGGCATACATAATAGACCCTATGGCTGAGGCATAGGGGATGACGCTCATCTTTTCTCTATCTTCTGCCGAGGTCGGGCATTGAGCCGTGCTCAATCTCACACCTTGTAATACAGGCAAGAACCCCTTCTTGGACTGATCCATATTAAACTTCTTCAATATCTTGTCAAGGTATGTGCTTTGCGAAAGACCAATGAGGCGTCTCGATCTATCTCTATAGATCTTGATGCCTAATATGTAAGCAGCTTCTCCAAGGTCCTTCATTGAAAAACACTTGTTCAAGTAGGCCTTTATGCTTTCCAAGAATTCTATGTCATTTCCCATTAATAGTATGTCATCTACATATAATATGAGAAATGCTACAGAGCTCCCACTCACTTTCTTGTAAACACAGGCTTCTCCATAAGTCTGTGTAAACCCAAACGCTTTGATCATCTCATCAAAGCGAATGTTCCAACTCCGAGATGCTTGCACCAGCCCATAGACTGAGCGCTGGAGCTTGCATACCTTGTCAGCATTATTAGGATCGACAAAACCTTCTGGCTGCATCATATACAACTCTTCCTTAAGGAAACCATTAAGGAATGTCGTTTTGACGTCCATTTGCCATATCTCATAATCATAGTATGCGGCAATTGCTAACATGATTCTGACGGACTTCAGCTTCGCTACGGGTGAGAAGGTCTCATCGTAGTCAACCCCTTGAACTTGTCGATAACCCTTAGCGACAAGTCGAGCCTTATAGATGGTCACATTACCATCCGCGTCTGTCTTCTTCTTAAAGATCCATTTGTTCTCTATGGCTTGCCGATCATCGGGCAAGTCTGTCAAAGTCCATACTTCGTTTTCATACATGGATCCTATCTCGGATTTCATGGCTTCAAGCCATTTGTTGGAATCCGGGCCCGCCATTGCTTCTTCATAGTTCGAAGGTTCACCGTTGTCTAACAACATGACTTCCAAGACAGGGTTGCCATACCACTCTGGTGCGGAACGTGTCCTCGTGGACCTACGAAGTTCAGTAGCAACTTGATCCGAAGTTTCATGATCATCATCATTAACTTCCTCTCTAGTCGGTGCAGGCACCACAGAAACATCTTCCTGAGCTGCGCTACTCTCTGGTTCAAGAGGGGGTACCTCATCAAATTCTACTTTCCTCCCACTTACTTCTTTCGAGAGAAACTCTTTCTCCAGAAAGGATCCATTCTTGGCAACAAAGATCTTGCCTTCGGATCTAAGGTAGAAGGTATACCCAATGGTTTCTTTAGGGTATCCTATGAAGACGCATTTTTCCGATTTGGGTTCGAGCTTTTCAGGTTGAAGTTTCTTGACATAAGCATCGCATCCCCAAACTTTCAGAAACGACAGCTTAGGTTTCTTCCCAAACCATAATTCATACGGTGTCGTCTCAACGGATTTCGACGGAGCCCTATTTAAAGTGAATGCGGCAGTCTCTAAAGCATAACCCCAAAATGATAGCGGTAGATCGGTAAGAGACATCATAGATCGCACCATATCCAATAGAGTGCGATTACGACGTTCGGACACACCATTACGCTGAGGTGTTCCAGGCGGCGTGAGTTGTGAAACAATTCCACATTTCCTCAAGTGCGTGCCAAACTCGTGACTCAAATATTCCCCTCCACGATCTGATCGTAAGAACTTTATTTTCCTGTCACGTTGATTCTCAACCTCACTCTGAAATTCCTTGAACTTTTCGAAGGTCTCAGACTTGTGTTTCATTAAGTAGACATACCCATATCTACTTAAGTCATCAGTGAGGGTGAGAACATAACGATAACCACCGCGAGCCTCAACGCTCATTGGACCGCACACATCAGTATGTATGATTTCCAATAAGTTGGTTGCTCGCTCCATTGTCCCAGAGAACGGAGTCTTGGTCATTTTGCCCATGAGGCATGGTTCGCACGTGTCAAATGATTCATAATCAAGAGACTCCAAAAGTCCATCTGCATGGAGTTTCTTCATGCGTTTGACACCAATGTGACCAAGGCGGCAGTGCCACAAGTATGTGGGACTATCATTATCAACCTTACATCTTTTGGCATTCACACTATGAATATGTGTAACATCACGTTCGAGATTCAATAAAAATAAACCATTGACCAGCGGGGCATGACCATAAAACATATCTCTCATATAAATAGAACAACCATTATTCTCGGATTTAAATGAGTAGCCATCTCGCATCAAACGAGATCCTGATACAATGTTCATGCTCAAAGCTGGTACTAAATAACAATTATTGAGGTTTAAAACTAATCCCGAAGGTAGATGTAGAGGTAGCGTGCCGACGGTGATCACATCGACCTTGGAACCATTCCCGACGCGCATCGTCACCTCGTCCTTCGCCAGTCTCCGCTTATTCCGCAGCTCCTGTTTTGAGTTACAAATATGAGCAACCGCACCGGTATCAAATACCCAGGAGCTACTACGAGCGCTGGTAAGGTACACATCAATAACATGTATATCACATATACCTTTGGTATTGCCGGCCTTCTTATCCGCTAAGTACTTGGGGCAGTTCCGCTTCCAGTGACCGTTTCCCTTACAATAAAAGCATTCAGTCTCAGGATTGGGTCCATTCTTTGGCTTCTTCCCGGTAGCTTGCTTACCGGGCACGGCAACTCCCTTGCCGTCCTTCTTGAAGTTCTTTTTACCCTTGCCTTTCTTGAACTTAGTGGTTTTATTCACCATCAACACTTGATGTTCCTTTTTGATCTCCACCTCCGCTGATTTCAGCATTGAATATATCTCAGGAATGGTTTTCTCCATCCCCTGCATATTGAAGTTCATCACAAAGCTCTTGTAGCTAGGTGGAAGCGACTGAAGGATTCTGTCAACGACCGCGTCATCCGGGAGATTAGCTCCCAGCTGAGACAAGCGGTTGTGCAACCCAGACATTTTGAGTATATGCTCGCTGACAGAACTATTCTCCTCCATCTTACAACTGTAGAACTTGTCGGAGACTTCATATCTCTCGACCCGGGCATGAGCTTGGAAAACCATTTTCAGCTCTTGGAACATCTCATATGCTCCGTGTTGCTCAAAACGCTTTTGGAGCCCCGGTTCTAAGCTGTAAAGCATGCCGCACTGAACCAGGGAGTAATCATCACTACGCGACTGCCAGGCGTTCATAACGTCTTGAGTTGCTGGGAAAACAGGTGCGTCACCTAGCGGTGCTTCAAGGACATATGCTTTCTTGGCAGCTATGAGGATAATCCTCAGGTTACGGACCCAGTCCGTGTAGTTGCTACCATCGTCTTTCAGCTTGGTTTTCTCTAGGAACGCGTTGAAGTTGAGGGCAACATTAGCGTGGGCCATTTGATCTACAAGACATATTGTAAAGATTTTAGACTAAGTTCATGATAATTAAGTCAATCTAATCAAATTATTCAATGAACTCCCACTCAGATAGACATCCCTCTAGTCATCTAAGTGATACATGATCCGAATCGACTAGGCCATGTCCAATCATCACGTGAGACGGACTAGTCATCAACGGTGAACATCTCCATGTTGATCGTATCTTCTATACGACTCATGTTCGACCTTTCGGTCTTCCTTGTTCCGAGGCCATGTCTGTACATGCTAGGCTCGTCAAGTCAACCTAAGTGTTTTGCATGTGTAAATCTGGCTTACACCCGTTGTATTCGAATGTTAGAATCTATCACACCCGATCATCACATGGTGCTTCGAAACAACAAACCTTCGCAACGGTGCACAGTTAGGGGGAACACTTTCTTGAAATTTTAGCGAGGGATCATCTAATTTATGCTACCGTCGTTCTAAGCAAATAAGATGTAAACAGATGATAAACATCACATGCAATCAAATAGTGACATGATATGGCCAATATCATTTTGCTCCTTTTGATCTCCATCTTCGGGGCACCATGATCATCATCGTCACCGGCATGACACCATGATCTCCATCATCGTGTCTTCAAGAAGTTGCCTCGCCAACTATTACTTCTACTACTATGGCTAACGGTTAGCAATAAAGTAAAGTAATTACATGGCGTTTTTCATTGACACGCAGGTCATACAATAAATTAAGACAACTCCTATGGCTCCTGCCGGTTGTCATACTCATCGACATGCAAGTCGTGATTCCTATTACAAGAACATGATCAATCTCATACATGACATATATCATTCATCACATCCTTTTGGCCATATCACATCACACGGCATATGCTGCAAGAACAAGTTAGACGTCCTCTAATTGTTATTGCAAAAAAAATTACGTGGCTGCTATAGGTTTCTAGCAAGAACGTTTCTTACCTACGCCACAACCACAACGTGATATGCCAATTTATATTTACCCTTCATAAGGACCCTTTTCATCAAATCCGATCCGACTAAAGTGGGAGAGACAGACACCCGCTAGCCACCTTATGCAACTAGTGCATGTCAGTCGGTGGAACCTGTCTCACGTAAGCGTACGTGTAAGGTCGGTCCGGGCCGCTTCATCCCACGATGCCGCCGAATCAAGATAAGACTAGTAACGGCAAGAAAATTGACAAAATCGACGCCCACAACAACTTGTGTTCTACTCGTGCAAGAAACTACGCATAGACCTGGCTCTGAAACCACTGTTGGGGAACGTAGTAGTAAATCAAAAAAAATTCTACACATCACCAAGATCAATCTATGGAGAGACTAGCAACGAGAGAGAGAGGAGTGCATCTTCATACCCTTGAAGATCGCGATGCGGAAGCGTTGCAAGAACGCGGTTGGAGGAGTCGTACACGCAGCGATTCAGATCGCGGTCGATTCCGATCTAAGCACCGAACAACGGTGCCTCCGCGTTCAACACATGTGCAGCCCGATGACTTCTCCCGCGCCTTGATCCAGCAAGGAGGAGGGAGAGGTTGGGGAAGACAGCTCCAGCAGCACGACGGCGTGGTGGTGGAACTTGCAGTTCTCCGGCAGGGCTTCGCCAAGCTCGAACGGAGGAGGAGGAGGTGTTGGAGAGGGGGAGGGCTGCGCCAGGGGAGAGGTTATGGCCTCCCTCCCACCCCTCCACTATTTATAGGCTGGGGGGAGAGGGGGCCGGCCCCCCTAGATCCCATCTAGGGTTGGGGCGGCGGCCAAGGGGGGGAGGAGTGCCTCCCAAGTCAAGTGGAGGCCCTCCCCCTTTAGGGTTTCCCCTCTCCCATGCGCATGGGCCTTAGGGGGGCTGGTGCCCCTAGCCCATTAAGGCTAGGGCGCCCCCTTACAGCCCATGCTGCTGTATTGGACGTGGTGGAACCCTTTCCGGACTTCCGGACCCCTCCGGAATCCTCCGGAACCTTTCGAAAGCTTCCCGGTACAATACCGAAAAAAACCAAACTTTTTCCAGAACCCCAATAACAACTTCCCATATATAAATCTTTACCTCCGGACCATTCCGGAACTCCTCGTGACGTCCGGGATCTCATCCGGGACTCCGAACAACATTCGGTATTCACATACTATTTCCCATAACAACCCTAGAGTCACCGAACCTTAAGTGTGTAGACCCTACGGGTTCGGGAACCATGCAGACATGACCGAGACATCTCTCCGGCCAATAACCAACAGCGGGATCTGGATACCCATGTTGGCTCCCACATGTTCCACGATGATCTCATCGGATGAACCACGATGTCGAGGATTCAATCAATCCCGTATACAATTCCCTTTGTCTACCGGTATGATACTTGCCCGAGATTCGATCGTCGGTATCCCTATACCTTGTTCAATCTCGTTACCGGCAAGTCTCTTTACTCGTTCCGTAACGCATGATCCCGTGGCTAACTCTTTAGTCACATTGAGCTCATTATGATGATGCATTACCGGGCCCAGAGATACCTCTCCGTCATACGGAGTGACAAATCCCAGTCTCGATTCGTGCCAACCCAACAGACACTTTCGGAGATACCTGTAGTGCACCTTTATGGTCACCCAGTTACGTTGTGACGTTTGATACACCCAAAGCATTCCTACGGTATCCGGGAGTTGCACAATCTCATGGTCTAAGGAAATGATACTTGACATTAGAAAAGCTTTAGCAGACGAACTACACGATCTAGTGTTATGCTTAGGATTGGGTCTTGTCCATCACATCATTCTCCTAATGATGTGATCCCATTATCAACGACATCCAATGTCCATGGTCAGGAAACCGTAACCATCTATTGATCAACGAGCTAGTCAACTAGAGGCTCACTAGGGACATGTTGTGGTCAATGTATTCACACATGCATTAGGATTTCCGGATAACACAATTATAGCATGAACAATAGACAATTATCATGAACAAGGAAATATAATAATAACCACTTTATTATTGCCTCTAGGGCATATTTCCAACAATAATCTCCCACCAAATAAACCATCTAGCATCAACTACAAGATATAATCAATGCTACTAGTCACCCACAGGTACCAATCTGAGGTTTTGATACAAAGATTGAGCACAAGAGATGAACTAGGGTTTTGAGATGAGATGGTGTTGTTTAAGATGTTGATGAAGATTGGCCCTCCCATGGTGAGAGGGTTGTTGGTGATGATGATGGCTTCGATTTCCCCCTCCCGGAGGGAAGTATCCCCGACGGAATCACTCCACCGGAGAGCAAAAGTGCTCCTGCCCAGGCTCTGCCCTTGAGACGGCGGTGCTCCGTCCCGAAAGTCCTTCTCTTATTTTTTTTCTAGGGCAAATGATCTTACGTACCATAAGATGGGCACCAGAAGCGGGCCAGGGGGGCCACTACCCACTAGGGCGCGCCAGGGGGGTAGGCGCCCCTTGGTGCCAAGTGGGCACCTGGGTGGCCTCCTCTGGTATTTCTTTTCTCCAGTATTTTTTATATATTCTAAAATAAATCTCCGTAAAATTTCAGCTCATTTGGAGATGTGCGGAATAGGTATCTCTGACGTAGCTTTTTCATGTCCAGAATTCCAGCTGCCGGCAGTCTCCCTCTTTGTATAAACCTTGCATATTATGAGAGAAAAGGCATTAGAATTACTCCACAAATTGTTATATTGAATAAAAACAATATAAATAACAGTAGGAAAACATGATGCAAAATGGACGTATCAACCCCCAAGTGCCGGGTCGTGCGACCTCGCCGGCTCGGGACTCCAAAATAATTGAACTAAGTTTGCATTGTGCATGACAGGATATGCTCGATGTAAGTCAAAATCTGTCGGCTTGCAAGAGCAACTGAAAACAGAGAAAAGGCTGCATGAGAAGGCAGAGTCATGTGCCTCATTCTTGCAGAAGTCTATGTTGATTGCCTCAGAGAATTGGCACTCTTTGAAAGCCGCTCATGAAGAAGGGAAATCAGTTTTGTTGAAGCGTGCTGAAGAGGCAGAGAGCCAACTTGAGCCTCTCACTGAAGAGCTGAACACTTTGAAGCGCCATATAACGAATATGACTGCAGCCATCTTTGGTAAATATTACTATCTGTAGTCAAAAATCCGAGTTAAGTGATTGGTCGGCTTGTTGATATTTGTATGATCCTTGCGCAAGTAGAAAAACTAACATTGCTCTCCAAGTGTCTCTGGTGAAATTGAAGGCAATCTATACTTATGTGGAGCAGTTATACAACAGTGGTGTATATGCAATAATGGCAGCAAACAAGGACGCAACACCCCCTCAACGGATTAAAGATATGCTTAATGAATTGTCCACCGTTCCTCAATGGGTCCAAGAGATGGTGAAATCAGCGGCTCGTGCTGGTACCGGCATGGTGCTTGCTCGAGCCAAGGCCTTCCTTCCGGAGATCGATCCATCTGAGATGGTTGGCGGGTTTCCTCAGTTCAATGTTGATGGCACGGAATTCTCTCCAGAGGATTTTGTGCGCTGTGTGAAGGAAACCTGGGTAGCAGTGACTCAGATGGTAGAAGAACTGGATTTGGCCAAATATCAACCTGACTATTCAAAGAACAACAAGCGTATCAACCCGCCCGAGTTTAAGATTTTAGATCTAACTCCTCCGCGTAAGCAAACTTTTTCCCCTGACGTCTACCCGTCTGCTATTATCATCGGGGACTCAATTTTTCAAAAACTGTCCACCATCAAGTGTACGCCAAGGGACCTCCAAACAGGGCAATACGAGCCGGCGCCAGCTGACCCGGAGGCAATGGACGCAGAAGGCTAGCATGGAGAAGTCAACACGGAGAGTTCTCAACCCGGCTTGAATGAGTAGCTCCTTTGAAAAGAAACATTGCTTAATATGCAGCCCAGATGAGGCTTGTAATAGGACTAGAAAACTCTTGCTTTGTCTGTGGTGCCATCGTGCACTTGATACTCTAGGTATATTTTGCAGAAGAAATTGACCCGGTGTTGTGTTTGCTAAACTACCAATTAACCTTATACTTGTGGTAGTCTTCTGCTTGCTGCAATAAGTCGACATGTAAATGATAGCCCGGGTCATATACTTATGACCCGGTGACCCTTGGTCAATATCCATAGTCTTGAGAAAAATAGTCCGGTGTGTTTGTGTAACTCGGCACCTCGTGGTCGATATCATTCCATCCTTGATCAGAAAATAATTCGGTGTATTCTTGACCCGGTGACTCATGGTCAACATCATAACTGATCAAGGAGATCGATCCTGAAAAACAGAATATGATTTAAAGACATAGATATATAATTATAAATAAATGTTAAGCCGGCTTTCGAGGCATGACAAAATAGACCAGCTTTCGAGGCTCGAGTCTCGCTTCAATGAACCTGGCATGATAGCCCATGGTTTATCCTAGCTTTCTGTAAGCCGGCCCTCACGTGACTTAAGCCGGTGTTTTAACCTTGACCAGTTCAGGGTCATTATAGATTGACTGTCAAGAGTATGCCGGGTCACCTTGGCAGGGTAGCATCAAGCAAACAAGCAAGTTTAACCAAGATTCATAATGGCGTATGCCGGGTCAAGTGGGATGTTAATAGCTAAACTCAATGAGTTGGAAGCCCCCAAGTGACCTATGATCATAAAATAAAGACTCATACACAATTGATGAGGCGAAACGACAGAGGCCCCAAATTTCGGGGATGTCGGCTTTATTATATTGATCATAAAAATATATACACAAAGGTATGTACAATAAGCTGGAGTCAGTGGCTCTAAGTATAATAGGGTTGGAGATGAGCAATATTCCAAGGCATGTTGGTCTCCTCCTCAGATGTACTTGACTTGTTGTGTTCACGTATGTCAATCAGGTAATATGACCCGTTGTTGAGGTTTTTGCTAATGACGAAAGGCCCTTCCCATGGAGGTGAAAGCTTATGCATGCCGGCTTGTTCTTGTATTAGCCGAAGCACTAAGTCGCCCTCCTGGAAAGTACGGTTGTGAACTCTACGGCTATGATAGCAACGTAGGTCTTGCTGATAGATCACTGATTGTGCTGCATCAAAGTCACGTTCTTCTTCCAAAGCATCCAAGGAGTCCTGACGAGCTTTCTCATTATCTGGTTCAACATAAGTTGTAACCCTAGGGGAATCATGACGGATATTGCTGGGTAACACAGCTTCTGCACCATAAACCATGAAGAGAGGCGTATAGCATGTTGATCTGTTTGGGGTAGTACGTATACTCCAAAGGACAGAAGGGAGCTCCTCAACCCAACAATCCGGAGTACGCTCAAGAGGGACCATGAGTTTTGGCTTGATACCCCGTCAGATCTCCTAGTTAGCATGCTCTGCTTGGCCATTGGACTGAGGATGTGCTACTGATACTACATCAAGCTGGATATGCAACCTTTGACAGAACTGCTTCATAGCTCCTTTAGACAAATTAGTGCCATTATCAGTGATGATGCTATGTGGATAACCAAAGCGAAAAATCAACTTTTTCAAGAATTTGACTGTTGTGGCTGCATCACGGTTGTTGATTGGCTCTGCTTCAACCCACTTGGTGAATTTATCAACAGCAACCAAAAGGTGGGTCTTCTTATCCTTGGATGGTTTGAATGGACCAACCATATCAAGCTCCCAGAGTGCAAAAGGCCAAGTGATGGGAATCATCCGGAGCTCCTGAGCCGGCACATGAGCCTGATGTGCAAATTTCTGGCATCCATCACTCCTGTGCATGATATCCTCAGCATCTGGGTGAGCCGTGAGCAAGTAAAAAACCATGCCGGAAAGCATTTGCCACTAGAGATCTTGAGCCGGCATGATGACCACAATCGCCAGAGTGAATCTCATTGAGGATTTCTCGTCCTTCATCAAGGGAAACACAACGTTGGAAAACACCTGTGATGCTTCTTCTGTGCAACTCGCTATTGACAATAGTCATAGATTTGGAGTGTCGAACAATCTGACGAGCAACGAGTTCATCTTCAGGGAGTTCGCCTCGAGTCAGATAAGCCAGATAAGGAACCATCCAATCAGGTATAGCATGAAGAGCCTCCACCAACTGTGCCTCCGGGTCAGGTATAGCGAGATCTTCCTCTGAAGGCATCTTAACAGAAGGATTATGGAGGATATCAAGGAATACATTGAGAGGGACCGGCTTGCGCTGAGAGCCGAGTCGTGACAATGCATCAGCCGCTTCATTGAGCCACCAATCGATGTGATCAACTTGATAACCTTTGAAGTGGCCCGCAATGGTAGTCACCGCTTGCTGATAAGCCGCCATAAGGGGGTCCTTGGAATCCCACTTTCCTGAAACCTGATGAGCGGCCAGATACGAGTCACCCAGACACCTGACCCGGCTGAGATTCATCTCCTTAGCCATCCGAAGACCATGGAGGAGAGCCTCATACTCAGCTGCATTATTAGTACAGGGAAACATGATTCTAAGGACATAAAACAATTTATCACCTCGTGGAGAAGATAGAATGACTCTAGCCCCCGAGCCCTCCAGTTGCCTAGAGAACCATCAAAGTGAATCTTCCAATATGTATTGTCTGGCTTCTCCTCACGAATTTGAAGTTCAGTCCAGTCATTGATGAAATCCACCGGTGCTTGAGACTTGAAGGTTGTTCGAGGCACATATTTAAGATGATGCAGACCAAGTTCAATTGCCCACTTAGCAACCCGACCTGTGACTTCCCGGTTCTGGATAATGTCTCCCAAAGGGGCTGAGCTAACCACATTGATGGGATGCTCCTGGAAGTAATGTTTGAGCTTACGACTAGCCAATGTTGGGGATATCGCTTATCGGGAACTTATCGGTCGACCCATGATAAGGGGTAAATCGGTCAGTTTATCGGCATATCGGCTGATTTATCACCGTATCGGCTAATTTATCGGCCAATTTATCTTATCGGTCAGACAACGATAAGCGATAAATTGGCCGATTTATCGGAATATCGGAAGATATCTTGAACAGTGCGACTAGCCATGAACACGCCAAATACCAACTTCTGCCAATACGGATATCACTGCTTGGACTCGGTCAGAACTTCACTGATATAATAGATTGGCCTTTGGACTGGATATTCTTTCCCTGCCTCTTTGCGCTCCACGAGAACTACAACACTCACTGCTTTGTTATTAGCAGCGATGTACAGGAGCATAGGCTCTTTATCAATAGGAGCAGCCAGGATGGGCGGCTCAGCCAACTGCTTCTTGAGGGCTTCAAAAGCTTTATCTACAGCGTCACTCCACACAAAGTTGTCAGTCTTTTTCAGCATCTGATATAACGGAATTGCCTTCTCACCGAGGCGGCTTATAAACTGGCTCAAGGCTGCGATCCGACCTGCCATGCGTTGGACGTCATTGATGTTTGTCGGCTTGGCGAGCAAAGTTACTGCTTTAATCTTGTCCGGGTTAGCTTCAATAACCCGTTCTGACACTAGAAAACCCAGTAACTTGCCAGCAGGAACACGAAAAACACATTTGGCCGGGTTGAGCTTCATCTGATAAAATTGAAGGTTGTCAAAAGTCTCCTTGAGGTCATCCAATAAAGTCTCTTTCTTCTGAGATTTGACCACAATGTCATCGACATAGGCATGAACGTTGCACCCAATCTGCTTGTGAAAGCAATTATGTACACAACATTGATAAGTAGCCCTCGCACTCTTAAGCCCAAAAGGCATAGAGACATAGCAGAAAGCCCCAAAGGGTGTGATAAAGGTTGTCTTCTCCTAATCCTCGACGGCCATCTTAATCTGATATAGCTGGAGTAAGCATCCAGGAAACATAAGCACTCACAACCAGCAGTAGAATCGACGACCTAATGAGTGCAGGGGAGGGAAAATGGGTCTTTGGGACAAGCCTTGTTAAGATCTGTGTAATTAACACACATGCGCCAAGTGTCGGTTTTTTTTTAGAACAAGCATTGGGTTTGCCAGCCACTCAGGATGAAATACTTCAATGATGAACCTGGCAGCTAGGAGTCGGGCCACTTCTTCCCCAATGGCCTTGCGTATCTCCTCGTTAAAATGACGGAGGATCCACATTGAGGTGGTGCTCAGCGAGTTCTCTCGGTACACCTGGCATGTCAGAAGGTTTCCATGCAAAAATGTCCCGATTCTCACGGATGAACTCGATGAGCGTGCTTTCCTATTTGGGATCCCTATCAATCCCAATGGTGAACTGCTGGGATGAGTCGCTAGGGACGAAATCAACATGTTTCGTGTCTTCGGCCGACATAAACTTGAGCAAGGGATCAGACTCTGTGGTGGGCTTCTTCAAGGGCGTCATATCGGTCGAGTCAACATTGGATGTGTAAAACTTGAGCTCCTCTGCTGCACAGGCCGACTCAGCATAAGCCGCGTCCCCTTCCTCACACCCACGTGCGATTTTCCTATCACCATCAACTGTGATAGTGCCCTCTAGTCCAGGCATTTTAAGCTTAAGGTAGACATAACAAGGCCGGGCCATGAAGCGGGCATAAGCCGGTCGTCCGAAGAGAGCATGATATGGACTCTTAATTTTGACCACCTCAAACATCAAGAACTCTGATATGTAGTTATACTCATCGCCAAACGCAACTTCCAGCTTGATCCGTCCAATAGGATAAGCAGATTTTCCACGAACAATCCCATGAAAGACGGTTGAGGAGGGCAGGAGTTACTTTTCTAACAAGTTCATGCGTCTGAAGGTATCATAGTATAGGATGTTGATGCTGCTTCCTCCATCCATAAGCACCTTGGTGAGCTTATGATCATCAACTTGAGGTGCCACCACCAAGGCTAAACAACCTGGATTCTCGACCTGAGGGAATGATCCGCCCTACTCCATGTGATGGGTTGCTCTGACCAATTCAAATACTCAGGAACAGCCGGCTCAACCATATTAACGGCATGTTTCTGAAGCTTGTGATCCCGCTTGCAAGTACTAGTCATGAAGACGTGGTACTGCCCGCTATTCAACTGCTTGGGATTGCTCTGAAAACCATACTGGTTGCCCTATCGTTGAACTCCTTGGCTAGAATGTTGATTTCCACCATTATTACCAGAGCCTTGATAGCCAGATCCTAAGCCGCCCTCGCCCTGATAACCGGGATTCTGAAAACCATCAGATGAGCCGGCCCCCGGGAAACCAGATCCTGAGCCACATGCTCCAGGCTGCCCCGGGTTTCTGCCGCTGCCACCTTGATGATTCTGGTACATCTGATTGTGAAAAGCCTGCATGATGTAGCAATTCTCCCAAGAATGATTTGCCGGCTTACCAGGGAGGCTGTGCTTGGGACACAGGCCTTTGAGGGCTTCCTCGAAATTATGAGCTTTATTTCCACTGAAGGATCTCCCGGAGTTGTTCTGTCTCTGGCCCTTGAAACCAGTGTTGGTATTAGCAACAAAATCGGAGCCGCCCTCCGGATGTTTGCGTTTGCCACCGTTGTTTTGACCACTGTGGTTGCCATTGTGCCCTGAGTTGCCCTGTTTGTGACCCTTGCCTCCACCATTTTTCTTACCCTTGCCAGTCTGATCATCATCCGGACTGGGATCTTCTGTGGTGTCCGGCTCAGCATATCTAGTAAGGACGTCCATGAGCTCGCCCATGTCCTGCACCTTTCGCTTGAGCTGCCCAAGCTTCTGAACAAGGGGATCAAAATGACAATTCTTTTCCAGGATTAAAACAGCCTGAGCAGCTGTTATGCTGTCCGAGGAGTGGATGATGTCCGCGACCCGGCGCGACCAGTGATGAGCCGACTCTCCCTCATGTTGGACACAATGCTGTAAATCAACAATAGTCATTGTGATTTTGCATGTTCTTTGGAAGTTATTGATGAAACGTTCCTTCAACTCAGCCCAAGTGTTGATGAAGTTGGGGGGGAGGTTCTTCAGCCAGGTACGAGCCGGCCCCTCCAACATCATGTTCAAATGCTTTGCACAAACCGCGTTGCTGACATCCAGCATGTCCATGGCGATCTCGTAGGTCTCAATCCACGCAGTCGGCTCAAGATTAGCCGTGTAATTGGGAACCTTTCGGGGGCCGTTGAAATCCTTAGGCATGCGCTCGTTGCGTAAAGCTGGCACCAGGCATGGGATCCCAATGGTTCTGGTACTCAATCCGACACCTTGCGAAGCCAAAGTGTTTGTAGTAGGTGACAGCTGGGCCGTCGCGTTGGCTGCTTTCGCTTCTCGCCGCGCCCGGCCGTGTCGACGATTTCTTCAGCGTCTAGGGCTCCATGCCGAGGAGGGTCATGCGGTTGTTCGTGTCGCCGATGAGCACTGCTGGCGACTCAGCATGGCGGCTCCTGCTATGGCTGTAACAAGTAACAGTATATTTCAGCACGTAACATAAACGTTTCATCACCAAATTTCACTTACCAGAGGCGCTTCACTCCCCGGAAACGGCGACAGAAAAGAGCCTTGATGACCCACAAGTATAGGGGATCAATCATAATCCTTTCTAAGTAAGAGTGTCGAACCTAACGAGGAGCAGAAGGAAATGACAAGCGGTTTTCAGCAAGGTATTGTCTGCAAGCACTGAAATTATCGGTAACGAGTAGTTTCATAGCGAGATAATTTGTAACAAGTGACAAGTAGCAATAGTAACTAAGGTGCAGAAAGATAGCCCAATCCTTTTTTTAGCAAAGGACAGGCTAGAATAGTCTCTTATAATAAGTAAAGTGTTCCTAAGGACACACGGAAATTTCATCTGGTCACTTTCATCATGTTTGTTTGATTCGCATTCGCTACTTTGATAATTTGATATGTCGGTGGATCATGCTTGGGTGTTTTTCTTACTTGAACAAACCTCCTACTTATGATTAACCCCTCTCGCAAGCATCTGCAACTACGAAAGAAGAATTAAGATAAATCTAACCATAGCATTAACATATGGATCCAAATCAGCCCCTTACGGAATAGCGCATAAACTAGGGTTTAAGCTTCTGTCACTCTAGCAACCCATCATCTAATAACTACTCCACAATGCATTCTCTTAGGCCCAAAGATGGTGAAATATCATGTAGTCGACGTTCACATAACACCACTAAGGGAAACAACACACACATATCATCAAAATATCGAACGAATACCAAATTCACATGATTACTTATGACAAGACCTCTCCCATGTCCTCAAGAACAAAAGCAATTACTCACAAATCATATTCATGTTCAAGATCAGAGGGTTATTGAATAGCATAATGGATCTGAACATTTGATTTTTCATCAAATAAACCAACTAGCATCAACTACAAGTTGTAATCAACACTACTAGCAACCCACACATACCAATCTAAGGATTTGATACAAAGATTGAATACAAGAGATGAACCAGGGTTTGAGATGAGATGGTGCTGGTGAAGATGTTGATGAAGATTCATCCTCCCACGATGAGAGGGTTGTTGGTGTTGGCGATGGCTTCTATTTTCCCCTCCCGGAGGGAAGTATCCCCGGTGGAATCGCTCTGCCGGAGAGTAAAAGTGCTCCTGCCCAAGTTCTGCCTCGAGACGGCGGCGCTTCATATCGAAAGCCCTCTCCTTTTTTTCTAGGGAAAATGGGCTTAAATACCAAAAGATGGGGGCCGGAGGCTGGCCAGGGACCCCACAAGCCACCAGGGCGTGCCCTGGTGCCTCGTGGGCACCTGGGTAGCCCCCTCTGGTACTTCTTTTCTTCAATATTTTTTATTTATTCCAAAATAAATCTCCGTGAAATTTCAGCTCATTTGAAGATGTGCAGAATAGGTATCTCTGACATAGCTTTTTCAGGTCCAGAATTCCAGCTGCCGGTAATCTCCCTCCTCATGTAAATCTTGCATATTAAGAGAGAAAATGATTTGGAATTACTCCACAAAGTGTTATATTGATTAAAAACACTATAAATAACAGTAGGAAAACATGATGCAAAATGGACGTATCATGCCCGTGCCTGCCACCCCGGCGAACGGTCACACTCGTCTATTGGAGATCAACCGCCGACAAGGCCAGTTGCCTCTGAATCTCCTCCGCGCTGGCCTCCGGATCTCCTCCGCGGCGCCAGGTACGCCTCAACTCACCTCTCTCGGGCACATGTTTTTGGGACAAACACGACATGCGGTGGCACAAGTTCTTTCCTGCTCATGCTCCCAGCCCACCACTGTCGCATGCTCGTGCTCCCAGCCCACCACGTGCGCACGTTCCCAGCCCACCACGTACGCGTGGGCGTGCGCGGGTGTGCATCGTTCGCCGTCTTCGCCTCCAGCAGTCCTCATCGACGAAGAGCGGGACAAGGTCCTCAAGGACTCCAAACCCGATGAGTTCAAGGAGTGGGACGGCCTCCACGTGCAGCTCGCCTTATATTTTATGTGCCTTTTAAGTTTAAGTTCATGTTTTTTTTAAGGCATTGTGTGAAATTTGTTCGGCTCGTTGGGCGAACCCTGCAGGCATTTGCGTCCGTCTGGCCGACACAAACAGACAAAAAACGAACAAAATTCGTGTCCATTTGCGTCGGCCGGTTGGAGCTGCCCTTAGTCTCTCATGACGGCTTTCCGTGTCCCTTCCCTATCAACACTCATTATTTCCTCCTCTCTTCCATTCGTCCCCCCGCCCACTACCCTCATGTTCTCTTCCCTGTCGATTTTTCTTTTGGTTATTTCTGGCCCTGACTCATGTGGCCGATGGATATTCCTTGTCCACGGCATGGTCCTCGTAAGAGCAGCTCTAGCAGTCATTATATTGGTCTGATCGTCAAATAACCGTTAGTATTGCGGTTTTTTGGGGGTGGGGCACTCAAGTAGAGTCGACATCTTGTCGGGGATCGTCATGATTTATGAAACGCCTTCTATATCTGGCCTTCCCATCATCACATATGACGTCTCGGGGTTGACTTTTTAAGCGTACTTCATATGACAATTACGTGTAACTCTATGTGGCGCGAAGAAAACTTCAAATGGCCCCATCTCACCTGGGATGACAGGAAGGTTGGAGAAACAGAAATGTCCCATTGATGATAGGGTCCCACGATTATGAATGTGCACTCCGTAACGATTATGAAGACCGCACTTTTGGTAACTCTGCTAGAGTTGCTCTAACAACACCGAAATGTCCCAATGATGATAGGATCCCACAATTATGAAAGTGCACCCCGCAACGATTACGAAGACTGCACTTTTGGTAACTCTGCTAGAGTTCCTCTAAAAACACAATTTTGGTAACTCTGCTAGAGTTGCTCTAACAACACAACACGGTGGTCGTGACTTACAAAGTGGCCAATCTAAAGCGCTTCAAAAGAACATCCCAAGCTTCAGCTATATAGCCTTAGTAATCCACACGTACAAGTATATTTTTATTTAGCGTTAATAAGTAGGGGCCATGTATATCATCAGTTAGTCATTGGCTTAACTGGTGTGATTAGCGAACAGTAGTGAGGCCGACAGGGATCCGTCGCATCCGCTGTCCCAACGCCTTGGACAGTTGACACCCAAACGAACAAACACAAATATCATCAGCATCACACAGTATGCTTTATTGTTCGTCCATCCGTAGACAGACAATCACAGCTGGGTCGGCCAAGCTATTGTTTTGATTTTATCAAGAAATTTCACATAAAACCAGTCTCAATATTCAACACCACCCATTTGTTCAGGAAAATTAACTACTACTAGTTAAAATACCATCTTTCTAAATTTCAAAGCTCATGGTGGAAGTAATTGACTGATCGGTTACTAAACGGAACTGAGTTTTGCAACTCGTAAACTCTTCTTAATTAATGTAACGAGGCTAAGCTTTACCTCCTTTGCAAATAAAAAATAACTGGGATGGGACCGACAAAGTGATCCAAATATCTAACTGAAACAACTCCGTTGTCACCATCGAAGCAATGAAGAATCTTATTCGGAGAAAGAAAAAGATTTTCGCTGATTTATGTAGAATGGTTTATCCCACGCGTGGTTATGCTTATTCGTTTTTTTGACCTGGTAAGAAAGAAGATCGTGTTCCCCGCAAAAAAAGAACGAAAGAATATTACATTTTTTTCATGGTGGAATAATTATACTCCATCATTCAGCATTAAGTACGTGGCTACCAGATAAGTAGCTAGCTATGGCACTAGCTCATTCAGTGGAGGAGTAGTACGAACAAGCATAATAACAGAGTCAACTATATCTTTGTGATGTCATATCATCTATAGTTAATTTATAACTAACATGCACAAGTAGTTAGTTAGAACAAGATTTCTAGCATAACAACCGGCTATATGAAGTTGACACACCATCTATAGCCAACCTTATTATTCGTTAATGGTTTTTTTGCGAGAGAATTCATTAATGGTTGTATGTTATATTATTAGTATATGACTCTTATTTTTCTCTCACAAAGTGTGTTGGTGCCCCTGCTATAGTCGGTTGTCAATCTACTGTTAACGTTAGGTGACATGACAACTACTATTGTTCTTGCTCTTACACCATGCTATTATACTTCCTCTATGTCGCTATAAGAAGGGCGAGGGGGCCCGCCTAGCCACGAAATGAAAAGAGCCACAGGCCATCCATAAACTACATTTACTTTGAAGGGCTTTTCAGAGAATAATAAGAAAATAATGGTGTAAAGTTAGGCAGATCGGTCTATCCATGGATGAATAAAATACAAGTCAGCACGAACCAAATTAAATGTAATCGTCCTCGATCTACCTTTTTGTGAGAATCTTGCCGGCCATCTACAACCATAATATATATACTACGACTTTGAGTCTCTATTGTCCCTAAAAAAAGATGTAGTTTCCTAGCTCGATGCATAGACTCACCGTCGATCTTTCTTGGTTCATCATTCGCCTCCGAAACCGCCGCGCCATAATGTTTTTTTTTTTCATCTTTTTGTAACACTTGTAGAGCTGTACTAGTATGTTTGTAGGAGTACAATGAGTACCAATTCTGTGTTATGTGTGGGCATGAAGGGATCACAGGAGCCCTTATCCCATCTGTTAATTATGTGCTCATGCTACTCTTGCTTGCTTGCTTCCCCTCCTTTGCTGCTCCCTTTTTCTTTCTAGGTGCACTTGACGTACTACCAGCATTATTATACTTAGTACGATAATTTTGGCAGAAAAAAGAGAGGTTTACTAGTACTCCTTTTTAAGGCGAAAAGACAATAATAGTTGAAAGCATTTCAACCAAATGGGCAACAAAACCCAGTAGGTACGCAGCAAAGTGCAATGGAGTGCTACCTGTGGCACCCCAGAGAAAGAGAGCATTCAGGCAGGTCCCTGTCACATCAGATGAGTAGGGGCCAGGCCATGCATGAAGAGGAGGAGGAGACTGAGACTGGTGCCAAGTCCGTAGCTGAGGTGACAACGCCACGCAGGGGCCTTTTGGGCAATAAAATAAATTTGGTGCAGTACTGGTACCAGTAGCATGTAGTTATTCTCACACGACAGCCAGCCTTTCCCCTGTCTCTTTCCTATCATCACCCGGGCCATTCCTCCCCACTTCCACTCCATCTCTTTTCCTTTTCCTATATATATTCTCCCAACTGTTGAATTTTCTCTTGGTTATTTCTGGCCATGAGGAGGATATTCCCTGTTCCACAACACGGTCCGTGTATGTTTTTTTTTTTAGAAACCGTCCGTGTATGTCGTAACAGCACAAAGCAACACGATGGTGGCCGTGACTTACAAAGTTGCCAACCGAAAGCGCATGAAAGCGACACCCCAAACTCAGAACCTTAGTAATTCCTTTTTCTTTCTTGCGAAAATGATCAATATCTATTATGAAAGTTCACAACTAGAAAACACCCCACATATATGATATAATAAAAATTTCGTCGAGATTTCTGAATCACCGAACGACCGCCACCACCACCGTCAGAACCTTAGTAATACACACATGCGTACTCCCTTCGTCCCGGAAAGTTTGTCTTAGTAATCTACATATACATAAAGTGTTTAGGTACATTTTTAAGACGAGTTTTTTGGGACGATGGTATTATAAGACTAGATATTGGCACGTAGTGACGAGGCCGACAGGGTTCCATCCCATCCGGGCTCTCCCAACCCTTTCCACAGTTGACACGCAAGCGAACAAACAACACAAAGATCATCAGCATCGCATACCCACACGAGATGCTACTGGTACTTTACTATTATTCAATCTATTCATACGTCCGTAGACAGACTGTCGCCGGGTCGGCCAAGCCAAACATATTATTATCTCTCTCCGATCCTGGTACCAAGGAATTTTACAACAAAATAAAACCAGTTCAACAGTCAGTAGTCAGTACCTAATTTCTGCAGATAAAAAAAAATTCACCACTAGCTCGAATTTCATACTCCCTCCGTTTTTATTTAGTCCGCGTATTAGCTTTGGTCAAAGTCAAGCTTTGTAAACTTTGACAAAGTTTAAAAAATATATAAACATATATAATAACAAATCAATATCATTAGATTTATTATTGAATGTACTTTCACATCATATAGATTTGTTAAGGTGAATATTTATATTGTAAACTTGGTCAAACTTTATGAAGTTTGACTTCAGTCAACTCTAACATGCAGATAAATAAAAACGGAGGAAGTACTACCATTTCTCTTTCAAATTATACTATATACTGCATGGAAGATCTATTGACTGACTGCAGCAGTAGTAAATGGAAGCGCAGTAGTTCCAAAACCCAAACTTTTCAACGAGAAAAGCAAACAGTATAGGGGTGGTGCATACGCCCCGGCCCCAATTGCAGCCAGCACAGTACTAGTAAAAATATTGCTATTCAGAAAACAGTAGTAGAGCAGCATAGTGGAGAAAAGCAGTATCGACTGGATGCTTGTCACGTTACAAAAACAGAGATATCACATTATAAAATGCATGCATTGAAGCTGAGACTGATTTCTACAACATGTTTCATCTTCCCATGTCATCTATTGCTGTTCAACAGAGCACCACACTTATGCAAATACTCAATGAAGTAATGGGTAACAGTTCACTTGATATATGGAAGTTCAATTGGCCCTCAGGAAAATATATTGCCAAGAAAGTATACATTGAACTGATTGGATGCCCAGAGAAAGCACCAAAATCATTCCAATGGATATGGAAATCAAGTTGCTTGTCAAAGCAAAAAAAAATCTTCTGGCTACTGTTGTTGGATAGACTCAACACCAGAGATCTGTTAACAAGGAAAATTTCCTATGTAGAGACATCTAGATGTGTTCTTTGTGACGATGAACCTATAGAGTATCTAAAGCATCTTCTTTTCTCATGTGACTTTAGTCAGAATTTCTGGCTATCACTTGGAATTGAATGGAACACAAACTTGGACTGCAATGACATGTTGATTGAGGCTAAAAACAGCTCACAAATCCAGCCCTTTAAAGAATGCCTAATAGATGGCTGCTGGACCATATGGAAGCACAGGAACAGTGTCATCTTTGACAACAAGAGCAGGAATATGAGCTTCTGCATTACATGTTTCAAGGAACACTATGGCACCATCATCAAAAGAGCAAAACCTAGTCATAAAGAAGGAATGCAGAACTGGCTAGATTACTTGTGAATATTATGTTTTTCTTTGCTCTTCCCTGTTGTATACCATCTGTAATTGACCACCCCATATTAATGAAAAAATAGAGTTACAGTAGGGTTTTTACCCTACTGTTTTTGCTCAAAAAAAAGACTAGGTGCTTGTCCCTTGAGGGCCCGAGGAGGAGATGCCCGTCCGAATGACTCTCCGCCACTCCTAGGAGCAGTGCACCTTAACACGGACGGACTCGTTCCGGCGAAAATTCATTGCGTCCGCACAAATGGCGCTTGGCTCCACTGAGGCCGGTGGCGGGAGGCGCGTGCTCGCTACCTCGTTGGAGACGGTGCGGTCTATCTGGCACCCGAACCCGGGGTGGGCGCAAACCATTCGGTGAGGCGCCGTCTCCATAGGGTCGGGCTCCGAGCCGGAGGTATTCGTTGTCATGACTTACGACGAGTACGATGTGGACGTGAGGCGTGCCCGCCATGCAAGGGACAGGACGCGAGAGGTCGCGACAGCCCTCGCGGCAGAGGCCGCGGAGGCGGAGTTGCACGTCGCCGAGCCGCAACGCCCGACCACGTCCATCGTCGATCTCACAACGATCGGCGACGTCAAGGCCACGGGCTTCGACGAGGAAGTGTAGGGCACGAGAGGCTGTGGCCGCCTCGTGTACCATGTGGGCTAGCTTGTGTCCAATATCCTACTCTTCCTCGCTGGCGATCAGACCTTCACATCGCGGTGCTCATAGCCATCGGACATGGACAAATAGGGAACAACAAGGACGGTCGCCGGTGAAGATTTAGATTAGGTTTTACCTTGCATGTAATTGTATGGATTTGATGATTTGAAATGAGGTATCCAACTGTGGAATCAAACATTTGAGTGTCGATCGGTCACTGTACGCAGACACGCCCGGGCGTGTCCGCTAACGTTTGGAGGCCGGATTTTGCTAGGTCCTATTGTAGATGCTCTTAGGGCATCTACAACCGGATTAGGAAAATTTGGCCCTTCAAATGTCCACGGACGCGCACAGTCAGTGTTCGAGTATGTCCGATTGAGTACCTTTCTGTCCGTAGCCATGTCCCTCATTTTTTTCCCTATACGTCTGGTCACATGCTGATTGGTGGAGATGAGAGAGAGAAAAATAATAATAAAGAAAGGAGAAATATGGTACGTAGTGTCGGACACGCCGGTCCACTCCTCATACTCAGGCCATATGTGGGGGCAATATGATTAGTGTCGGACAGTCCGGACGTATAAGGAGGCTTTCAGGGGTCCGATTGGGTCACCTTTTTGCTTTCCTCTCCTGTCCGGTCAGTGGTTCTGCGTCCGCCGGGTCAATTTGGGGAGTCCAGCTATAGATGCTCTTAATTAGGGCATCTACTGCCAGGCGCCCAAACCCCCCAATATGCCCATACGGACGGCCCAGTCACTGACTGATCAAAAAATGCTGACCTGCCCGGGGTCCTCAAATCGCCCCAAACGCCCAGACTGATAGACACCCCTCATATGTGGGGGTGGATATGGGGAGGCCCGGGCACGCCAGGGCACGTCTGCTATGTCAGACTAGACAACACAACCCTACCACAAATTGTATCAAACCCCTCCCCCCAACCTTGCCAATTCGACTTGTTTATCTCCCCTCTTCTCCCTCATTCGCGTTGTCCCACCCTAGCTCCGCCAGCACCCTTGCTCGCCGCCGAAGGAGCCCGCAACGCCGCCAAAACACTCCACCACCCAATTCTTGCCTGCACAGACAAGGTCGTCGGCCAAGACACCACCTCGGTACGCTCCGACTACTCTCGGACTATACCTTGCCCTCCATGTGTTCGACATATTGTCCGACCAATTTTTTATGGTTGATTTGTAGGCAAAATGATAGATTTGGATGGTTCGTCAAACAAGGAGTATGGACCAACAGAGGTTGATGAATTAACTCAAAAGGAGTTCTTTGATTCATCGGATTCAGACGAAGAAGCCGAGATGATGATGATCGTGAACACCTAACATGAAATGGACCGGGAGGTCGAGCACATTCTCAACTTCAAGGGCTCGATCAAAGGGAGAAGAGTTATGAATCGTGATAGGGCCTCTGGAGCACGGCTACTCTACAGGGACTACTTTGTTCCATTCCCAGCTTTCTCTGATGAGTGGTTTCTTTGACGCTTCTGTATGCGCAAACTATTATTCTTGCGCATGTTGGAGGGAGTGGAGATACACGATCCCTACATCAAGCTCACCAGGTATTCTTGCTGACAACTCTCGTTCCCTGCTAAGCAGAAATGCACAAATGCTATGAGTCTGCTTGCATGTGGTACCGCCGCCGATGTTGTTGGTGATATGGTCCGGATGGGGGAGAGCACATGCCTGAAGACCATTGTGAAGTTTGTCTATGTCGTGGAGGAGGTGTTTGGAGCAGAGCATGTGAGAGAACCAAATATGCAGGACAAAAAGGTTGCTGGCTATTGGAGAGGTAAAAGGTTTTACAGGTATGATCGGTTTAATTGATTGCATGCATTGACAATGAAAGAACTGCCCCAAAGGTTTGCGCGGGATGTACCAAGGTCACACCAAAGAGGACACCATCATATGGGAAATAGTGACATCACATGACTCATGGATTTGGCATGATTTCTTTGGAATGTCTGGTTCTCACAACAACATCAATGTGCTTCAGCACTCTCCTGTGTTCAGAAGACTTTTTAATGGGGAACCACCGCCGTGCAATTACACTGTCAACGGCCGCGACTACAATATGGGGTACTACCTTGCCGATGGTATCTATCCTCAGTGAGCGGTGTTTGTGAAGACCATATCTGAGCCCAAGGCAACTAACAAAGCCACTTTGCATCAATGCATTAAGCAGCTAGGTAGGACGTGGCGAGGGCATTTAGAGTGCTCAAAACTCGTTGGGGAATTGTTCGTGGAGCTGCAGTGATGTGGGAATCAGAAACTTTGTGGCAGCTAATAACATATTGTGTCATTTTGCATAATATGATTATCGACGATGAGAGTGATGGAGCATCCCGAACCCATGATTTTGACAAGCCTGAAGAACATGTCGAGATCCCGGCACAACAAGATGCAGATCAGCTGCAGATTCATCAGGTGCATGCGAAGCTACTCAGTGATCTTGTGAAGCATAGGTGAACCCACGATGAAACGCAAAGAGCTAATGTTTGAATTATGCACTTAAAATAAATTTTATGTTCAAACTATTTATTTTCACTATCAACAAATGTTTATTACGTGTGATATTCCCGTGTATTTTCACTATCAAAGATTTTCGAACACTTGCAGTAGTAGTTAGGAGTACTAGTATACTAGTAGTAGTACTGATTATGTGTTTTGTGTGGGCATGAAGGGCCCACACGAGCACTTATCCTCCCTGTTAGTTATGTTCTCATGCTGGTACTACTCTTGCTTGCTTGCCCTCCTTTGTTGCCCCCTTTTTCTTACCTAAACCAGTTTACAGCACAAAGCAAAAATATAATCTTACACAATTTTGGCAGATTAATAAATAATGAAAGGCCTCTTTCTTCTAAGGCCAAAAGACATTAATAATTCAAACCATTTCAGCAAAATGGGAAACAAAACCTAGTAGCCAGGCAGCAAAGTGCAATGGAGTGCTGCATGTGGCACCCCAGAGAAAGAGAGCACGTAGGCACGCAGGACCCTGTCACATCAAATGAGGAGGATGGGGGCCACGCATGAAGAGGAAGACTGAGACTGGAGCTAGTCCGTAGCTGAGGTGACAAAGGCAGGGGCTTTTTCGGCAGGAGCATCAGCTTTGGTTTGTTTGATGCAGGAGTGGCACGTACCAGTAGCATGTAGTTATTCTCCCACAACAGCAAGCCTTTCCCCTGTCTCTTTCCTATCATTACCCATTATATATGTATGTACATTTCCTCCTCTCTTCCTCTCCCATATTATTCCTTCTTTTTTTTTCTCTCACCTGTTGAATTTTCTTTTGGTTATTTGTGGCCATGACAAGGATATTCGCTGTTCCATAACACGGTCCTTGTAACAGCGCAACGCGGTGGCCGTGACTTACAAAGTGACCAATCTAATCTAAGGCGCATGAAAACGACACTCACTTGCCTGGGCCCCAGAAAACAACTCGGAATTTTACACGTATATAAGATTAATATTTCACACCTACAAGTAAGTACCCCCTCCGTTTTTATTTACTCCGCATATTAGTTTTGACTGAAGTCAAACTTTGCAATGTTTGATCAAGTTTGTAGAAAAGAATATAAACATGTATAGTACAAATTTATATGATGTGAAAATATATGCAATGATGAATTCAATGATATATATTTGATGGTGTATATGTTAATATATTTTTCTACAAACTTGTTGAAAGTATATAAAGTTTGAATCTAGTCAAGTCTATTATGCAGAGTAAATAAAAACAAAGTGAGTATATATTTGAAGTAACATTAATCAACTGGGACCATGCATGCATGGTAACCAGTTAGTCGTTGGATTAGACATGTAGCTGTTCCCCCATGGACAATTTTTCCTTGTCTCTTTCCTACCACCCATAACCCAATATATATTTCCACATCTCTTCCTCACCATCTCTTTTCCTTTTTTTTCATATTTTCTCACATGTTGATTATTCTTTTGGTTATTTCCGGGCATGCATGAAGTGGATATTCCCTGCTCCGCAACACGTTACTTTCTTGTAGGAACACAGCACAAGCAAGACGGTGGTGGGGTGACTTACAAAGTGGCCAACCTAAAGGGGGCATGAAAAGGACGCCTCAAGCTTCAGATGAAACCTTTAGTAAATTCTTGTTTTGTGAGATCAGAAATGCAGATTCACACATAATACTTGTAAGACAAGATTTCCGTAAAGAGGAAGCATGCATGCATAGTTATCAGTTATTAGTTCAAAAATGCTAAACACACGGGCTCTTACCGGGGACTTTCCCTCTAATACTCTCCGCCGCCCCTGATTTTTCATCAGGGTGGGGCCCAGCCTCACCCTTAATCCAATCAATAAGAGCATCTACAGCCGGACTAAACAAATTTGGCCCGTCAAATGCCCGCGGACGCATCCGGTCAGCGTTCAGGCTTGTCCACTTTGACTCCCTTTTTTTCGTTCACGGAGCCATGTTCCTTACTTTTTCCTTATATGTTCGATCACATGCATGTGATTGATAGAGAAGGAGAGAGAGAAAGATAAGAAATAATAAAGAAAGAACTTTATGGGGGGTCCAATCCTATGTGGCGGATGCGGGACCACTGACCGGGCACGCCCGAGCACTCCTCATACTCGTCCCATATATAAGATGAATATGAAGGCTGCCGGACAACCCGGGCATTTAAGGAGGCTTTGAGGGGTCCGGTTGGGTCAACTTTTTGCTACTTTTTTGCTTCTCTCTCCTGTCCGGTCGGTGGTCCCCGCATCCGCCCCATCAATTTGAGGAGTTCGGCTGTAGATGCTCTAACTGCCAGGTCAATAACTCCCCATAAAACTTAAGTAAAGATCCGTTGATGTAGCATTGTTGGTCATTAGTCGTTGTCTTAGACTAGTGTGGGTGTGGTGTGATTAGTCTGCAAATTGTGATGAGGCCGACAGGGATCCATCCCATCCGGGCTCCCCCGACCCCTTCCAAAGTTGACACGCAAGCCAACAACACAACAAAAAGATCATCTCATCAGCATCACATACCCACACGAGAGACTACTAGTCCTACTACGTCTCATCTCATCTCATCAGCGTGCAATGTGTTCTTGAAGTTGGAGAAGAAGAACTTCATCGTCATGCATTTTTGGTTGACGTTGAATGGACAATCAAAGTGGAATCTATTCATTGTGAAGACCCCCGGCATGGACACCGAGGAAGAAATCGATGATCCAACCGACCAAACAAAAGAGCAGCCCAAGAAGGTTAGAAGAGGGTTTCAGGGAAAGAAGCGGGAGGAGGATAAGGCGAAGCGAGAAAGGGGCAGCAGCCAAGATGACCAAGAGGTTTGAGGGCATCTTGGCGAAGAAAGAGGAGGCATACATCTAGCGCTTCGACGTCAAGGAGGCATGCAAGGGCGAGAGGTTTAACATGTTGACGGCGGCGACCGACAAGAAGATAAAACTCAAAGAGAAGAAGGTTAAGATCGCAGCCGCTGCGAAGGACGCGAAGATGTTGACCTTGAAGGTGGATGATTTGGATGACGATGCAAGAATGATCGTGCAAGCCGTCCGTTTCAAGATGTTGAAGTGACAGAAGGACCGGCTGGAGGCAGAGGCGCAGAAGGCGGGGGCGACAGAGTGAGGTGACGGATGGCCGGTCCGGCAGGGCAAATTTTTTTTTTTTTTGGCATGGATTGCCGGACTGATATTTTTTTGCGATCGAGAATGTAAAAACTATGCGTGTTGGCCTCTTTTTTGTTATAAATCGGGTGGATTTGAATTTTACATTGATCGTACCTAGGTGGACATTTAAGGAATAATTTTAGATGACCGACTCCCTCACCAGCCATTTATATGTTTCCACCTCTCTTCCTCCCCATTTTCCCCCTTATTCTCCCACTTACTGATTTTTCTCTTCGTCACTTCAGGTCATGCATGAATAGGATATTCCATGTTCAACGACACGGTGGCCGTGACTTTTTTTTTAAACACAGTACAGACGCAAGCGCTCATATACACGTGCATACACTCACCCCTATGAACACACACACGCACACCCTACCTCTATGAGCACCTCCGAGAGACTGAGCCGGCATATCATATTGAAATTTACGAAGTCACCGTAGGCACCTCGTCATCGACGGGAACGTCTCCTCCCACTGAATGCGCATCGCCGGAAATCCTGAAATAAATCGAGAAATAAATGTGAGCACCAGGACTTGAACCCTGATGGGCTGAGGATACCACAGTCCCTTTAACCATCCAATCACAGGTTGGTTCGCCACTGTGGCCGTGACTTACAAAGTGGCCAACCTAAAGCGCCTGAAAACGACACAAGCTTCAGATACAACCTTAGCAAATTTTCATTTTGCGAAAATAATAAATATTTATTATAAAAGCTCATCAGAAGTGCAGCTCACCTCAAACCTAATTTTTTTTTGCATCAGTAATCTGGACCACTGAGACCGTAAGAACCATGCGTAGTAGTAATTCACATGTACTAGTACTTATAAGACAAGATTTCCGTAAAGAGGGACCATGCATGCACAGTAATCAGTTAGTGGTTGGCTTAAACCGGTGACTGGGTGTGATTATTTAGCATGCAAATTGTAATGAGGCCGACAGGGATCCATCCCATCCGGGCTCCCCCGCCCCCTTCCACGGTTGACACGCAAGCCAACAACACAACACAAAAAGATCATCATCAGCATCACCAGTCCCACTACTTTATTCATTATTCAATCCGTCCATGCGTCCACAGGCAGACTGTCCCTGCCCTGGGTCGGCCAAGGCCAAGGCCAAGATATTATTATCTCTCGTTGATCCTAGTACTACCAAGGAATTTCACACCAAAGCAAAACCAGTTCACCAGTCAAAAACAGCCAGCACCTAATTTCTGCAGGAAAAAATCACAGCCAGTTCAAACCCCATCTTTCCAAATTTCAAAGCTCATGGTGGGAGTAGAATTCATTGACTCTGTAGTAGTAGTACCTGTTGAAATATATTACCCGCCTTTCTCCATCAGTTCGGACTTTTGGATGGGTTGGCTGGTGCATGAATTCAATATGGTATCAGAGTTAAGAGGTCTTGAGTTCAAGACCATGCCAACACAGTTATTAAAAATATGATTCTGCGGCCTACAATGATCGCATGTCTAAAGACTAAAATAGTCTAAACATAAGGGGAAGTGTTAAAATATATTGCCCGTCTGTTCGGACTTTTGGATAAGCTGACTGGCAAGTAGTTCCAAAGGCCCGAGCTTTTGGAGGAGAAAAGCAAACAGTTACAGCCAGAGCAGTAAAAAATACTCTACTCCTACTCCAAAAGAGAAAACAGCAGCAGCAGAAGAGCAGAGAGGAGAAAAGCAGGAGAGAGAGAGGAGTAGCTGACAGTAGAGCTGAGACGGGACAGCGGCAGCGAGAGCAACCACAGGTGCCCTCCCACCTCCCCTGCCTCTATCCCGTGGAAGGAGACCCAGATCGGCTCCGCTCCTCGCTCACTGTCCGGCGGTAAAAAGGAACAGGGGGCAGATTCATCGCAGATAGATAGGGGGAGAAAGGAAGAAA
Organism: Thinopyrum elongatum; assembly: GCA_011799875.1. Classification (NCBI taxonomy): domain Eukaryota; kingdom Viridiplantae; phylum Streptophyta; class Magnoliopsida; order Poales; family Poaceae; genus Thinopyrum; species Thinopyrum elongatum. Next base: position 591,709,541 of record CM022300.1, read on the forward strand.
ACAACTCGGCGCAACAGCGACGGCCGAGATGTGGTGAAAGAGAGAGCTGCCTGCCTGCTCGCCTGGGGAAAGAAAGAGAGAGGAGAGAGGAGAAACATCACAAGAAAAGCATGCAGAAAGGAGGAGGAGGAGGCGACCAGTAGCTGGCTTCCTCCCCTGCATCGGCCTCCAATTGTTTTTCTTTCCTCCCCGTCCCCGCGGTAAGTAATCTTGGCTGATATTTTCTCGTTTTAATCCATAGTTTATTTTCTTTGTCTGCCTGCTTCTTCCTCCTGCCGCTAGATTTGTTTGATCTGAATTAGCTTTTCTGTTGGCTGGTTGCTTGGTTGGTTGTTGTTGGGTACAGTCCTGGGAGAGGGAGATCATGGCCGCCGTCATGGATTTGGATCTCAACTGCGCGCCGCCGTCGCCGGAGCCGGCGCCCCAGGACCACCGCCTCGGCCACGCAATGCTCCCCCAAGAACACGCCTTCCGCCACCAGGTACCTTCCCTTCCCCTGCTCCCCGCAAAAATCTCTTCTTTCCCTTTTCTCTCCTCACCAGCCAGCCCGTGTAAATCACGATTAAAAAAATATATAGCCACGAATAAAAGTCAATTATTTTCGCAATTTCTTCGACAGATGGGATAGATATAAAGCTAATTTGGTTGTACTGTTAAATATTTCCCTTGCTCATGTGGTTGCATCTGATTTGGTGTTTGTAGGTGGAGGACCTGCATAGGCTGTATTGGGCGCAGAGGAATCTCAGGCCTGATGCGCCCTTCTGGGAGCAATCCCATGATGTGCTCTGTCCCATTCCTACCCATTCCATGGCCATGGCTACTTCCTCCCAATCCCACATCCACATGGTGAGCTATGCTATGCTATTCAGGCGAGGCAAAAAAGGAATCGCCTAAACTTTCCCCAAATTCCTGCTGCTAAATCAACAAGTCTCTCTGCTTTGCTGCCACAGATTGATCCGGATCTGTTGGGTGCTTCTTCTCATGAGCTGCGAGGCAAACAGGCCATTTGGTGTGGCAATGGAGTTGCAGGGAATTTGCGCGCTGAGGGTTCTTCTGTCAGGAGGAAACCTGACCATGGTGGTGGTGGTGTACAGGGGAGGTCTGGTTACCGCCGTATGATTGATCTAGAGAAACCGGCGACGTCTGAGGACGACGATGATGATGTGGAGATCTTGTCTCCTGCTCGGTTCAGTGACTATGCCAAGCGCAATGCTGGGTTTGTGGATAATTCCCAGTGTTATCCAAGGGAGAATGATGTCCATGTTCGTTTTGGTGAGTTCAAGAGCATTCCTCCCTGCCCTGCCCTGCCCTGCCCTGCCTAGTTATGTTAATATAACTATCATTGTCTACTTTGGTAGAGTAAAACAGTTTTGTCAAGCAAAAGTACGAAATGCACAGCCGAAGGCCTTCCTAATAATGAGTTCTTCTGATAGAATGGTCCTTGATGTTAGAACTCAGGTTGTTCTTATAAAATGAATCTGTGAGTAATGAATCTTGCTTAATACATGTAGGCTGCAGTTTTGTGCTTTGGGTTCAAACTTGTGTCCTGCAAGGTTGCATTGTCAATAATGTTCACACCATGCCATTGTATTCTAGGCTAAATTATTCTGACAAAACAAAACTCAATACCTTCCATACATGCCCAACCTTTTAACGTTTCATAGTAAAAGAACAGGATGGCCGGAAAAATTCTATGTACCACTTACGTAATTGTGTGTTATGCTAGCTCCAGTTTTTTACAGTATAGCTTGAATCTTCTAGTCTTGGTGTGCTGAAACATCCATTTAGCTTATTATTTGTGCCTGCCAGCTTGAATCTTCTAGTCTTGGTTTGCTGAAACATCCATTTAGCTTCAACGGAATATTCTCTTGTTGTAATTCTCTATACTCGTACAAAATAACCTCTAGTCAGTTGCAAGCCTGGATCTCTGTTTCAATTTGTTTAGTCAGTTGCAAGCCTGGATCTCTCTTTCAGTTTGTTTTTCTGGGCAACATTTCATTTGTTTATCTTGATGATACGTGAACATGAAAAAGGCTTCTTTGATTTATTTATTTTCCTGTCTTTATGTGAGTTCCTTTATCCATTGTTTGTAATACAAGAGTCTTAAGAAACAAACTATTATTAGAGATTGTAAATTGGCCAAGTTTATCTGCTATCAGACCAGATGGTTTGTTGCCTGTATTTCTTCTTTTTTGTCAATGACAACACATTAAAGTATTAATCGAGTCTATATGCGCAAACATACACTATAATGTTCTTTGATTGGCCAAAGCAATTCGTGAATTACGGAATTTAAAAGTGCAAGCGATTTGATAAGGGATGTTAGATTGCATCCTCTACATTTTGATCATTGTTTACCTAATCATTACCACTACAAATTTGTGCTCATTTCAATTAAAATAGCATAAATGTTCCATGTTCCATCAGCAACATAATTGCCCTGGCTAATTTTTTTTTTTATGAGTAATGTTCCATTCAGACTGCAAGAAAACTAACCCATTGAGTAGAACAACATATCATAATGTTCTTGTATATCATTCTAACTAGATGTGTTCCCAGCTTTCTGTATGACTGTAGTTAGTGTAGTGCTTATCATTTAATGAATGTCTTGTCTTGTGCATACATCTTGGACTGCATCTTATTCATTGCTTTCTGTAACTCCACTGGAAAAGTTTGAGATTTTGTGGGGATATTTGCTTGACTCTGTTTATCACCTTTCAGGTTCAACTGGATCTAGTGATACCCCAGACAGTCATTCACCAGTCAAAGCAAAGGCCACTGCATCTGGACGCATGCTTATTGACCTGAATATAGCTCAAGAAGATGATTTAAATGTTTGCCCTGATTCTTCCAAAAACGTGTTCTGTTCTCTTTTGGCTAGTTCAAGAACAATGCAATCAGGAGAAGGTTGCAGCAACTCCAGCAAAGCATTCCACATCGGAGGTGAATCTAGCATTGGATCCTCAAAAGGGTCTTCGATCACAGTTGCGGCGGCATCAATGCCGGCCCCAGACAGCACAAGGGAAGTGATGGCCAGAGGTATTTGTGACCCACAGAGCAGTTCTAAGCCTTTCTGCGTGGAAGCTTCAAATCATGACGTGCGTCTGAGAGGAAATATCCAGCATCAACATACACTAGATAATGTCTCTGGAATGAGTTCTCAGGCCTCTATGGAAATTCCGCGCGAAGAGATATCAGTTAGGGCGAGCGGTCGACATTCTTCTTCTTATTCCTCAGATTTACAAAAAATAGGAGGACCAACAGCTGTGTATAGAGAGTGCCAAGAGGAGAGTCTAGCAGTAATCTGTGATGATGAAATGGAGGGTTTTGACTTGAATGTGTCAGTTGGAAGCATCGAGCTCCCATCGATGATGGATACCAGTCCCAGAGAGAAACATGCAAGTAGTGATGGTGTTGACAAACTTCTAAGTCATTACTTTACTGAGGATAAGGTCCAGGAAAACATTTCTTCCCTTGAATGTCCAACTATCATAGACCAACAACACATGGCTGAGAGTATGGACGGTAAAAGTGTACGGTCGCCAGACTCTGGAGTTGCAACAAACAGATCGATGTCGATTCCAGAAACTCCTCAAGGTCGTGACTACGCGTGTCCAAGGTTGAGACCATCAAGTAACGGAGAATCAAATTCTATGAATGCGCCCATCACATATCAAGTTGTGACAGAAGATGAGCTACTAGCGTCCACAGCAGCTCAGACACTCGTTTCCTTGTTCACGGATAGCGCTGCATGGATCACAGACAGCCATTGCAGCAACAACCAGGCAGATGCTCAGGATGGAAGCGATGAACCGCAGGTTTCACTGGACTCTTTTGAGGAAGGCGTGATGAACCTAGAGGCTCTGAGAGACGACGGGGATTCAGTCGCTGTGAGAGCGCCGGACAAGGACGGGCCTTCGTGTGGGATCAAGCTGAGGAGAGGGAGGGGGATGAGAGACTTCCAGAGGGAGATATTGCCGGGGCTGGTCTCCCTCGCGAGGCACGAGATATGCGACGACTTGCATGCTATAGGGTATGAGATCAGGAAGACCAGGCAGAGGAGGGCGCCCGGGGACAAGTACGGCCCGTCCACCCGGTCAAGGCTGCCTCGGCGTTGCTCCAATGCATGGAACTAGTGAGGGTTTTTTCATGCCGAAGCACCGGCGAAGCGCAATGCCGACGAAGGAAATGGTGGGGGGGAGTAGGAGTTGTGAGGGTAACTCTGGCCAGCTCTGTGAATATCGCCCGCCGTGTATGAATTATGATGAAGCCTAGCTGAAACCAGTCTGCTGCCGCTAGCGCCATTGTTCGGTCGGAGAATTCCTTTTTTCGGTTAATCTACAAAAAGCTTGGTGATATCACTGGTGATAATGCTGGAGGGGTGGTAGGTGTTGCGCCTTTTATTAGTAGCTGCGGATTTATATTTAGCAAGTGAAGTGATGATGGTAAAGCTTGACAATTTTTTTGTTTCTGTAACCTGGAAGAATCATTTGGATGAATGGCCCCATAGAACAAGGCTCCCTCCCTGTGTGTACATTCTTTACTGTATCTGTTGGGTTACTTACCATGCTAGTTGACAGATATACGGTGTACCAAATACCTGCCCTGTGCTGTGAAAAAAACATCCAGATTTGGCACTAGTTTGCATACAAATTGGGCAGTTGTTTGCATCCAAATTCGGCAGGTTTGTCTAAACTTTAAAGTAACATCCTGCAAAAGCCATGAACTACTTGCTGTCAGCTGTAATGTAGCCAAGATTTACGATCACATAACGCGACAAAAACTTGCAATCATATATCTTTTTTCTAAAAGAAATGTTGGCATAGCTAAAACGCACCAGTCAGCTAGTCTTGGAAATGCTAAAAATCTGACGTCAAATTTTTAGGCATGCCAAATTGCACGTTTTTAATGCAAATCATGACAATATGTGCTTGTTAATTGTCATCCTCGCGACTTCATAATTTGCCAGCCCGGGCGTTCGATCTGCCGTGATAAAAAGGATTGAAGATCAATTTGTAGCAAAATCCAAAAAGATTGTGAAAAAACAATCCATGTTAATATGACAGCAACTGCTGCATCAGTGTGCAGTGTGTAGCACACGTAGAATCGCACAAGGCCACAAGTGTCCAGATCAAATGGTCATCCATCAGTCTGACGGAAGATTGCACATCTGCACGTATCTCTGTCTGCATCGCTGCATCTGCATGCATGAACTCGGATTTACTACTCCCTCCGTCTCTAAATATTTGTCTTTATAGAGATTTCAAATGGACTACCATATACGGATGTATATAGACATATTTTAGAGCGTAGATTCACTCATTTTGCTCCGTATATAGTCACTTGTTGAAATCTCTAGAAAGACAAATATTTAGAAACGGAGGGAGTATTTCTTTGCAAAGATCTGGCCATCCTTTCATCGGTCTTGCTAAATCTCAGTCGATTGAGACTTGACTATGTCTCGGTATTCATGAAATCTTACATTGAGACGGATCCGTGCAAATTTCTCTTTTCAGTTTTTCCTTTTTTTTCTTACATTTTATGTCACGTGACTGAGACCTGATTAAGTTTTAGTAGACCGAGACCTAGCCACACGATTATTTCATTTCCCCGCCTTCTTTGTTTATTTCACGCAGAGAAATAATAAGCAGAAATCTTTATGAGTCTTCGTTGACCAATTATAGGAATCCTTAAAAGGGAAAGACTAGTCATGGTGGGCACATGCATGCATGCATGCATGCATGGTGGGTGCATTGCAGGCCAGCCCCAGTTGCGTATGTGCATCACTGTTTGTTGCATTTGCCTCCAAAAGTGTCTGTCAGGAACATGCATGCCTTCATCAGTCCTGAGACTGAGACTGAGACTGAGACTGAGAGCACTGTGCACTGTTACTGCATCTGTCACACAGTGGCTTATGCTAGAGAGGATTGTTAGACATGATGTTCTAGTGCATTGTATAGTACTTTGTATAATATTCTATCATATCATTGGTACCAGCATCGACTCCACTAGTTGCTGCTGCTGCTGCCACCTTGGGACTAAATTTCGTGTTTTGACCCTTGGCAGTAGGCTGTTATACCCTACCGCCAAGGGGTCTGGCGGTAAGAAAAGGGTCAGATCTTGATTTTTTTTTCAATGAGGGTCAGATCCTGAAATAGTATACGAAAAGGGTCAAAACACGAAATTTGTTCCCACCTTGGGAGCTGCCTCGGGAACATGATGATAAACAATGTACTAGTACTAGTTTTTATCAAAACTATACTACTAGTAATAGACAGCAAGCAAACAAACAGTTTGATGACCCCTCTTGCTTTTTTTGCTCTACTACTATCTTGTTTGAGATTGACATGTCTGCAGGCCAGGATGCAGTGCAGCAACCGGACGGACATCATCATCAGACATCAGCTGCTGTTATGTCAAGCAAGTACTAGTACTACAACTGAACCTAAATAATACTAGTACTCCCTCGGTCCCAAAATTCTTGTCTTAGATTTGTCTATATATTCTTGTCTTAGATTTGTCTATATACTGTATATAGACAAATCTAAGACAAGAATTTTGGGACGGAGGGAGTACTATTCTGCATGGATCAGCAACCAACCTGCAGAAAAAGATAGTGAATCTACTGTAAATACTTACTCTATGTGGATCAAGAAGTGAGCTTTGATCATCAAGGTGCTGCTGCTGGTGGGTGTACTAGGATCATAATAGGGGAGGGAGGTGTGCTGCTGCCTGCTGCTGCTGGGGTAGCCAGGACATGTTACGAGTGTGTGTCTGAAGAACTCTGAATAACAAGCCTCCTCAGTCAATTCACACCAGCAGCTCTGCATCTATCTGCAAGTGCCAGCAGGATCTAAATGAAACTTCAAATCTTTCTCAGCATCCAGCATTCATTTCTCCCTCTCTGTGAACAGTCGGTCGGTCAGTCAGAGAACAGTCTCGTCGCACATCTTCCTCAGCATCTTTTGGATGAGATGAAAGATCATTCATGCAGGATCATAGTAGGAGCACTGTACACTTGCACTTGCAAGTTGCAATTAGGTGGCCACCGCACTAAATACACACATGATCCGTCCATAAATTGTGCAGGTGGTATGCTGCTAACAATGTGACCAGATGCACAGAGACAGCAGCAGCACAGGGCCACCCAATGATTCAAAATTTGGGGTGGTCCATATCATGTATACTTGTGCAGTGCGGTTGAGACTGCAACAACTGAGTTGCTGTAAAAAACTGTCAAGTGAGTGACACACTGCTGCTGCTGCTGTAACAATGACACCGATGAACATTTATAGAACAATGACACCAACATCAGCCATCGGAGCAGTCACTCTCATTTACAGTACAATACTAAGTCAGGGCATCTGTGGACATGGATAAGGAAGGCGGCCATCCAACCGTGTATCTCAAATGTCCGGACACATTTCAAACGAAACGTACGATTTTCATGTAAACCGGATAATTTTTATTTAAACCGAACTATATTCATGAAATTAAAAAACATTAAACAAAAGCGTCCGGAAGATAACTTGCTCTAAATCTTCATCGGCGTTCGTGCTGTAAGTCCTTGTTGTTCTCCATGTCGGGCATCTTCGCCAGCCGTGAGTTCTAGGAAATGAGGCTGCGGGTCACCGACGAGAAAGAGTAAGACATGGGACACGGACGCCTCTGTCTCTCATACCCTACTCTTGCTCGTCGGAATCCGTGGTCTAGGCGTCGCCGGTGGAGGTGAGATCCACGATAGATGTGGAGGGCCCGGCCTCGTGGTCGTAACGGCCCGGCACGAACGATGCGGAGTTGTCAGCGTCCCTGTCAGCGATCGCCTCCGCGTCCAACTGTGCGCGATCACATTGCAACTGGCGCGTGCGCTGCGCGTGGCCTCGTAGAGCACCTGTTACTCGGCGACGAAGTTCAGGTTTTCCATGGTCGTGATCACCACAGCCTCCTCGCTCGCGAACTCACCATAGATTTGGCCCTGCACCAGCCGGTGATGCGCGAGGATGGCGAGGATGTAGTGCTGCTCCTCCTGCGCCTGCCAGAACACCGACACCTCCTACGGCCCCGGCTGCTCCTCCGCCATGACCGGGACACGGCATGGGCGCGCTCTCGAGCGACGCCGCTTCAATGCCGACTCCAGTGACTAGTCCCGTCGGCTCTGAACCGGCATGAATGCGATGCGGGGAGCGGAGGTGCGGTCGTGGGGGCACTACTAGGAAAATGCTTATACATAGAAGTTTACCAGTAGCGTTTGTTTGGGCCCCCACGCTACTGGTAATTACCAGTAGCGCTGGGTACAAAGAGCACTACTGGTATAGATTAGCAGCACCGCTAGTTTCTTTTGGGCACGCTACTGGTAAGTGTGCCACACCACACCACCAGACCAATAAATATTAGCAGCGTCGGCCGTCTACCCAGCGCTACTGTTAAATCAGTATCTATAGCGCCTGTTCTCAGAAACGCGCTACTGTTATTTCTTCTATGTGTATACTTTTACCAGTAGCGTGTTTTTCCTACCGGCACTATAGCTAGTAGAACTTAGCAGTAGATATTTTGGCTGCCGACCGTAGCAGTAGCGCGCATTGGTAGCCAGCTCTACTACTATGGTCGCCAGCCAAAATACCTACCACCTTCCCCCCCCTCTTCTTCCTCCCACTTCCTTTCTCCCCCTCCTCTTGCACTTGCTTGTTCCTTTCAATGCTCCCCCTCCTCCCCCTCTTCTTTGCCCCTCCACCACCCCCTCATTAATGCACTCCCTCCTCCCTCTTTCTTTCTTTGCCCCTCCTCCCCCTCTTCTTTGCCCCTCCACCACCCCCTCCATTAATGCCCTCCCTCCTCCCTCTCTCTCCCTAGCTAGTTAGAGCTATATATATGTAGGTACCTCACTATCTAGAGCTACTAACTAATTGAGAAGGTGCTCGACCCTCTCGACACATAGGTGAGCAAAAAAAAAGTGTGTGTGCGATAGGACCGAAACTATATATGCGCGATATGAGAATATACCGAATTGTGTGTGGCATGTGAGTTGCCTATATTGTGTATTTGTTGAAATGTGGGTGACATGAGTTGCCTATGTTTTGCCGAAATGTCGATTCAATTCCGTTTCGGCGAATTTCGGGCAAACTCAATATGTCCTATGTTTAGGGAAGGTCATGCCGAATTTTTGTATGAATTTGATCCATGCATGCATACGTGGTTATAATATTTTGCTCCGCGCAGGTGATCATGAAGGTCAGTGGAAGGATGGTGGAAAGATACTGGCAATCCGCGGTGGACGACATGTATGAAAAAAGACTGAAGGATGTTGTATGTCCGTGTAAAAAATGCAAAGGAGGAGTCAGGCTCGACCCCTTTCAGGGTGGTAAATTCAAGGCGCACCTACTCATGCATGGTTTCATGGATGGCCATACTCGGTGGATAAGTAAAGATGATGATGATGAGGACGTCGACGGGGCAGGAAATAACGACATGGGGCCAGACGAAGAGATGACCGATTATGGGCCCAAAGAAGAAGACGGCCTCGGAAATGGTGATGGCGAAGAGGCAGTACAAGGCGGAGAAGACGCGAACACGCCGCCGTCTTCATCGCTACTAAGTTCAGCCATGCGGGACCCGCATGTTCGAGACCTGCTTCGCAAGAAGACGACTAGCGGCAGAGCTGCTTCTAGAGAGGAGGCCAAACTGGCGCAACTGGAGGTAGACTCGATGACTCCTTTGTATGATGGTTGCGATCCCGAGGTGACCCGCTTGAGTTTCACGCTAGAACTTCTAAAGACGAAGTCAAAAAAACAAATGGACGGATGCAAGCCTGGATGAGCTTCTGAAGTATCTAAAGAAGGTTCTTCCCGCGGGAAGCCTGTGTCTTACTAGTGTCGAGGAGGCAAAGAAAATCGTGTGCCCTCTTGATCTGCCAAATATTAGATATCAAGCATGCATCAACGATTGCATCATATATCGGAACGAGCACGAGGAAAAAACCATCTGTCCAAAGTGCAATGCTTCACAATATAAGCAGGCCGGAAAGAAAGCTCCACAGAAAGTTGTATGGTACTTTCCGATCACTCCGCGTCTGCAGCAGTATTTCGTAGATCCTAAGGAAGCAAAGCTTATGCGCTGGCACGCGGAGAGGGTGAAGCCAGATGACGGAGATGATCCGAAGCTGAGACACCTCGCAGATGCTAGCGAGTGGAGAGCATTAAACACTAAATTTGATTTTTTTTCGCAAATGATCCAAGGAACATCGTGCTTGGCGCTAGTAGTGATGGCATGAATCTGTTTAGCAACTAGAACACCAATCATAGCACATGGCCCGTGTTTGTATGGATGTACAATCTCCCCCTGGAAGTGCATGAAGGAAAAATACATACACATGGCTATGCTTATTCAAGGGCCGAGACAACCGGGAAATGATATAAATCTGTATCTCGGGTTACTGAAAGAGGAGCTACAGACCTTATGGAAAACGCCGGCCAAGATATGGGATGCAAGCAAAGGAGAGTATTTCTACATGAGAGTCACGCTGATCACGACGGTGCAGGACTATCTCGGTTACGGCTATCTCTCCGGCCAGGTGTGCCACGGATATTGCGGATGCACCAGGTGCATGGATGATACAACTTCTCTGCAGCTATCGAAAGATGGTGGGTCTTCGAAAATCGTGTACATGGGGCATCGAAGATGGCTCGAGAAGGATGACCCGTGGAGAAAGCGTGGAGATCTATTCAATGGTAAGGCTGAGCATCGAGGTCCTCCACGTAAGCGTAGCGGTGCAGAAATATATGAGTTATTGAAGAACTGGGAAGAGTGCCCCTCGCAAGGAAAGACGAAGAAAAAGGCCCCGGAGCCGCTGCTGAAGGTATGGAAGACGAGATCTGTTTTCTGGGACTTGGAGTATTGGCCCAAACTCGACACGCCTCATAGCCTTGATCAAATGCATATCACAAAAAATATCCTCGAGAGTTTGCTTGGAACATTGATGAACATGCCGGAGAAGACCAAGGATGGGCCGAAGGCAAGAAAGGACTTGGAATATTTGAAAACCAGGAAAGATCTCCAAATGCCCGGTAAAAAGTCGTCAGAGGAGACGGAGACGGAAGATAGGGGCAAAAAAGTAAACAAGAAGGAAGAACAATATTGCCCCCCCCTCTTGCTTCACCTTAGATCCGAAGGAGGTCGATCAATTGATCAAGTGCCTTGCCGGAATCAAAGTTAGTTCCGGATATTGTGGGAAGATAAGCAGATATCTGGACACTAAGAAAAAAAGGTTCAGCGGGATGAAGTCTCACGACTGTCATGTGATGATGACGCAGTTAGTCCCGGTTGCACTTAGAGGGATTATGGACACACACGTCCGTGAGACGCTTACTGACCTATGCCACTTTTTTGATGCTATCTCTCGAAAGTCGATCAGTGTGAAGTAACTCCATAGGCTACAGGAAGAGATCGTTGTCATACTAAATGAGCTAGAGATGTACTTCCCGCCCGCGCTCTTTGATATCATGGTGCATCTATGTGTCCACATCGTGGACGACATCATCGACCTAGGGCCAACATTCCTGCACATCATGATGCCGTTCGAGAGGATGAATGGGGTCATCAAAGGATTTGTTTGTAACATGTCCCATCCGGATGGAAGCATAGCCCAGGGATATCTGACCAAAGAGTGCATCTCTTTCTGTGAGAGTTATCTAGGCACCGGAGATCCTGTTGTTGGTTTGCCCGTCAACAAGCACTGTGGAAGGCTCGAAGGCGAAGGTCACACCAACGGTCAGAGGGATGTGAATGTGGTCCGCTCGGACCGACAAAACGACTTTTACAGGGCAAACTTAGTAGTGCTACAACACCTAGATGTGCTAGAAGATTTTGTGACACTACACAAAGAGACCATCGCAAAGAACTACCGTGACCGTGGCGTGCACAGGATGGACGCTGAAGTTATTAGAGAGCACAACTCCACTTTCTTGCGTTGGTTCAAAGAGCGAGTTCTGGCTAATCCCCCGGAAGAGGGCTGTCTGGACGGAACGCTCATATACACCTTAGCACATGGCCCGTCGACCAACCTCACGACTTATCAAGCATACGATACCAACAAATACACGTTCTGTGACGCCCTCGGCTCAATCGTGCACTAAACATACACGCAAATGCAAATGATCAAGCCTAAGGACTCACGGGAAGATATCACAACACAACTCTAAAACATAAATAAAGTCATACAAGCTTTATATTACAAGCCAGGGGCCTCGAGGGCTCGGATACATAAGCTCGCATACAAGCGTCAGCGGAATCATCAGATATCTGAGTACAGATATGAAACAGAAACAGATAAGCCTTTAGAAAGGCGGGGTAAAACAAAAGCTACGATCGAAAGGCGCAGGCCTCCTGCCTGGGACCCTCCGATCCTACTCCTGGTCGTCAGTCAACTCGTAGTAGTATCCACCCTCGGGGTAGTAGTAGTAGCGATCGTCGGCGGGGCAGCTGTATCCGGGGCTCCATCATCTGGTTGCATCAAAAGGATATGGGGGAAAAAGAAAGCAAAGCAACCGTGAGTACTCATCCGAAGTACTCAGCAAGCAAGGATCTACACTACATATGCAACATTATCAAAGGAAGGCTGTATATGTGGACTGGGCTGCAGAAATGCCAGAATAGAGGGGAAAGCCTAGTCCTATCGAAGACTAGCATCTTCAACGGTCTTGCAGCATTAGAAGAGGGTAGACTAGTACAGTATAAAGTAGTAGTATCATTAAGTCTCAACCTCACCCAGAGATCCTTTCTCGACTCCCTGCGAGAAAGCAATCCCCGAGCCATACAGTCATCAACCTCGTCCCGAGATCCCTTCTCGACTCCCTGCGAGAAGCAGTACCAGAGCCATATTATCCAATTCTAGTTGTATCGATCGGGATACAACTCCGAGTGTCCGTTACCGAGGATCCGGCTATGCATAGATTAGTTCTTCCCTGCAGGGGTGCACCAACTTACCCACCACACTCGCTTAACTCCGGCCGGACACACTTTCCTGGGTCATGCCCGGCCTCGGCCAAACGACACACTGCAACCCTACCTAGAGCTCAGCAGAGAGGTCCCCGCCGGTCTACAACCTAAGCGCCCAGGGGTCTTGGGCCATCGCCCTGTGCACTCCGAGTCGTTGCGCGCAGGGAAAAGCCAGGCACCAGGGGGGCGCCGGTCCGTCCCGGGCGCAATGATGAACTGGACGTCTGACAGAGCTTTCGGCTGATGCATACGATGCAGAGTACCCATATTTATTCCTGCGTGATGGTTAGTGCTATCGGGCCAGAGGCCCACTCGAATCAAATATCCAAATCGTTAGTACCTTGGGGCTGCTGTAACGAGCAGAGACTCACGATCAATGTGCCTTCGTCGCCCCGTCTCGAGGACTTGCGGCAAGGGCCAAGAATGCCCGGCCACGGCTCGTATTCATCACTCGGGCACCATCCAGGTCAACCCGTCTCGCAAAAGACTGTCGAGAACTCAGGTCCACCTCTACTGGGCGGTACCGCCTGTCCCTCCAGTTCTGCAGTAAAAGTAACTCCCTCGGGTCGCCCTCAGGGCCGACCCATTTCTAACAAGGTTCAGGGGTAAAGCCATAGTAACCGTGTGTCCATAACACCAGGGGAATCCGAGGTATCACCCTCGACGGATGCCCACTCGATGTAACCGTCAAGGTGAACTTAGGAGGAATCACCCTCGAGGTTCACACTTGAAGTGTTGCGCGATAGGGTCGTATCGGAAGTGGAGAAGGGGGAATCACCCTCGATGACCATGACCAAATAGCTACTCTACAGAGTTAACATCAGGAGTGCTATACGAGGTATCACCCTCGGCACTTGATTGTAACGCTGCAGTGTCGTTACAACTAAGGGGGTGATGTGCGGTGTTGGGGCCTGGTCGTCGAGTCTTCTGATGATCCAGCGGGGCAATCGGGACAAGTGGGGTCACTGATAGGTCTCTACCCAGCCTATACTAGACAGTTTAGGATAAGCAGGTAAGGTTTCAATAGCAGGTTACAATAAACAGGCTATGCAGCAGAAATAGGATAACAGTAACAGTAGCAAAATCTAATGCAAGCAGGAGAGAATAGAATGGGCGATATCGGGATGCTCAAGGGGGGGGGGGGGGCGCTTGCCTGGTTGCTCGGCGGCAAAGGCAAGGTCGTCAACGGTGTCGTCGGGCTCCTGAGCTGCGGCGGTCTCAGGGACGACGTCGGTGTCGGGGTCTACCGAGAGAGAAGAGGGGGAAGAAATAGTAAATATAAAGAAAACAAGAGCATGACATGACAATACACAGAGCTAGGGGTGACCTATCGCAGTGCTCGATGATACAGACGAAGAGGAATAACATCCGGGAATGTTTTCCCGAAGTTTGGCATTTTCGGACAGATGAAACGGAGGAGGACGGTTGCATGTTCGCTATGCTAGAGACGTGTGGCGGACGAACGGACCGCATATTCGAATTCGTCTCGTCGTTCTGAGCAACTTTCATGTAGAAAGTTCTTCGATCCGAGCTATGGTTTATTTTCTACGATTTTCTAGAGATTTTAGCATTTTCTGGAATTATTTTTATTATTTAAATTGACATTATCCAGAACAGTGCCGGGGGGGGGGGGGTGACGTCAGCATGACGCCTTACTGGCGTCAGCAGTCAACAGACGGCTGGCCAGGTCAAACCTGATATGTGGGTCCAGTGGGGCCCACATGTCAGCCTCTGTTAGCATTAAACAGAGTTAAATTTAAACTAATTACTTAATTAGGTGGTGGGCCCTACTAGTCAGTGTCTAATTAGTGTTTTAATTAACTAATTAATTAATTCACAGATTATCTATTTATCTATAATCATTTTAAATGGCGGGACCCACATGTCATAGACACGGGGCCGGTCCAGTCAGCGTTGACTGGGTCAATGGGCCCAGTGGGGCACGTGGTCAGTGGCTGAGCGATGGGGCCCGCTGCGCCACGTCGGGCGCCAGCTCAACGCCGGTCACCGGAGCTCTCCGGCGAGGCTGCGCGACGGCAGAACTCCGGCGAGCTCGGAAATGGGCTACGGGGCATCATTCGACGCGTTTTCGGTCGCGTTCGAAAACAGCAGCTGGGCCGCATCGAGTAGGGGCGACGGCGACGCCGGAAACGCTCCAGAGTGGCGACGACGAGCACGGAGGCGGACGGCGGCGCTCGGAGGTGGTGGCTAACGGCGATACGGCGCGCGCACGAGCTACCTAAGCAGCTAGGGAGGGCCTACTCGACGCGGGGAAACTGATGGGCACGAGCTCGGAGGCGTTTGGTCGCCGGACCGGCGCCGGCGACGAGCATAGGCGGCGGTGGGTTCGGGCACGGCCAACGGGCACGCTATGGCTCGGGGAAAAACGCAGGGAGAAAGGGAGAGGGAGGCGGAGCTCACAGCGAGCCCGTAGTGGTGCAGAGTGTGCTCGGGAAGGGCTTGCCGGAGCGAATCGACGACGGCAATCCCAGCAGCCGTAGGGGAGGGAGAAGGTCGAGGATGGCGATGCAGGGGCTCCTCGTCTTCGGTTCATCGGCGCAGAAGGGGTAGAGGAGCACGGCGGAGCTCGGGGACACGGAGAGGCGGCGAGAGGGGCACGGTGGCCGTGGCTAGGCCGGTGCCATGGCGGCGGCGGTGTTCGGGATATGGGGAAAACAGGGAGGGGCGAGGGGAGAGTGAGTGAGCGGGACGCCAGGGGGGCCGCGGGGCTCGTCCTTATCCCTCACGGCGAGCGCGGCGATGCGCTGTCGAGCGAGGGGGAGGGGGGGCCAAGCGCGGCGGCTGTGGTGGAGGCGACAGCGCGCGCGTGCGTGAGCAGTAGGAAGGGGAAGAGGGAGTGGGCTGGGCCGGCTGTTTGACTGGAGCCCAGCCACTGCGGGCCTTTTCTCCTTTTCTCTCTTTTTCTTTTCTATTTTCTTTTTAGTTCCTGTTTTGCAAATTGTTTAGCCCCAAATAGACTTTTGTAAAATAGGTTAACTAGTCACATATTTATAGTGCAATTTTATTCACTGTTAGAAATTGGTTTGGAGGCAATTGAATATTATTTGGATCTTAATTAAATGAAAATGGATTAATTATCTCTGTTTTGTTGCTGTTAGAGTCAATTAATTAATATAGTGAATGTTGGTTATACTTTTAGAATTGTCTCTGGAATATTTACAATATTATGAACATTTTAGTTTCTGGATTTGAACAACTTTTATTTGCACTTTTAGTTTGAATTTCCATTTGAATTTGAATTTGAAAAGAGATATGATCCAAATGCTGTTTAAGCACTGTTGATCATGATGACATGGCATTATCAAAAGGGGGATTACTGTGGCTAACCACTGGGGGTGTTACACGTTCTACACGGAGGACAAAGATATAAACAGTGATAACCAGAACTCAGGGGTGACGATGGAAGCCATGACCGGGAACGTAATTGAAAGATATTACAGAAGGGTCGAAGAGATCTGGGAGCTTAACTACTCTGGATTGCATAGCGTGACGATGTTCCGTGTCAGATGGGCTAAGAACGTACAAAGAGAAAACCGACATTTCACTACCATGTGTATACCCGACTCCGATAGCGGTACCGTCAACGCCACCACATGGGTACACGCTAAACATGTGACACAATGTTTCTTCATAACCGACCCGAGCAATCCCAGCCATGTTGTCGTGAGGAGAGGCAAAAGGAGCATCGTCGAAATGGATGGAGTCGCCAACAAGGAAGACTACGACCAGTACGGTGATCCGATGAGGGAAGATGATGCTGATAAGGATGAAACATACGTCAAAAGAGGAATGAAGACTACATTACCTACGAAAGACCGTAATCCCTGGAAAAGAAAAAGTCACGACCATGGGCTCAATTATTCGACAACGAATAAAAGAGGGAACAAGAAGATCAGTCTGAAGCGTCGTCGTCACCCAAGCTGACAAACTAATTAACATAATTTGTGTGTATCTATTTTGTATACCGCCGTTAGCGGTCAAATGATGTAATATATATTATACACTAATTATTATCTGGAGGGTAAACGGTGTTATTGGTCCAACAGACCAAATTAATTAAACCCTAGCTAGCTAGAGCTATATATACCCCTGCTATACAAAAATTGTACAAATGCAAATGAAAGATAAGAAAAAGAAAAATACAAATGAAAGAAAAAGAAAAAGAAAAAGAAAGGAAGTTGTGGAAAAAGAAATGAAAGAAAAAGAAAAAGAAAAAGAAAAAGAAAAAGAAGAATGATCAGTAGCACTTTTCGGGGGAACACGTGCTGCAGCTAACTGGCCACATATTTTTTTTAAAAAGTTAGCAGTAGTGCGGTTTGTGCTGGGCAGTGCTAACTTAGCTATAGCACGTTTTGCCACGCCGCGCTATAGCTAAGTTGCCTACAGCACCGGTCGAGCCACACCTCTATCTCTTTCCTCTCGCTCACTCTCGCTCTGTCGATCCCCTTTCTCTGAGCTCCCACGCCACCGCCGACGCCACACCCGCCCACACCGCCGTCGACGCATGCCGCACCCGACCCTGACGCTGGCCACTGGCCGCCCCGACACTCCCTCCCCCCGTGCCGCCCCTCCCCCGAGCAGTCCCCTCCACCGGCCGACGCCCCTCCCCTGAGCAGTCTCTCTCTCTCTCTCTCAGACCAAATTTGGTCTCTCTACAGATCGAAGCTAGGCGCAGATCGACGAGGAGGAGAAGGACGCCCTCAACCCCCTCTGCCCCGGCGACCCTGACCCCGATCCCAACCCCGAGGTGCGCCACCCCCTCTTCCCTCCTCTTCATATGCTAGCACAACAAATATTATTAGGCAATGCTTGTTAGAGTGCTTGTTAAAATGCTTGTTAGAGTGTTCATAATGTGGCTGTTAAAATGGTTGGTAGAGTGTTGAAATGCTTGTGGTTAAAATGAAATGCAATTGCTGTCCATCGGAGTCATATTTGGAGTTGCTAGAGTATTTGGAGTTAAAATAAAATGAAATGAAATGTTGTCCATTGGAGTCCATTTGGAGTTGCTGTTAAAATGAAATGCCGGACTTTCGTTGTTACATTGTAGTAGTATAAATTATAAAATTTCGGTGATCTTGGTGGTTGCATTGCTTGTGAGATGCTATGGGGAATATCTTTGTTCTTGCATCTGTTCAACGATGGCCTTACAGTGGGTAAAAGTTATTGCATCACATAGTTATTGCATTCTGCTAGTGTTGACAGATGGTAGTGAAATGCTACTTCAGCACATAGTGCTTATTGTCATTTGCAGGGAAACCGATTGCGAGTGACCTATGTTTTGCCGGAAATATTGATTCATTTCCATTCAGGCAAATTTCAGGCGCTCTATATGTGTACTTTCTAGCATAGGTCATGCCGAAATTTTCCGTGAATTTCGGCATGACTTGTGCTAGAAAGTTGGACATATCGAGTGCTCGAGATTTGTCGCGACGGGAATGAAATGACATTCAGACAAAACAAAGGTCACATTTTTTTGTCATTATTCACTTTATTATATAAAGCTCGATAATTAAACGACTACGATATTGAACCCTAGAAAACATGACCGACACTGATAAGGCCGAAGGTTCTCAGTCCCAAGAAGTTCGAGCACACGCCTACCTCGACTTTCTTGCGGATCAGGAGAGACAAGCTGGGTGTCAGGACCCCCTTGTCATGACGGACGACGACGGTGGTGGCGCTGGCGCCGACACTGATGCCACCAACACCGGCACTAAGACGGGCCCTGATGATGTTGCTAACGACAGCACGGAAGGTGGGACCTCCCAAGCCAGTGAAGGAAAGAAGGCAAAGAGGACACGACGCCCAAATGAGATCGGCACCGGAAGACTGGTGGTCACGGCGGTGCACCCTGGCGAGTTCGAGTCAACAGAGCCGCGGGAAGTGGCAGCGTGTTACGGCAACCAACTAGCATGCATTCTACAATATACCGCTAACATCAACACCACAAAAATACGGAAGAATGAACATTTGAAGCACCTGCTCCTAACTAGGTTGCACGCAAGATTCCTGTTTGTCGGGGTATTCTCGCGTCAGTCGGCAGGGGGTGCCGCGAGTCGACAGATGCCACGGGGTCGCTTGAGGTGAGGGCAAGACTGCCATGGAATATCCGGGACGGGTATGCGAGTAGCGCGCGGGGGTTTACCCAGGTTCGTGTAGGAGATATGCCCTAGAGGCAATAATAAATGTTATTGATTATCTCCCTGTTCATAATTAGGTTTATGTTCCATGCTATAACTGCTATGGTTCTCGGGTCTGCAATAAAACGAGGCTTGGAGGAAAACTCATATGCACGTGTGGGATAATAAACGATAAAATGTATTCCTAGTCAAGCCTCTATGACTAGCTCAAGTGTTGCATGATGGTTCTGTTTTCCTGATCATGGGCATGTCTATGCCAGCAACTTTGAGGGCACAATGTTAGAAGAACATTTGTGTTGAATCGACCCGATTGATGTTATGCTATGAGATACATTCGTCACAAGTTAATGGTTAATAACACAGAGATGGTTAACGTTTGCATGATTCCTTAGACCATGAGAGTATCGGGTTTCTTCATGCTTGCTTCATGAACTTTGGGGTTTGTTAAACGTCATCCGTAAATGGGTGGCTATTACGGCGGCTTACGGGTTCATGGAAAAGTATGTCAAGTAACTTGATAGCTCAAGATTGGGATTTGCTCCTCCGACGATGGAGAGATATCTCTGGGCCCTCTCGGTGTTACGGTATCCATCATCGTCTGGACAGACACTTTGTGATTTGATCACGGGGATGCCGCAACACGGTAACGAGAAAAGAGAACAATACCGGTAACGAGGTAACTAGCATAGTGGACAATTTGTTGATCCACGGGAATGCCAACATGTCTCACCTCGGGTATTTGTAACATATCGCGAAGCAACATGAATAGCACACGGCAACTGGAGGTTCACTCGAATATTTATTCGTGTGGGTATAGGGGTCAATATGGGTGTCCACGGCTCCGATGTTGATCATTGATCGGAAAGAGTTCCGGTCATGTCTATACTTCACCGAACCTATAGGGTCACACGCTTAAGGGTCATCTATCTGTTCAACACTAGACAGGGAGTCTGAGAGAAAGTCACCGAAAATGTTTCGGAGACAACGGAAGAGTTCCGAGAGAGAGAACACCGAAAGAGTTTCGGTAAAACCGAAAAGTTGTTTTGGAATATATTATTTGGTCAGAAAGGGTTTCGGCACTGCCTGGAAATTTTCAGAGGATGCCAGAATTGGTCTGGGAACTTCTGGGAATTTTCAGAGAGAAAAACCGGAAATGTTCCGAAACTGCCGTAACCGCTGTTGATGCTTTCCGCTGATAAAAACCACCGCACCGAAAATGTTTCGGATCGTGCCCAGAATAATTTTAGAGGGTGCTAGAAATGTTCTGGGACCTTCTGGAATTTTTCAGAAAAAGTTTCGCGGAAAACATCTTGTCTCAGCGCGAGGGGACAAGATCCCACGAATCGGGGGTTGCATGTTTGGTGGCTTTTTGTCTAGGGAGCATGCATGTTTCATGGAGACATGTTGGTGGTTTGTTGGGGGGGCCCCCCCATGGGGGGGGGGGACAAGATGTGGGCCGGCCCAAGGGCTGCCATGGTGGTGTCCCCTTGGTGCCCCCTTGTGTTACCATTATGCCCTTTCATGTGTGACATGAAGCTTGGGTATTTTGGTATTTCAACATCCCACCCCACCCCTTGCCTTGGCCTATAAAAGGAGGAGTTGGGGCTGCCATCTCCTTCATCCGCTTGCTCTCATACTCATGCCATGCAATTATCTGGCTTCCCTCTCCCTCCCACGAAAAGAGTTTCGTAGAGCCGAAAGGCTGTCTGGGTTCCGGTGGGAACTAGTTCTGGACGGCGAAGCCCTGCCGGATAGATGACACCGTATGTGTGCAACTCTGTAGAGAGGTCGTAGTTTCGATCTTAGTGCCCGTGGGGCTGTTCGTGAGTGCCTCCCGAAGGGCTGTCCATGTGACGGTCCGAGTTCTGTGAGTCCTCCCGAAGGGCTGTCCGCGACACCGTCCGGGGACTGTCCGACTGCCTCCCGGAGGGCTGTCCGGGTGGCGGATGAGGGTATACATCCTCGCGGTTGGGAGGTTGTAAATCCTAGCTGCGGGGATCTGCACCGACGATCGTCATCGACTCTACTTCCGCTGCGCTACGAGTCGGTAACGAAATGATCAAAACCTTGTATGCAGTCTCCATAGTGGTCCTGGGCTGATGCGTAGGGCGGAAAATTTTTGTTTTCTGCTGCGTTACCCTACAGTGGCATCATGAGCCGTGCTATGCGTAGATGCAGGTTGCGATCTAGAATACATAGAGATGTATGGGTGTTGCACAAAATAATTAGGTAGTAGATGAATTCTATTACTGAAAATTATTTGTGCGGGTCGCAGATGAAATCTGTTACCCGATGTTCTTGTTGCTTCCCTCGAATTTGCGTAGTCCTGATCTTGACAGCATTGTGGAATCTGACAAAGTTTTGGCAATCCGCGATCCTTTCATGCTGCTCCTGAGTATGCTGATTGACAGATCAACGAAGTGCTAACAGTTCTTTGGGTTCCACTTTAGTCAATGAAAGATGGATGTTTCGCAGACGAAAGGGCAATGCAGATATGATCTGCACGAGGGTCATGCGTATGACGAAGTTCAGTATGGGGCTCGAGATTTTATTATCTCGGTTTTCATACACCCCGCATTGTTAATCTAGCGCTTGAATTATCATACTTGATGATGGACGTTGGTAGCTTCGGTTTGTTTCGAAACCTTAGAACCACGTAAAACAAGTTTTTGCATGAACCGATTAGAGGCGTCTAACTTGGTTTTGCAGGAGGGTTTGCATGTGCATATGATGTGGTATAGCAGTGCTCATAATAATTTGATTATGTATGAGATGTCTATATGATGTAAATTGATTAACATGACCTGCGTGTCATGATTTGGCATGATGGCTGGAGCCATATGATTGCACTTTAAATGACCTGCGTGTCAATCTTGTGTAATGCATTATTTTATTAGCTATAGAGATAGCAATATTATCTGGTGCATCGACAAGGTGGTGGCAATCTTCGCGAAGGTGAACACCGACGCAAATGCCGAAGACGAAGAAATACAAGACTTCTCCGTCAGAAAGGGCTATACCATATCATGCTATTATGAATTGCCTGAGATGTTTATCCCTTATGATGCACCCTTCTTGATTGCGCGGTAGTCGCGTTTATTAGGGTGATCTCTCACAAAAATATCAAGTAGTTAGTGTTCTCCCAAGTGTAGCACCGTCTACAACACGTATCTTTTCGGGGTGCGCCATGTACACATGAGCACGAATGATTAGAGAGGTGTAAGGCGGGTGAAGGTCATACCTCACTGCGTGATCACTTGGTTGTCTTGACATTCAGGCAGGACAGTCCTGAGCTCGGAACACACGCATCAAAAGATGGACAAGAGTCACATAGAGATGTGATTGGCAAGTTGGCCTACCGATTGAAATTCACGTCATCAGTGATGAACCCGTCAATGGCGTTGAATTGATATGCGGATCTTGAATCACTCACAATCAATTATGAGAGATATTGATTTGAGTGGGAGCGCACTGTTGAATTAACTTGTTTAATTCTCAGTACAATTAAATATGAACACTATCTAAGTGTGGTTTGCTTAACAGTTATAGAATAATGGCTCGTGTTTCCACCTTCCCTGTTAAAATTGAATAAGTTGTTAAATATCTGGTTAAAACTTTACGGTTGGTAACGTAATGTGAGGATTGTCCTCAAGAGTGCCGAGAAGGACTTTGTCCTATCGCATATTTTCGGTATTATCTCGCTTATGCTATGGATCATGTGACTCTCGTCCTTCGATCCAAAAGCTAGAATTCCGTTTCAGTCAAGTGCAATATGTTTGCTTCCATGAAACCTGAACTTCGAAAGTTTGGATAGTTATGTGATATTCATGGAATCTGAAAATCATTTTTTAGAGACAGACAAAGGCTAAAAGATATGAGATATCCAAAGCAATGTTTGTTTGCAAACTATTAGTAAAGAAGTTTACTATGCATTAGACTGATAAGAGAGGGATCCAGAAGAATGCCTGTCATATGATGAAAGGTGAATAAAACAACAACTTAAAGAGAAAGGAAGTGTCCGAAGGGTGTTAGTGAAACTTTCACGCCTAGGAAGTCCGGGGCTAACGCCACTCTTAAGTTGGGTGCTTCTTCTGGAAGTAGGAGAAATACTAAAAGTTAAACTGTTAGAAGTATAAAGGCAATAAGAAAGAAGACTGGAATATCCAGCTCATGTATGAATGTCATACAAGTTTTTGATGTATAGAAGGCTGGTCAAAGATATAGTTCTTGGGAATTATGGTTAAACATGTTAATCACTGATTCTTGGGTATTGTGAGTTAATCACAAAGATACCCGCTCGATTGCTTTCTGTTGCAACTCGATATAAGAACTACTATGACCTGAAAGACTTGCCAGGAATGAGGTTTAGGTATACACAGGGAACATAGTAAATGTTACTATACCTTCCATCGGTGTATTACCGTCTGTATTTACTTTCTTAATTCATTTTAGAGTTTTACACTCTAGCCCTATGCATAAGGTATCTTGCAAGAAGGTTGTTCATAAGAGAACTTTTTATGTTCGATGTTATGAATAACATAAGGGCCATACTTTCATTATGAATGAGATGTATGTTGTGAATATTGATAATAATACATTACCTCTGGGTTTACTTTCATAATTCATTTTAGAGTTTCATACACTCTAGCCATTGCACAATGTTTGTTGCAAAAGAGTTGTTCATAAAAACAACAATTGTTGTTCAGTATTATGAATAACATGAAGGGCCATGCTTCCATCCAAAATGGGACGTATGTTATGAATATTGATGGTAATATGATACATCCATAACACTGACGCTAAATGTCGTAAGACTAAGAGAATACCACACAAGTGTGGCACTACATTTGGTCACATTGGAGAAACCCGCATGGATAAATTCCATTATGATGGATTTTTTGAAGTCCTTTGATTTTGAATCATCTGACACTTGCAACTTTCCTCCGAAAAGTGAAGTGACTGAAATACCGTTCACAGGCCATAAGGAACGGACAACAAACTTATCGGTGATCATACATTTGATGTGTGTAGTCCGATAAATGTTGTTAGTAGTGGATTTATCTATCTTCAGAAATGACTCAAGTAGATATGTGGATATTTACTTCATGAGACATAAGTCTGGATCTTTTGAATTCATTCGAAAGGTTTTCAAAAATGAAGTAGAAGTTATTGTAACAAGAAAATTCTGTTTCTACAATTCAATTGCAGAAAGGAATAATTGAGTTACATGTTTAGCGAATGTCTGATGAGTTGTGAAAAGAGTTTCATAACTTACACCTCCCGGAACACCACTGTGAGTGAAAAGTCCGTGAAGGTGTAATCGAACCATTTATGACATGGTAAGATCAAAGATGACATAAATAAATTTGCCATTATCCCTTTTAAAGAGTGATGCTTTAGAGACTGCGGCTTTTACACTGAAAAGAGCTCCATCGGGTCTGTTGAAATGACACCATGGTATGGTACGCCCAACCATGTTATATCTTTTCTTAACATTTGGAATATGGGGCTTGTGTAAAAGGTTACAAACCTATTCCAAATCAGACAAGTGCTACTTTGTAGGTTATCCCAAGTCATTGGGTATTCCTCCCTCACTATACCGAGGCAAATAGGTTTGCCACAAAGAACGGTATGCTTTTGAAGAAAATGGTTCTTTAAAAAAGGTGAGTGGGAGAATAGTGCAACTCGACAAGATAAACAGTATCTTCGTCATCAGATCAAAGGAAAGAGACCTTGGAAGTAATTCCAGGTTTCCTACTGCGACTGATACGGAAGTCTCTACAATAAAATGTATGGACTTCGGTCGAACTTGCAGCTGAACCACGTAGGCAAGGCTCGTGCAAACCTCTCAGGTGCGCAGACGAGATATTGTTGTTAGACAACAGTATACCTACGATACACAAGGAAGCGTTGATGGGCCCTGACTCCGGAATTGGCTAAATGCCAATACAATCCGAGATAGTTTCCATATAAATGTTTCAAGATTAAAATCTTGATACACCTTTCGGAAGACTTAGAGTCTAACGAATTTTATGGAACTTAAAACTGATACGGATAAAAATGTTTTATCCATAAAGCTCGACTTGTTGCAATAACAAGTTCAAGGAGTTGACTACGATGAGGTTGTTTCACCGTAGCGATGCTTAAAGTTGGTTTGGGTTGAACTAGCAATTAATACATATTTCAGTCATGAGATATGAAACATGGATGACAATAGGATTTCCATATGATGGAAATAAAACCAAGGACTTGCATGTGTTACAGTCCAAGGTATTTTGTCAGTCCAGAGGATGCTAGTAAGTATGCAAACTTCAGAGTTCCAGCAATGGACAGAAGAGAGCAAAGTGGAGTTGGAATCTTCGTGATTTGATGAAATGGTCAAAAGGGTTTTTTGACTTCATCAATGGGTAACGAAGATGCTTGTGATTCAAGAAAG
Source organism: Thinopyrum elongatum (assembly GCA_011799875.1). Lineage (NCBI taxonomy): Eukaryota > Viridiplantae > Streptophyta > Magnoliopsida > Poales > Poaceae > Thinopyrum > Thinopyrum elongatum. The sequence goes on from CM022300.1 coordinate 591,735,128, forward strand.
TAAGTGGGAGCATAATAATATTTCTAAAAACGTTGTGTGCTTGACACATTGTTAATTGGAAATAAATTTCTTGACATGAATTAGGACTTCATTTGAAAATAGTTTTTCGATGAAGTACTTAGGCTAAATAGCCTCGATATTAGGCATGATGATCTATGGAGATAGATTTACCTGATGGGGCTAAGCAAAGATACATATTGACAAGATGCTAAAACTTTTTAGCATTTAAAACGCCAAGGAGTGATTCTTGCCGAAGTCACGTGGAAAGAGTTTTTGCAAGACTCGGTGTCCCTAAACACTGATGAGCAAAATACATGATGGAGATTCCACACACTCTTATGTTTGGATTAATCATGTATTCCATGGTATGTAAAACAACCAGATATGTCCAATACTCCAAAGTTGTTGCGAGTATAGATACCAAAGTGATCAAAAGTACTGATCATGGGACAACAGTGAAAAAGGGTCATTGAGTACTATAGTAGCACTGATGACATGTTTTCTCGCAAGTGGAGATCATGAAGAGTTCGTTGTAGAAGGTTACATCGATACAGTCTTCATCATTTCTCCATGCGATTTTCAATTTAAATTGAGGGTTTTTTGTGTAACACACAATATGGTGGCACAGTTAGTTGGAATTTGTTCCAAACAAGTTACTGTGGCGAATTCTATAACATAGGTGAAGTATGTTGCCGCTTTTAAAAGCGACAAAGAAGATGTTGAATCATATAGTTCATTCATGAACTTAGTATGGTTCCAAGATGGCTTTTGTCAATGGGACACTACTGCAGGTAGTTGCTCCATAACTCAGTCTGAGGAATCCAGGTTCGACCTGTGATTCACATACATACAAAACCAAGTCCACACAAAATATGAATTTTGTGAAAGCGTGAAAACACGAGGATATGCAAAGATACACACGGATCTGAAGTTGTCAGATTCGTTGGACATTAGGCTATACCACAAGCGAAGCATATTTACACCGGTGTGCCACAGGTGTAAAGTGCATTAGCATTAACTAGATTATTGACTCTAGTGCAAGTGGGAGTCTGTAGGAGATATGCCCTAGAGGCAATAATAAATGTTATTGATTATCTCCCTGTTCATAATTAGGTTTATGTTCCATGCTATAACTGCTATGGTTCTCGGGTCTGCAATAAAACGAGGCTTGGTGGAAAACTCATATGCACGTGTGGGATAATAAACGATAAAATGTATTCCTAGTCAAGCCTCTATGACTAGCTCAAGTGTTGCATGATGGTTCTGTTTTCCTGATCATGGGCATGTCTATGCCAGCAACTTTGAGGGCACAATGTTAGAAGAACATTTGTGTTGAATCGACCCGATTGATGTTATGCTATGAGATACATTCGTCACAAGTTAATGGTTAATAACACAGAGATGGTTAACGTTTGCATGATTCCTTAGACCATGAGAGTATCGGGTTTCTTCATGCTTGCTTCATGAACTTTGGGGTTTGTTAAACGTCATCCGTAAATGGGTGGCTATTACGGCGGCTTACGGGTTCATGGAAAAGTATGTCAAGTAACTTGATAGCTCAAGATTGGGATTTGCTCCTCCGACGATGGAGAGATATCTCTGGGCCCTCTCGGTGTTACGGTATCCATCATCGTCTGGCCAGACACTTTGTGATTTGATCACGGGGATGCCGCAACACGGTAACGAGAAAAGAGAACAATACCGGTAACGAGGTAACTAGCATAGTGGACAATTTGTTGATCCACGGGAATGCCAACATGTCTCACCTCGGGTATTTGTAACATATCGCGAAGCAACATGAATAGCACACGGCAACTGGAGGTTCACTCGAATATTTATTCGTGTGGGTATAGGGGTCAATATGGGTGTCCACGGCTCCGATGTTGATCATTGATCGGAAAGAGTTCCGGTCATGTCTATACTTCACCGAACCTATAGGGTCACACGCTTAAGGGTCATCTATCTGTTGAACGCTAGACAGGGAGTCTGAGAGAAAGTCACCGAAAATGTTTCGGAGACAACGGAAGAGTTCCGAGAGAGAGAACACCGAAAGAGTTTCGGTAAAACCGAAAAGTTGTTTCGGAATATATTATTTGGTCAAAAAGGATTTCGGCACCGCCTGGAAATTTTCAGAGGATGCCAGAATTGGTCTGGGAACTTCTGGGAATTTTCAGAGAGAAAAACCGGAAATGTTCCGAAACTGCCGTAACCGCTGTTGATGCTTTCCGCTGATAAAAACCACCGCACCGAAAATGTTTCGGATCGTGCCCAGAATAATTTTAGAGGGTGCTAGAAATGTTCTGGGACCTTCTGGAATTTTTCAGAAAAAGTTTCGCGGAAAACATCTTGTCTCAGCGCGAGGGGACAAGATCCCACGAATCGGGGGTTGCATGTTTGGTGGCTTTTTGTCTAGGGAGCATGCATGTTTCATGGAGACATGTTGGTGGCTTGTTGGGGGGGCCCCCCCATGGGGGGGGACAAGATGTGGGCCGGCCCAAGGGCTGCCATGGTGGTGTCCCCTTGGTGCCCCCCTTGTGTTACCATTATGTCCTTTCATGTGTGACATGAAGCTTGGGTATTTTGGTATTTCAACATCCCACCCCACCCCTTGCCTTGGCCTATAAAAGGAGGAGTTGGGGCTGCCATCTCCTTCATCCCCTTGCTCTCATACTCATGCCATGCAATTATCTGGCTTCTCTCTCCCTCCCACGAAAAGAGTTTCGTAGAGCCGAAAGGCTGTCTGGGTTCCGGTGGGAACTAGTTCTGGACGGCGAAGCCCTGCCGGATAGATGACACCGTATGTGTGCAACTCTGTAGAGAGGTCGTAGTTTCGATCTTAGTGCCCATGGGGCTGTTCGTGAGTGCCTCCCGAAGGGCTGTCCATGTGACGGTCCGAGTTCTGTGAGTCCTCCCGAAGGGCTGTCCGCGACACCGTCCGGGGACTGTCCGACCGCCTCCCGGAGGGCTGTCCGGGTGGCGGATGAGGGTATACATCCTCGCAGTTGGGAGGTTGTAAATCCTAGCTGCGGGGATCTGCACCGACGATCGTCATCGACTCTACTTCCGCTGCGCTACGAGTCGGTAACGAAATGATCAAAACCTTGTATGCAGTCTCCATAGTGGTCCTGGGCTGGTGCGTAGGGCGGAAATTTTTTGTTTTCTGCTGCGTTACCCTACAGTTCGGGGCTCTCTGGAGAGATAATACCCCTACTCCTGCATGTCTGAATATATATGTGGAGTATACATCTGGCAGTACAAAGTGCTCCTGGAGCTGTATTGGACTGAGAGCAGTAGCGATGAGCTAGCTAGCTAGTGTGTGGCTTGGTGGCCATGGCCTCTGGCCGAATGAGTGCATGCGTGAGGGCATGTGGATGGATGGATGGATGGCTAGCTTATATAGGGTGGGCTAGCTTAGTATGTAAGCTAGGTAGGCATGGGCATGGTGGGTGGTGGCCCACCCACCAACTACAATATTGGGGATGTCATGCGATGTTACACCTGCTACAGCGCGCCACTATTGCTCAGCAGTGCCCGGGTAGTCGGTGTCGCATCGGAGCTGTGGTTGACTTCGGGCAGCCGGTTGGTTGGCGCAGTCGGCAGCCGGCCGGGTGAAGCAGCCGGGTGGCGAGCCGGCCGGGGCAATCGGATAGGGGGCCGTCTGGAGCGGCCGGAGCAGTCGGACTGAGGGGCGTTGCTAGCCCCGATGTCTTGAAATGTCGTTTTGCCGTCTTTGGGGTACCGGTGGTCAATACCTCCGACAGTAGCCTCCGAGCCTCCGGGCAACTTTGGCAAAGTTGAGCGGAGGTTTTTTAGCGGGCGTTGATGTAGAAGATGCTGATGACTGCCGGCTGCGGGCCGCAGCCGGTGCGGCTTGCTTCTGGCGGGGGCGCGCGAGCGCACCCGCTGGGTGTAGCCTCCGAGCCTCCGGGCAACTTTGAAAAGTTGGGCGGAGGTTTTTCGCGGTTGCTGGTGCATACGATGGCGTCGAGGGGCCGGTTGCAGCCGGCGGCGGGCGTGCAATAGGCGGGGCATGTTTCGAGCGGGGGCGCGCAAGCGCACCCGCTCGGTGTAGCCTCTGATCCTCCGGGCAACTTGGAAAAGTTGGGCGGAGGGTCTTGTTGTTGATGATGAAGCCGATGGCGACGTCGAGGGTGCCGGGCGCGGACACGGAGTCCGCTGGCTGACGGGCGCGGACGCGGGGTCCGCCGGCTGATGCTGTCGGGCACGGACGCAGGGTCCGCCGACTGGAGCTATCGGGCGCGGACGCGAGGTCCGCCGACTGGTGCTGTCGGGCGCGGACGCGAGAACCGCCGACTGGATCTATCGGGCGCGGACGCGAGGTCCGCCGACTGGGGCTGTCGGGCGCGGACGCGAGGTCCGCCGACTGGTGCTGTCGGGCGCGGATGCGAGGTCCGCCGACTGGAGCTGTCGGGCGCTGACGCGAGGTCCGCCGACTGGTGCTGTTGGTGACATCCGACTGCGGGTGGCAGTCGGCGCGGCTTGCTTCCGAGCCTCCGGGCGAGGAGGGAGTTCCCCTCGAAAATGATCATGCAAAAGGCAAAGTTAGTCCGCGCAGATATATCAAATGTTTGCTTTTAGCATTGCAAGTTTTATGCGGAGGGTGCCGACTCGGTTTCGTCCGAGCCACCTTCAATCTTTTTCATGTCCCCTCCGCTCTTTGGCTTGTGCTCTCTCTAGCCGGACAGCCGCGCTGCGGTCTGTGATTGAGAGTGGGCCGCGGAGTGGAGTGTACAGTACTCAGACTCTGGGAGCGGATTTAACTGAGCAGATACTCATAAAGCAAACGGCCGGGTCGCCCGAACCGTCTATCTTCCCGGACGTTTTTCGCGTGGGGTGACCTCCAGCTTTAGCTCTTGCTAGCCGGACTGCCGCGCTGCGGTCTGTAGCTGAGACGAAGAGTGAGCCTTTGGTACTGTACACGCTACTAAGCCGTCTGTGGGAACAAATGTCTCAGGCCAAGCGGCCAGCCCCCGGGCCAACTCTGGCCGGCGCCGAGGCGAACAGTGGTGCAACTGTAATAAAATGCGGAGATAGCCCCTCGAGTCGCTCGGGGTTATCCATGTTTGCACGTGGTGCGAAAATATGCGGATGAGGAGCTCACATTGCTTTGACGTAGATGAGACGGAGGTTGATGAAGACAGCCGGCGCGGCCTGGCGCTGGCGGAGTGCGCCGGCGCACCCGCTGGGTGTAGCCTTCGAGCCTCCGGGTGCTCGAAGGGGTCCCGGCCGGTTGGGTCCGACCGGACGGGCGTCGAGGCGGACGGACGGTCGGGTCGGGCCCCCAGCCGGCCAGGCGTCGAAGCCGGCAGGCGGACTAGGCGGCCAGACGGCGACGTGGGTAGGCCGAACAGCCGGCAGGGCAGTGACGCGGAGGCGCAACTGGCGTCGAGCACGGGCGGTCTTTTCTTTTCTTTGGCCGGCTGTGGACAGCCGGACGCATGTTTCTTTTTCAGCCGGACGCTTCTTTTTTACCGGCTGTTGGCAGCCGGACGCTTCTTTCTTCTTCTTATTTTGCAAGCCGTCTTGAGCAGCCGGACGCACCAATTTTTTTATTTTTTTTACCCTTCGTACGAGCAGTCGGCCTCCTCTAATCCACGTGGGCAGCCGGCCCACCCCTCGCAGCAGCCGGCAAGAGAAAGAGCGAGGCGGAGCCGGCCGTAGAGCAGCAGCCGGCGCGCGGCCGGGCCGGCGGGCTGGACGGCGCGAAGCCACGCGGCGTAGGGGCGGGCTCGGCCGCGGCGGTGCGGGCGTGGAGCCGAGCGGGGGCGAGACTGGAGTCCGCGCGTGAACGGGCCGAGAGCGGCCAGACCAGGCGGCAGCCCGCTGCCGGGGCGGAACCGGCGGCCTGAGCGGAGGGAGGCGGGCGCGGCCGGTCGGGGCATGCGCGGGCGCGGAGAAATCGACCCGGGGGGCTCGGAGGTACTGCGACGGCCGCGGGTGCTGAGCAGCAGCCGGCGCGCAGGAGCGGGCGGGCAGCCGGAGACCCGTGAGGTGCGGCATGACGCGGCGAGCACACGGGGACGCGCAGGAGGCGCAGGAGCCAGGGGCGGAGCCGGGCAGGGCGGAGCAACGCGCCAGAGGAAGAACGAGGCGCCGCGGGCGGGCGGAGCAGCAGGTGGCCGGACCGGCCGGCGGGGCCGGCGTCGCGCGCGGGGGCGGTGGCGCGGCGCAGCGATGAGGAGCGGCCCGGAGCTGAGCTCGCGCGGGCAGGGGGGGGGGGGGGGGGGGGGGTCGCGGCGGCCGGGACCTCCAACGCTGTTGCGCCATCCAGCGGCAAAGGGTCAACGGTCATGGCCCGAAGCAATTTTGGCTGCTGATGGGAAGAAGCAGCGAGGTGAGGTTGAGCGACGGAGGAGCGGAGGCGACGCAACCACGCAGCTAGCCGGAGCGAGGCGGTGCGGAGGAGCAGGCCTGCGGCCGCGGGCGGAGCAGCGCGCTGGGCTGCGGTCGAACCGGTGCCTGGGTAGCACAGCGTACGGGCTGTGTCCACGTAGTGTATGGGGATTATCTCGCTTGTGTATGGCTATGGTTTGACCATTGTATGACTTGCATCTAGCTAGCTTGTATAGATGATATACGGAGGAGCGAAAGCGCATTCCGGCCGGAGCAAGGCGCAGCGCGGAGGGGAGCAGACGCGAGCGGCGCGTGGGTGGATACGGCCGACCGAAGCGAGGCGAGGCGACGCACGCGTGCGCTGACAGAGGCAGCGTGGAGCGGGGGCTGGAGCCGCGAGCGCGCAGATGACTACGCGCCGCCCCGCGCGGCCGCGCCAAGGGCGGAGCCGGCGCAGTGCGGTGGTGATCGGTGGCGGAGCCAGGATTGGAGCAAGCCCCGGGCCCAAAATTTTTTTTTGCGTCGCGAGAGAAGAAATTAACGTCCATCATGCTATAGCTAAAATTTAGAATTTAAACTCAATGCTTATAAAGATACAACAAAATTGATAAACACATGACAAAAACTACGAACAATACGTGATAAAAAAAAAGTACCAAATCAATGGTTTGCTTCATCAGTGTCTTTCATAACCTGATCAACGGTGGAAGAAGAGCCAACACCTTAAAGAAATCAAAAGCAAAATTTCATGAGAAGACATAAACATCAAGTAAAACAGTTAACATTGATACAAAGCTGAAAACTTACTACTACAACGAGGTAAAATCCCTTTGCGAGATCTATAGGATTGAAAGCGATTTTTTGACAGCAGCAGCAACCATTAGCAGTACTGCAGTAGCAAATGATTTTTTGACAGCATACACATCCACACATCCACACAGCATACACATCTATTCCATTCATGATTCATTAGCATATGCAGACATAAAATTTTAACAACAGCAGCACTGCAGCAGCCATTATCAGTAGCACATCCAGACATTAGCATATCAAAAATCTATTCAATCTATTCTGTCCAATATCCCATTCATTAGCACTTGGCAACAGCCAGTAGCACTCAAAACTTGAAATTACCTCCGCACTGGCAGGCGGTCGGGGAGTCGAAGTAGACGGGCGGCGTGGCGGCGGGGGAGACCGGGAGAGGCCGGAGGCCGAAGCAGAGCAGCGCGGCGGCGCCCGGCTGGAGCAGCCGAGCCAGGCGAGCGGCGGGGCTGCTGGGCGCGGGGGGGCCTGGGAGAGGAGACAGTCGGGGAGCGCCGGACTGGAGGGGAGTCACCGGCGGGCGGCGGCGGCTCGGCGCACTGCGAGGAGGCGCTGCGGCTCGTGCGTGGTTAGGTCCAGGGACTGGTTAGGTCTCGTGCTCAGTCTGGCTCGGGACGAGGACGGCCTGCGAGTTGCGAAGATGGAGGATTGGAGAGGCTGGCCTGGGCCTGGGCCCTGGCTGTGTGTTGACTAAGCCCCGGGCCCATTCAAAAATATGGCTATGTAATAGCCTAAAAAAAAGGCCACGCCCCAGCTTGGCCCTGGGGGCCTGGGGCCCAGATCCGCCCCTGGTGGTGATGACGAAGAGGGCGAGGCCGCCGCCGCCGACGTGTCGCCCCGCGCGGTCGCTCCGGGGGCGCGTCGATGTTGAGCCCCCGAGCACTACCGGAGAGACGACGGCGACGCCACGGCGGAGATGGCGAAGATGGCGAGGCCGACAACGAGGGCGCGCTGCCCCGCGCGGTCGCTCTGGGGGCGTGTCGATGTCGAGCCACCGAGCGCTACCGGAGAGACGGCGCGACGCCGCGACGGTGATGACGAAGATGGTCCCGCCCGGACCGCGGTTCCAGCAGCAGCTTGCCCCACGGTGGGCGCCAACTGTCGAGGTATTCTCGCGTCAGTCGGCAGGGGGTGCCGCGAGTCGACAGATGCCACGGGGTGGCTTGAGGTGAGGGCAAGACTGCCGTGGAATATCCAGGACGGGTATGCGAGTAGCACGCGGGGGTTTACCCAGGTTCGGGGCTCTCTGAAGAGATAATGCCCCTACTCCTGCATGTCTGAATATATATGTGGAGTATACATCTGGCAATACAAAGTGCTCCTGGAGATATATTGGACTGAGAGCAGTAGCGATGAGCTAGCTAGCTAGTGTGTGGCATGGTGGCCGTGGCCTCTGGCCGAATGAGTGCATGCGTGAGGGCATGTGGATGGATGGATGGCTAGCTTATATAGTGTGGGTTAGCTTAGTATGTAAGCTAGGTAGGCATGGGCATGGTGGGTGGTGGCTCACCCACCAACTACACTATTGGGGATGTCATGCGATGCGACGCGTTACACCTGCTACAGCGCGCCACTATTGCTCAGCAGTGCCCGGGTACAGCCGTCTCGTCGGTGTCGCGTCAGAGCTGTGGTTGACTTCGGGCAGCCGGCTGGTTGGCGCAGTCGGCAGCCGGCCGGGTGAAGCAGCCGGGTGGCGAGCCGGCCGGAGCAGTCGGATAGGGGGCCGTCTGGAGCGGCCGGAGCAGTCGGACTGAGGGGCGTTGCTAGCCCTGATGTCTTAAAATGTTGTTTCGCCGTCTTTGGGGTACCGGTGGTCAATACCTCCGACACAGTTCCCCGGTCGAAATGACAATGTCGACCCATGGGAAGATGATGCCATAAAAAAATCAACAACAAAGCCCTAGGGAAGTTCAGCAACGCATTGAGCGCTTGGAAAACTAGGGTGAAAAAGGCGATTGAAGTAGACCATGAAACCTACGCCGAGATTATTGTAGACAATCCGAAAATTACGATAGAGGACTTTGAAAAGTTCAATGAGACTTGCAATGAAGAAGCTGCCAAGGCCAGGTCGGAGAGAGGTAAGCAGCTGCAGGCAAAGAACATGGGGAACCACCGCCTTGGAAGTCGTGGTTACATAGGAAAGAGGCCCGTATGGGCTAAGGAGGACGCAGAACATGAACGTCTGGGTATCCCAGACCCATTGGCTGAGTTCACCGACCAGCAGGAGCATGACTTCATCAGGGCCCGATTCTCGTGGGACCCAAAAAAAAAAGATTTTTTTCACCGACGGGCCGACTAGGCAATTCATGAGATTACTGGTAATTATCCTTTTACCACCTTATATATTAGCTTCTGATCAATGAAGTCTACTACATTCTAGTGACATTCGTAAATGATTCACGCTCCATTTTGCAGAGAGAGCAACACAAGCTTGCGGCTGAAAGCGACTCGTCGGCGAAGTACAACTGAGACACTCCTTTCAACCGGGCCATGAACATAATGATGGGACACCCGCCGGGCCAGCGGCCGCAATATGGACGAGTGCCGGCGCCACGTGGAAGTACTATTATAACGAGGACCCCGAGGCCAAAAGACAGAGAAATAAGTTCAGTCAAGTGACTATCGATGAGAAGGTGGCACGGGCGATCAAGAAAACAAGAGCTGATACCAAAGCTGAGGCAATCCGGGAAGCGGTAGCTGCCTGTAGAAATGATATGGCAGCTGCCTTTACAAGCTTGATTCCAACTGTGGTCAGCTGGGCGCAACAAAATCCAAACGTGGCACCAACTGATTTTCCCATGCCCAGCTTCACCGGGAGCAACTCAATGAACACCGCACCCACACCCGTACCTACTATGGCAACCGCACCTGCACCTACTCCAGCACCTACTCCCGCATACAGCTCTCACAGCAGCCCTAGCTCCGTCTCTGGCTTGAATGTCGGGCCGTCGACATTGGGTGAGCTCGATGCCCTCACGGTAAATACGTGCCGCACCCTCATCAACACAACTAATTAATTAATCCTCAGTTGCCTTTCTTTTTTGATCTCTGACGCCGCACGTACATGTCTTCGCATGCCTACTCCACTCCGTGCACCCTCCTTTACCACATCAAGGGCGGGTTGGTGGATGTGGGGAAGGGTACTATAGTGAAGCCCAAGGATCGATTGTTCCACCGCCGGCAGATGCCTGATAACACCTTAAGGGTCTCCGTGGCGAGTGTGAGAGCGGGCCACGAGGGTTTCCCTCATCCGATACAAACCGATGGAGAGGATGACGAGACCCCCACGCAGCTTGGCCAATGCAAAAATTGGCCAATCCTGTGGCCGAAAAATCTTCTTCGTGTCGAGGTGGCCGGGAGCACACCAACGGGACCTGAGGAAGGTATGACCACAACCCCACCTACAGAACTACAACCATCGTCTGTGCTGCTTGGTGAGATCGAGAGACACGAGGAAGGAGGGCCAACCGTTCCGACGGATGATGCCATCTGCCCCATGGAAGAGGATATGGATCATGACATGGAGGAGGATGACCCTCTCCAGTATCTCAATACCGCCTTTGACAACGAAGTAACAATGAGTCAACCATATGAATATGAGATGCATGTACCTCGGGAGTGCAAGAAGTCTTTGTTCATGCAATCCTCGTAGGACACGCCTCTAGATGCCGGTTCCACTCAAGCTCAACTAATTAGCCAGAGTCGTCCATTGCTAAGCCCGACAACACTAGGGGTGGTGCTCAGGGAGGGTCTGACAGACCCACCAGCACCTAAGCCCACTGTAACATCCCCAGCCTCACACCACAGTGATCACCCATAGATCATGCCAAGTCACCACGATTAACTATGCTTGATCAACATTGCAACATACCTCATTCCAATTCCAATTCAAATCACAAGTGCAAAATGAAGTTGTAACAAAGTCGCTGCAAAATTGTTCACCATCTAGCAAATATTCCAAAACAATTTGTTGATAATTAAAACAAAATCACTCCTATGTAAAGATGAGCAGTAGCAATTAATCCAGCACAATCTCAGCATTTTAAAATACTAATTCATTTATGAAAATTTCAAATAAATTCCTTTGGCCTCCAAACTTCTTGGGGTAGTGTCTAAAATCACCAGGGATTTATTGGGACATTTTCCATATTTCTCCTAAGTGAACTAGTTGCTCTAATAATTCCTTTCTCTCTCTGGTATTAAATAAAAGCTAAAACAGAAAAACAGTAAAAGAAAAAGGCCAAAGGACACTTACCTGTTCAGGCCCAGTTGGCCAGGCCCAGTCCACTCCCCGACTCATCTCCCTCCTCCGTCGCCGTGTCGACGCCATAGCCGCTCTGATTGCCGACGCTGCACGCGTCGCTTATCTGCCGTCTCCCCGCGCTAGATAAGGACCCCAGTGGCCTCCCCGAAACCCTAGCTAGCCCCAGTCTCTCCCTCGCTCTCTTCCCTCGCTTCCCCTTCTCTCTGCCGCGCATCTGAGCGCCGCCGTCGCCGCATCGCTCCTTCACCGCGGCCACCGGCCGCCCCTCGCCCAGCCACCGTGCTCACGAGCTTCGCCGTGCTCCTCCACATCGACTGCGGGCCTCAGTGCGAGCCGGGCGGCGCTACGGGGACAGCTTCGAGCTCTCCATCCTCCTGCTGTCGCCGACGATCTTCCTCGAATCCGGCGCCGTCTGCTGCTCCTAATCCACCACCGGGCCTCCGTGAGCCTCCCCGGTGAGCAGTCTCCCCTTTCCCCTCACTCAGCGCTGCCTTTAGGCGCCTATAGTCGCCACCGCCATTGCCGCCCGAGCTTTGCTCCGCCGCGGTGCTCATCGCCGCCGCTACCGGCGATAACGTGCTCAACCGAGTTCGTAGCCGTGCTCCGGTTACCTCTAGGACCCCGTAGGACCCCTCCTTTGGGCGTGCCGCAGCCTCCATCGCCGTTCGCGATGACGCCCGAACTCCGGCGCCGCCCGTGCTCGCCGTAGCCGTCGTTTCTGACCACCAGAGCCCACGCCGTTTGCACAGATCGATGCGTGCGAGCTCCCGCGTCCCGTAGGTGGTCGCGGTGTGTCAAATGGAGGCCGGTGCGCCGATTCCGCGCCGTTCCGCCGCTTCTGTGGTCGCCGGTGTGCCACCGTCCGCGCTGACGTGGCCGGCCCGGGACCACCCCCTGGGTCACTGGCCCATGGGCCCCAGGGCCCCCCTTTGACCTGTTGACTATGGCCAACGCTGACTGGGCTAGCTACAGCCGCTGACGTGTGGGGCCCAGTTGACCTAATTAGCATTAGCCAGATAATTAATGTCCTGTTAATTAGTTACTGACACTGACAGTAGGCCCCACCAGCAGTTTAATTAAGTTTAACTAATTAGTTTAGCCTCTGAGTCAATGACAGGTGGGTCCTACTGGACCCACATGTCAGATTTGACTCTGGCCAGCCGATCGTTGACCGCTGATGTCATCCTTGCGTCATGCTGACATCATAATTCCCTTTTCTGATAAATAAATAAATTCCAGAAAATCATTTAAACTTCAAAAATTAATAACTTTTAAACCGTAGCTCAGATCGAAAAAGTTAAAACATGAAAGTTGCTCAGAACGACGAGACGAGTCTGATCGTGCCATCTGTTTCCTTGTCGAAACCCCCTACGTAAGAGAACTCGTAACTCCGAGCTCGATTCCGGTAGATGAATAGTGCACACACACCGGTTAATAAATCCCAGATTAATTCTAAAAATAACTAAAATGACTTAGAGGCATATTTAGGCAACCCTGCACTGCATCATAGCATCGCACGCACTATGTTGTATCTGTTTGCATTATATTTACTTGTTTCTTCCCCCTCTTCTCTTTCGGTAGACCCCGACGTTGCCGTAGCTTCTGAGGCAGACGCCGCTCCGGAGTACGACTACGTCCCCGACGACCCTGCCCTTGCCGTCGAGCAGACAGGCAAGCACCCCCATTTTGAGCATTCCGATATCACCTATTCTTTTCCCTCTTATGCTTGCATTAGATGTTACTGGTGCTGTTACTATCCTATATCTGTTGCATAGCCTGTTTACTTGTAACCTACTGTTGATACCTGCTTGTTATCCTAAACTGTATAGCATAGGATGGGTAGAGCCTTATCAGAGACCCACTTGTCCCGACTGCCCCGCTGGATAATCAGAAGACCCGATTATCAGGATCGAAGATCAGACCCGGGCACCGCACGTCACTTCTCCCTATGTTGCTCGACACTACTGGGTTATTATCGAGTGCCGAGGGTGATACCTCGTCAGCACTTTTGATGATAACCTTGTAGGTTAGTTAGTCGGTCGTGGTAAGCGAGGGTGATTCCTCCTACACCACCCCCGATAACGACGTCATCGTGCAATTCCTCAAGTGTGGACATCGAGGGTGATTCCTTATTCGTTCACCTTGACGATAGCATCGAGCGGGAATTCCATCGAGGGTGATTCCTCAGGGCTCCCTTCGGTGTCAGACACACAGCTACTCTGGATATTATGACTTGACTTTGAACCATGATACTAAAGATGGGTCGGCCCTGAGGAGTACCCGCGCGAGCATGAATGCGAAGTGATGTGGAGTCGGGTTGACCTGAGAGGTGCCCGCGAGATAACTACGAGGCGTGGCCGGGCATTCTTAGCCCTTGCCGCAAGTCCTCGAGACGGGGCGACGGGGTCACATCGATCGTGAGTCTCTGCTCGTTTCCGCGCGCTCCTAATTCACTAGCAGTTTGGATATTTGATCCGAGGGGCCTCTGGCCTGACAGCACTAACCATCACGTGGGCATAGTATGGGCGTTCTGCGTCGTATACATCAGCCGAAGCTTGTTTGACGTCAGTAAGGAGCGGCGCACGCCGAGTTGGACTGGTAACGCAACCGCGCTTGTATAAGGGGTTGCTAGGTCTGCTCTCGGTGGCCCCGTAATGTGCGGGAGTTCCCGGGGCGATGGCCCAAGACCCCTGGGGGCATAGGTTTAGTCCGGCGTGCTGACCTCTCTTATAAGCCTAGGTCGGGTTGCGGCGTGTTGCTTAGCCGAGGCCGGGCATGACCCAGAAAAGTGTGTCCGGCCGGAGTTAAGCGAGCGTGGTGGGTAAGTTGGTGCACCCCTGCAGGGAAGAAACTTCTATCGATAGCCTGTCCTACGGTAATGGACACTCGGAGTTGTATCCCGATCGGTACAACTAGAACATGATTTGAGATGATAACTGGATAGTACGGCTCTGGGATTGCTTTCTCGCAGGGAGTCGAGGAAGAATCTCTGGCCGAGGTTGATGACATTACTACTATACTTTACATTATGTTATTCTGCTCTCTTCTTATGCTGCAAGGCTATTGAAGATGCTGAAGATGCTAGTCTTCGATAGGACTAGGCTTTTCCCCCTCTATTCTGGCATTTCTGCAGCCCAGTCCACCTATACAGCCCCCTTTGAAAATGTTGCATATGTAGTGTAGATCCTTGCTTGCTGAGTAATTCGGATGAGTACTCACGTTTGCTTTATTTTCCTTTTTCCCCCTTTACTCCTTTGTCGCATCCAGACGACGGAGCCCCGGAGCCAGTTGTCCCCGTCGACGACCACTACTACTACCAGCCCGGAGAGTACTACTACTACGAGGAGCCAACCGACGACCAGGAGTAGGATTCGAAGGGTCCAGGGCAGGAGGCCCACGCCTTTCGATCGTAGAGTTTTATTTTGCCCCGCCTCTGTGAAGGCTTATCTCTCTTTCTGTAATATATCTGTACCCAGATATCTGATGCTTCCGCTGACGCTTGTATGCCATCGAGCTATGTATTCGAGCCCTCGAGGCCCTGGCTTGTAATATTAAGCTTGTATGACTTTATTTATGTTTTAGAGTTGTGTTGTGATATCTTCAAGTGAGTCCTTAGGCTTGATCGTGTGCATTTGTGTGTATGGTTAGTGCACGATTAAGCCGGGGTCGTCACACCCACCAAGAAGAAGCAGAGGAAGAGACCGACGAGAAAATCCAATAAAGCTGCCAATGTTGGTTCTAGCAGCCAGCCGCCTTCGCAGACCAAGGTTGACAGTGTACCGATGAAACATGCGCCATTAATCCATGTCGCGGGAAAGCCAATGGTACCGGCGAATGCGCTAGCTGCCATAACAGGGGATCTCAGGAGACTCCATGACCATGTGCTTTCGACAGAGAGAAGCCTCCTCGCCTCGGATGATTCAGGATACCCACTTTATACGGTTCATGTGCCGAGTAGTTGCAAGATGTACGTCCACACATGCCCCGTGGACCTCTTCTTCCTGTGATTTGATTACATCTTCCAGATGTTTCAAATGAGGACACTCGATTTTATGTTCGTCTGCCTGTATGCGCTGCACATGAACTACATCGTCAGGAGAGAGCAAGTCACTGGTCTTGCGGTCGCGGACCCATACTACATGCATGAGGGCTTCTTGTCAATCAACAAAGCCAACCGTCAATATGCGAGTTAGTACATCGAAGAATTCTTGGTCAGCAATAAGGACAAAGAAACGATTCTCCTACATTATCATCCTGGGTAAGTCATCCGCGGATAGCCACTATAACACATATATCCTTTCTTGCATTTCAATAATTACTTTGCACGCATGGAGGCTAACTTGATCGTGTATTTTGCGCAGCGGGGGGTGTCGTGCCGTTCTCATCGTTCTTTACCCGCGTTACTCCCGCGCTCTATATTCAGACCCGTCGAAGAACATACAGAAGAAAGATTACACACACATAAAGTATGTTCTGGACAGAGCTCTCCTGGGCTTCAGCATGCGGGGTGGCTACATCCAATGCAAAAAAACAAATAAGGCCGGGCTGTGTTTCGGCCACAAGACTGACTCTGTTGCATCCAGCAACCGGCAAGAAGTGAGAATGATGGATTCTATGTCATCCATCTAATGATGGAGTACAGAAGGGATGTGCAATCACTTTGCATGAAATATTCATCCGATACCCATATCCAGAGATGGGCCGAAGCCTTTGGAGCCGTGCCGGATAATCGACTTCGAAATGATTTCTACCGGATCCAGCAGGAAATTGCGTCCATCATCATGAAAGATGTCCTCGAAGAGAATGGGATGTTCTACGGCGGCCCAATATTACGAGCTGATGTCCGAACCCGCATAGCCCTACAGCGTCAGGACATGACTTCTTTCACTAAGCTTGGGTGCACCCTCCCGGATATGGACAGATGGGAAGAGTGCACTGATTGAAGACAATGTGTCTGTTTAGTTACTTGTTACTTTCTGTACGACGAAACTTCGAATGTCTCAGTACGACGAAACTATTAGATGTAAATGGTGCCGCGCTCTAGTTAATTAGTTTCGGTACGATGAAATTTGTTAACTATGTTTACTATATACGTTGCTTCTATTTCATAATTGTTTCTCCCCACAGGCCGACGTATCTTATGCTGCTATTATCGTTGAATTCACTTGATGATATATATATATATATATGTGCATCTCTGACAGTTATATAGATCAACGATGGCGAGGAAGTGGTATGCCATGTATGTAGGGCATGTTCCGGGTGTGTACGATGAGTGTGCAGAGTGTCAGGCCCAAGTGTACCGCTTCCCGGGCGGAAGCCAGAAAGGGTTTGATAGCAGAGCGGAAGCCGAAACTAGTTACTTGAGATTCATGGCGCAACAGAGGATTCAGAACCAGCGCCGCAAAAACTACTACATAATCCCGCTTTCGCTCATCGTGATCGCTCTTATCTCTTATGTCATAGTTTAGGTCGATGATGAAACATGTGTCTGCGGTGACAATGTAAGAGACATGTGATCATTAATTTGTATCGCTATTTCGAGATGATGATGAGATCGACATCATTTTGTGTTCGATAATGATGATATGATGAGACTATGTTGTACCACTTCGATGATGATGATGAGACATTCCTTTTTCATATAGTTTCAATGTATGTGTATGTTGTAATTGTATAAAACCTGTAAAAATACAAATACAACAAAATAAAAAAAACCGAAAATACTAGCAGTAGCGAGGGGTTTTGGAGTAGCAGCAGCGCTGCCTTACCAGTAGCGTTTGACGTAGAGGCGCGCTACAGAGTATTAGCAGTAGCGATGGCCAGAAGCGCGCTACTGCTAGGTATAGGTAGCAGTAGCGCTGGGTAGAAACCACGCTACTGCTAAAATTTAGCTGTGGCGCCGTAGCAGTAGCGCGGGTGCCCGCGCTACTGAGAGCCAAAAAACCCACGCTACTAGTAGCCTTTTTCCTAGTAGTGGGGAGATATTTTTGGGTGGGGCCGTGGTGTCGGACACGTTTGCCGGATGCTCGCATGGCTGCGGCTGATTTGCTTCCGGTTTGCGCGATTCCAAACAATTGCACGTGTCCGCAAACCGCTGGGGTATCGTGTTGGATGATAAAGTTCGTCCAGACGTTTGCGGGTGTTTTAAGGGTCTACATTGGAGTTGCCCTTACTGCTACTACTGTATAGGTGAACAGTGAATAATCCGGTCATGTATGCATGTATGTACTCAGGTGGACCCGCTCTGTCAGCCAGGTGATGTGTGCATGGTCCATGGAGAGCAGATGAGGAGCAGGTGCCCGCTAGTACTGTACTATAAATCATAACAATGGAGTAAGTTAGTAAACCGAAGGAACGAGCAGTTATGAATGGAACAAGATTGGTCGAAATTGAAGGCAACCAACCAACAAACTGTGCTGCAACAATTTACTCCAGTCCCAGGGAAGAAGAGGACACGCACCAGTACTGATCACAAGTGCTAGCTGCATTATGATGTACCTATATTTCCTTCTGATCAGCAACACAATCGAAATGCACGTTTATTTATTTCTTCCATGATGCTTGGAACAAACCATGGATAAGAGCGCGTGAATGATAGGGGTGATATTTCTGGTCGCAGACGGCAGACCAAGATGCAGGACCATATGAACACACACATGGGAAGGTTTCAGGTGATACCAAAGGCTTAAGTGATACCGTGATACGGGCTTCTGGGCCATTGGATCTCAGATCTGACGGCATCTGAGGAGATCTAGTAGCGCGCAATTTTGAAACTCTTGCATGACTTTTTTTTTTTTGCAAAATGTTCAAACGGCATCTGTATCACGGTATTACCTAGGTATGACCTGATATCCCCCCACCCAACCTACACACACTTGCAGCCCACACCAGACATGGGAGCTCCCATCCCATGTGTGTGCTGTCTGTGAACCAACCACAAGCCCTTGCCACATTGATGACATCACATTGCACATATAGTATATCTTTTGGTTCAGAGAAGGGTAGAAATCTAAAGCTAAATTTCCAGCACGAAAGCTGCTGCCATTGATCCCAAGAGGAAGCTTAGAGCATCGTCTATAGCGCGTGGTGCTCGTCCACAGGCACTGACCGGTCAGTCCTTAAATCGCGTCGTCCATATTTGTGTGTCTCATACCATGTACCCTATATTCATACTAAAGCATGCAACGTGAATAAAACTACGTAGATCATCAAAGGGACATAGAATCAGACATAGAAATGCACATTCTGATAAAAAAGATTACCAACGAACCTCCAAAAGATCGCCTAAGTTCGCATAATCCACATAAACAACGGACAAGTTTAAACTACATTGCTAAAAACTTGATATTAAACCTGAAGACGGCGGATATTCACCACTTCCTCTTCAGCCCTTTGCCCTTCTGGTCGCCCGCGCTGTTGTAGGCGTCCATGGCAGGAGGCGTGTCATCGGAGTCAGAGTCGCCGCCATCGGAAGAAGAGGAGATGACAATGCATCCCTTCAAACGCCGGACATGCCGGTCCTGTTTGCGCTTGGGCCTCGCCACCATCGCCGCCTCCGCCGCCTCGCGCTCGGACTGCTCAATGGCTAGCCGGAGCGCCTTGGCATTCTCCATCCGGAGCCGACGAGGCGAGAAAATAAGAGATGCACACACCGTGTTTATTTGTTCCATTAGAGCATCTACAGTCGGGCGTCTCAAACCCGCCTCATACGCCCGAGCTGACCGGCCCTCCGGTGGAAATCTGAAGCTGAATTTCCAGCGCACAGCTGCTGCCATTGATCCCAAGAGGAAGCTTAGGGACAAGGAGATGCGGACAAGCCGATGTGACAAGATAGTGTGGACTCTTGCCTGCGGCAACGGAATTGGGTTGTCGGTTCCTCTGGCTCTGGCCGCGAGTGTTGCCAAATCCGAAATCTCGGCGGAAAGGCGCCGAGGAAGAAGACGAGCGGCGTGCGTCACCTTCGTAGATTAGTAGTCGTACTACAGTACCTACGACGACAGCGAATCTCGAGTAAGCAGCACCAAATTTCTGTGCTGAATCTACTGAATTTCTGTGCTGAATGGGCGCTGATTGAGACTGACTGATGGCGACGCCGGAACGGCTTGCGGTCGTGCTGTGCTGTGTCGTGCGTGCACGGAAAACAATGGACGGATTGGGCTCTGAAAGTAAGAGATGAACTGCATTTGTTGTACGGTTTTGGTCAACAATCGTAGCACCAGTTGTAAAAACAATGGATGGATGGATGGATGGATGTGCCGTTGGGCACTGAAAGTAAGAGAGGAGCTGTGCTGAACTCAAGTACTGGCCGCATTTGTTTGATGTATGGTACAATTTGGGTCAACAATCGTGGTGGTAAAAACAGAAGAAGGATTTTTTTACAGTCTCCATAGTCTCACATGCACACCTGACCTGCATCGATCACTACGAAATGGGGGAAGATCGATCGATCCAGGCCTAGCTAGCTAGTAACAGTTAGCGGATTAGTGGGTGGAGTGGTGGTGATCAGCACAAGGATCCGTCAGTCAGCGGGAACGGCGGCTGGAGGAGCTCTCCAGTTCCGGGGGAGGCTTGACCCTGTACACCACGAGGAAGCAGGGGAGCACGGCGCGGCGGTCCAGCACCACCAGCTCGCCGTCGCCCGCCTCCACCGAGTCGTACTCGCCGGGGTGCTCGTCGGCGGAGGCGCGACGGACGCGGCCGGCGATGACGCGGCACACCAGCATTCCCCTGCGGCCCTCGTGGGTTCCGCCCCCGGCGCCCGCGTCCGCCGCGCCGCTGCCGGCGAACGTGCGCACGGCCCTGGCCGCGCCGGCTTTGTGGCACGTCGCGACGGCCGCGCAGATCACCTCGCTGCCGCCCGCGGCCTCCGCGGCGGGGCGGCACTGGAACCGCATCACCTCGTTGCCGTCGGCGGCGCAGCGCGCGTCGGCCGCGGCCTCGCCCCGCGCCCGGGCGGCGGCGCGCACGCCCTCGAATCGCGCCACCGCGCGCGCCGTGCCGTGCACCCGGAAGAGCGCCTCGACCTCCGCCGCTCCGTCGGCGCGCGCCCACCCCGACGCGAAGATGAGCTCGACCACGCGCCGCGACGGGTGGCCCTCCGGCAGCTCCGTCATCTCCAGGAACGCGGAGCTCGGCCGCTCCAGCGACGCCGCGAGCCGCCGCAGCCTGGGCTTGTCCTTCCTCGCGAGCTCAGCCGTGGCGTCCTCCTTCTTCTTCGTCTTCCTAGCAGTAGCAGGCCGGTCCCGCTCGCTGGACATGGACCTGGACCTGCGACTCTCCCGGCCCCTCTCCGGCGGCAGCAACGCGACGGAACCAGCCTTGACCGTCGGCGTCGGCGGGTGCTTCTTGGTCGGCGGGGGCAGCAGCGGGCTGTACGCGTCGTCGGCGACGGCGGTAGAGTACTTGCAGCTGAGCGAGCGGACCCACGCCGTCGCCGCGGCCATTGCCGGCGAGGTACTGTGCAAGATGGGTGGAAGCCCAGCACGGCGGCGCGCCGTATAAAAAGCAGAGCACGAGGGGGCCGGCAGCGACTGGAGTTTGTTGCCGGGGAGCGGGCGGTGGGTGTCAACTCACCTCAGCTCTGCATCTCTGGGCGTTATTATGGTCATCAGATTTATTCGCCACCACTCCGGCGACCACCTCCCACACCAGAAAATACTTCTCCCACCCCACCGACACGTGGGCCGCCGACGCAGGCGGGCCCGAAAAGTAGCGCAGCCTTTCTCAGTTTTTTTTTCTTCCGTAAAGAAATGTGGAGCCTTTTGCCTGCATATCCGGATGGATCCTCCTCCTCCTCCTTTTGTGCTCTGGTGTATATGTATGTGCTTTCATCAGATGGTGATGAATTGGCCTCGTTTTTGTTTAAACAGACTCTTATATTTTTTTTTAACACAGTACAGACGCAAGCGCTCATATACACGCGCATACACTCACTCCTATGAACACACACGTACACCCTACCCCTATGAGCATCTCCGAAAGACTGAGCTGACATATCATCTTGAAATTTACTAAGTCACCGTAGGCACCTCGTCGTCGACGGAAACGTCTCCTCCCACTGAATGCGCATCGCCGAAAATTCTGAAATAAATCCAGGAATAAATGCGAGCACCAGGATTTGAACCCTGATGGGCTGAGGATACCACAGTCCCTCCAACCATCCAACCAGATTGGTTCGCAACAGACTCTTATATTTTGGTTGGTAGTGGATCGGTTTTATTTGTTGCTTTGGATCAACAACTCCCTTTTATATTTTTCATTTCATCCTCACTGCATTTTCTTCTTTCATCGTGCCACGGCCGGTCCAGATAACTAGGCCACGAGTGACGGACCGTTTCCTTCCTGATCTCGTGTCTAGCATAACAACTTCATCTAGTCTATTTAGCTATCCTGCGCCTCTGTATCATAGACTCGGGCCATACCTGTTCGACTTAAACACCTCACCTTCCTCATACTCCAAGTCTATTCGAGTTCTTCACACATATTTTGACACAATTTCAACACTTGATTCTTTTTCTCCATCTCTTTTTCCCACGAGATAGTGGCTTTCTTGATTTGCCGGTGCCGCTGTAGCACAAAACAAAGCTAAACGTAAGTAAATGCAGCTTTGTTTTAATTAGTACTACCTCTGTTTCTAAATTTGAACTGCCAAAATGTCTTGCATTTAGGAACAGAGGGTGTATGTAATGTGTAATTTTTGAGCTAATGACTTACACGGCCATTAGGGTGGGCGGATGGGCAAAACATGTTTAAAAACCCTATGCCCACGCTTCTAAGATAGACTTGCAGACCGAGCGGGAGCAGCTAATTTGTTGCTTTCGATCAACTTCCTTTCTACTTTGGTGCTTACCACATTTTCTTTCTTCCTAGCTTTCTCGACTTGACTCTTTCTTTCTCCTTTGCAAGATACTGCCTTTTTTCGTTTTGCCGATACTGCTGTATCGCAAATCAGAACTGCATTTAGAATTGAGACCTCATATTTAGTACTTAAATTGTACTTTTCAAGCTAATTTGCATTAAACCACTCACACATCTGTTAGGCAAAACAAATTTAAAAACTCCACACCCATGCCTCTAAGATAGACTTGCAGATTGAGCGGGAGCGGCGTGCATTTCCACAAAAGGACATCCGTGGCGATGTTTCGAACAAATGTTCGTGTCGGTGTTCTTGATTATTTCCCTCTCTTTTGCTACAGCACCATGCATGCATGGCTCAGGATACATGCATAATTGAACAAGGTTTGTTCATCGATCTATCATTGAACTCAACTACTGTAGCATATATATCGACGGTCCGCACCTGACATGACATGTGCACAGTAATAATGCTGCACCATGTTCATGCTCATGCATGCACCGCCATCACGTTTTCCAAATTAAGAGCACAATAGTAGCATCGTCCACACACACACACACACACACACACACACACACACACACACACACACACAGAGATTGCCTAATCGGAGGGTGGGTTAAGATCGTCTAACTAGCTGCCTGCAACAAATCATTGATATTAAGCTTTGCTTGTGCGGTGCACTACTCTTATTTAATCAGCACATGACATTGACCAGAGTAAATGATAATGCAGAAAAATGCTCGTGCGCAATTCTGTCGATTGATTTCGCTGATCTGATCTCACCTTCCATCCATTTCATTCCCGTGCATGTTACCAATGAATAAACATACTAGCACGATGTAATTCCTAACCTCCACATGGACGTACATGATATATACTCTCTCTGTCCCGAATTACTTATCTAAAATTTGTCTAGATACAGATGTATCTTAGTGTTAGATACATCTGTATCTAGACAAATATAAGACAAGTAATTTGGATGGAGGTAATATGTATATATAGTTGACTAACCATTTCAAGTAATTAACCAGATTATTAGGGTCTAATCATCTTCTTGAGAGAAGAAAAAGTGTAATCCAGTTGGTAATGACAAGCACACTAGTTTCTTAATGGTAACCAGTACTATCTATAGGTAGCTAGCCACACACACAAGTTTAGCTAGGCTCTAGTACTAACTAGCTAGCTCCAACATTCGTTCGTGGTCTTTGGGGCCTGATGAATCTCTTTGGCCATAATTTGTTTAAGAACTGATTAACTACCTTCCACGCCACATCGATCAAGTCAAGTGGAGGTAAACTTTGGTTTACAGGCTTTACGTGCAAAGAAGTAGAACTATTTATAATATGGTCGATGCGTCAAATAAGTAAGTACTCCCTCTGTCCTTTGAAGAGTGTGCTTCCAACTTTATTGGAAAGTCAAACATTTTTAACTTTGGCCGTATTTATACAATAATACATCAACATTTATGCCATCAAATTAGTAGCATTATATTCATCATAAAATATATTTTCATCGTATACCTATTTGGTTTCACAAACATTGATATATTTTTGCATAAACTCGGTCAAACTTTGAGATAGCTTGATCCTCCAACAAAATTGGAAGTACACTCTTTAAAGGACGGAGGGAGTAGAAATTAGTTGGGTTTGACGCTTTCACTCCTTGTCTCATAGTTAATGCGCTAAGACGACGACTGACTACTCCCCAACGAACACATGTGTTTGCTATCCAGTGCTATGTTTCCGGTCACCCTAATTTTCACTAGAGGGAGTAGATATTTGATGCGTACGTGCTCCTGTATGTGGTTATTGATTACTCCCTCCGTCCGGTGAAGAGTGTACATCTAGAAATTTTAGGACAAATTATGAAGTTAAGTAAAAAAATGCATTGGAAAGGTGCAAGCCATCATCTCTCTCCTCTTTAATTACCCAACCCCCAATGAGCTAAGTGCATGTAGAAATTAAGAAGACCATGTGTAGATTGCTATTGGTCTTGGTTACCGTGTGATGAGAGAGAAATGTTTTTTTCTACTTTAAAGTGCATTGGGAAGATAGAAGTACACTCTTTTGTGGACAAATTTTGAAGCCAAACGTACACTCTTCACCGGACGGAGGGAGTACTACAATTAGTTTGTTGACTAGTAGAAAACATGGCACTTGTCTCGGTTCTGTAACCAGGACAAAACGATTGGGACTAAAGCCCCTCACTTTTAGTCCCGGTTGGCTTACGAACCGGGACTAAAGGAGCTCCATGTGGCCGCTATGGGGCGCCCAGGCAGGAGGACCTTTAGTCCTGGTTGGTAACACCCACCGGGACTAAAAGGCAGCCACGCGTCAGCAGCTCCCAGGCGCTGGGGTTTTTGGTTTTTTTTTTTTGAAGGGGGGGGGGGGGGGGGGGGGGGGGGGTTAGGGGTTTTGGAGGGTTTAGGGTTTCATATTGTGTTAGCTAGCTAATAGAGAGAAGTGACCTCTCTTTCTCCGTGCTTGGTCGATGCTAGCTACTACATATAGAGAGAACTCGACGCTAGCTAGTAAGCAAATGAAGGAAACCTTTAATTACACAAGATCGTCATGAACATATATAGAGAGAAGTAACCTCTCTTTCTCCGTGCTTGGTCAAACAACAAGTTTTCGTATATCTATCCGACACTACTACATATATACAATATAACATCCCTGACATCATCAAGCACCAAACTCCCATTGAATTTTCGTATGGTATTCTCCCTTTTCATGTATGACGTGGTCAAGAAAGAATGCCGCCAATTCCTCTTGAATTGCTCGTATGCGATCATGTGGTAGGAGTTCTTCCCGCTTCTCCCACATCTAATTTAAAGAAGGGGTCAATACATATATATGAATGAAACTCAACACAATTGATGGTAATAAAATAAAATTGTGAATATTGTTTACGTACTTCAAATTGTTTGTCAGACAAGAAGCCCCGCTCAGTGGTCGAGTGGCGAATGAACTCGCAAACGTAGTATCCACATAAATTATTCTTGCCTGCCTGCCACAAGCACTTTACGAGAATAGAGTTCAATCAAACTGATAATCAAGCATGATAATGGTATTGATGAAATTAGAATCAATGAGGGATGCGCGGAACTAGCTAGTACTACTTACTTTGGGGTGTGTAAATCGCAGCTCGTTCTTCAGACTCGGAACCATTCCGGTGAACTTTTTCCAAGCCTTGTCAGGCAAAGAAAATGATTACTTGATATCAGGAAATGAACGAAAGTTGCCGATATGGTGCGATAATGATTGAACTTACTTCTGGAGCATTGCAGTCATGTCCGCATAATCCTTGGGATCTTTACGTCTCGAGTCTAAGACAGTTACTACTCACCCGTCAAGCTTAATGGATAGCAGAATAAAGTGGAACCTGCGCATGCATAACTCATCAATTACAGTACTTAACCTCGAGTAAGCGAAACCAAATATGCACAAGACAGTAACACTCACTTGAAGTTGTAAGGAAAGAGTATTTTCCTTTTGTTTTGATGTCGAAGGAACGCTTGTAGCAAGTTTTCCTTAGTATCTTCAACTCTATTTTCTACCGTCCATTCATTTACGGTATTTGGGCTAATGAACCCAATGTCATAGATTTATCATCTTTTGCATTCGACGATCTTCAATCAGCATAATATAGTGAGGATAATTATATATACATGCAATGAACGAGCTGAGCTAGAGACTTAATTACAAAAGTAATACTTATAGACAGTAGCAAGTCATGAGTTGTTTGTCGTGTGACGCTCCCGGCTTAATCGTGCACTAATCATACACACAAATGCACACGATCAAGCCTAAGGACTCACTTGAAGATATCACAACACAACTCTAAAACATAAATAAAGGCATACAAGCATTATATTACAAGCCAGGGCCTCGAGGGCTCGAATACATAAGCTTGATGCCAAACAAGCATCCGCGGAAGCGTTAGATATCTGAGTACAGACATAAGTTAACAGAGAAGCCTTAAGAAAGGCGGGGCAAAATAAAAGCTACGATCGAAAGGCGCAGGGCTCCTGCCTGGGACCCTCCTATCCTACTCCTGGACGTCGGCCAACTTGTAGAAGAATCCACCCTCGGGAGTAGTAGTAGTCGTCGGCGGGGCAGTTGTCTCAGGGGCTCCGTCATCTGGTCACGACAAACTGATATGGGGAGAAAAAGAAAGCAAAACAACCATGAGTACTCCGAAGTACTCAGCAAGCAAGGATCTACACTACATATGCAACATTATCAAAGGGAGGCTGTATATGTGGACTGGGCTACAGAAATGCCAGAATAGAGAGAAGGCCTAGTCCTATCGAAGACTAGCATCTTCAGCGGTCTTGCAGCAACAGAAGAGGGTAGATCAGCACAGTATAAAATAGTAGTGGTTGTTCCAAGTAACAGTCTCGCCCAGATATCCTTCCTCGTCTCCCTGCGAGAAAGCGATCCCGGAGCCATCATACACAGTTATCATCTCAAGTTCTAGTTGTATCGATCGGGATACAACTCCGAGTGTCCGTTACCGTAGGACAGGCTATCGATAGATTAGTTCTTCCCTGCAGGGGTGCACCAACTTACCCACCACGCTCGCTTAACTCCGGCCGGACACACTTTTCGGGGTCATGCCCGGCCTCGGCCAAACGATACACCGCAACCCTACCTACAACTCAGCAGAGAGGTCCCCGTCGGTCTACCTCCTAAGCGCAAGGGGGTCTTGGGCCATCGCCCCTCGCCCTCCGGGTCGTTGCGTGCAGGGCGAACCAGGCTCCACCACTACCGGATGGTGCCGGCCCAGCCCGGCCGCTAGGCTGAACTGGACGTCTGACAGAGCTTTCGGCTGATGCTACGATGCAGAGTGCCCATAACTGTTCCCACGTGATGGTTAGTGCTATCAGGCCAGAGGCCTGCTCGGATCAAATATCCAAATCGTTAGTGGATTAGGGGCTTGCGGTAACGAGCAGAGACTCACGATCGATGTGATGCCGTCGCCCCGTCTCGAGGACTTGTGGCAAGGGCTAAGAATGCCCGGCCACGCCTCGTATTCGTCTCACGGGTAACCTCCAGGTCAACCCGACATCCCCTCATTCGCGGGTACCCCTCAGTGTCGACCCGCCTTTCCATGTATCAGTGGTAAAGTCATAGTAATCATAGTAACCGTGTGTCTAACACCAAGGGGAACCCTGAGGAATCACCCTCGATGGAATTCCACCTGATGTTATCGTCAAGGTGAACGAAGGAGGAATCACCCTCGAGGTCCACACTTGAGGTGTTGCACGACTTCGTCGTTATCGGGGGTGGTGTAGGAGGAATCACCCTCGCTGACCACGGCCGATTAACTAACCTACAAGGTTATCATCAGAAGTGCTGACGAGGTA
Source organism: Thinopyrum elongatum (assembly GCA_011799875.1). NCBI lineage: Eukaryota > Viridiplantae > Streptophyta > Magnoliopsida > Poales > Poaceae > Thinopyrum > Thinopyrum elongatum. The sequence goes on from CM022300.1 coordinate 591,762,800, forward strand.
TCACCCTCGGCACTCGATAGTAACCCAGTAGTGTCGAGCAACTAAGGGGGAAGTGAGGTGCGGTGCCGGGGCCTGGTCTTCGATCCCGTTGATCGGGTCTTCTGAGAATCCAGCGGAGCAGTCGGGACAAGTGGGGGTGACTGATGGGTTTCTACCCAATCTATTCTAAACAGTTTAGGATGAACAAGAAGGTATCAACAACAGGTTACAATAAACAGGCTATGCAGCAGAAATAGGATAACAGTACCAGTAGCAAAATCTAATGCAAGCATGAGAAAATAAAATAGGCGATATCGGGATGCTCAGGGGGGGCTTGCCTGGTTGCTTTGCAGATATCAATGGGTCTTCGACGAGGTAGACGATCATCGGGTCATCATCGGTCTCGGGGTCTATCGAGAGAGAGGAGGGAGAAGAAACAATAAATAAAGGCAGCCAAATGCAATCACAGAAGCATAGCATGGCAACACGTTACTCGAGGTATGCCCTAACGCAGTACTACGCAAGTTAGTGGGAGCGGGAAATTATCCGGGAGTGTTCTCCCACCTCCGGGTGATTATCAGACAGATGAAACGGAGGGGAAAGTTCCATGTTCATCATGCTAGAGGCATGTGACAGGTATGAGGAAGGCATATTCAGATTCGTCTCGTCGTTCTGAGCAACTTTCATATATAAAGTTTTTCGATCCGAGCTACGGATGAATTACTAAGAATTTCCGAAGTTTTTAAACATTTTCTAGAATCTCTGAAAATTGGCTCAAGTCTAGAATGGTTCAGTTTTAACACCATTTAGCTGTTTTCCGGAGGCTATAGCTATTGTTCTGTACATCCTATGATTTTGTGCCTTATATCAATATTGATCACTTTCCTGTGATCTACAAGATGGTATGAATTGCATCTCTGTTAGATCCCTGTAACTTGTTTATTTTCTACTCTAAAGTAGCTACCACAATAACTCTGTTTTCAGTCTTTTCTGTTAACAGAACATAGACTTTTGTCATTTTCATAGGATTTAATCCATGCATCAAATGGATTTGGTCCAATGGAAACATTGGAACCTCGTCAAGTGTACTACCTGCCCATATAATTTTTATCTATGTTCGAGCTTGTTTTGCTGCTGTTTAAGTGCTGTCTAGAGGGCTAGTCAGTGTAAAAGCAATAAAGCTAGCTAGCGCTACAGTAATGTTCAGTAGCTACAGTAGCTTCACCAAAGCAGCCGCAACAGAGCAGCGGGGAACGCGCGCGTGCGGGCGCAGTGCGGCCGGCCAAAGGCGGGCGAGGCCGGAGCTGGGCACGGGCGGGCGCGCACGCGTGCGCGCGCTGGGGAGCGTGGGCACGGGCGCGGCCAAAGGCAGGTGCGTGTGTGCGGACGCGGCCGAGCAGGGGATGGCCATGGTCGGCAGACGGCGGAAGCATAGGGGCGCGGGCGCGGGTGCTGAGCTCCGGGTCATGGTGGCCGAGGCGAGCGGCGAGCGGGGTCGCGGCATGGCGCAGCCGACCCGCTGGTTGGGCGGCGGCGGGCGCACGTGGGGCGGCCAGGGTGCGGGGCACGGCGCAGCGAGCACGAGCTCCCACGGAGCTCTAGGCGCATGGCGGTAGCGGCCTATAGTGACGGGAGCGAGGGAAAAAACAGGGGAAAAGACGCGGCTCACCGAGGGGAGGCCGATGGCAAGCTCGGGGCAGTCGGGGTGGCGTCGGAGAGGCGGGACGGCGCGGTGGTTGCGGCGATGCCGACGGGAAGAAGAGGTCGATTGCGATCTGCGGGGCCGGTCCGGCTGGTCCTGGTGCCCGAGGAGGCTGAAGACGAGGGCGGCAGTCCTCCTGGACGCCTCCAGGTGGCCCGGGGTGGCCGGTGGCCGCGACGGCGATGGCTTCGTTCGGTTGCGCGTCCAGATCGAGAATGAGGAGGGAGAGGGAAAAGGTGGCGCTAGGGTTCGGTCGATGGATACAGGGGGAGCTTATCTACCCTGCCAGAGCCTCTGTAGCGGCACGCGTCGATGATCCAGCCGACGAGATCGAGCTCGGTGCCCGTGGCGTCGACACGCAGGAGGGGAACGATGGCTGGCACTATGGGCTGGGCTCCAGCCACTGTAGCCAGTGGGCCGAAGGGAGCACAGGAGGTTTTCTTCCTTTTCTTTTCTGGAAATAAAAGAAAGCTCAGGTTGAATTTAATTGAGCTAGCAAATGATTTCTGCTAAGACTGAGACTTTGCACAAAATTACTCGACAATAAACTGGGATGGCACAAAAAGTTTGGGGGCAACAGGAGTTGTCCAAGCATTTTTTTGGAAATGAAAAGGCCATTTAAAATGCTGCTGGGCAAGAAAATAAATTCCCAGGGCAATTTGGGAATTCCAAAAATGTTGGTTTCAACATGACAATTATTCTGGGATTATTTGCCATAGGATGAACTATTTTAATTGCATGACAGAGAAAGTAAATTTTTGCCATACAATTTAAATTGGAAATTGACTTTGATTTTTTGGCAAGTGTCAGATGGTATAGTGATCATGATGACATGGCCAGTATTAAGGGGAGATTACTGTAGTGTGATTCTGGGAATGTCACATGTCGAGGGCCTCTTGATTGAATAACTGAAATAATTCCACAAATTCAACAGGCATCAGGTCGACTCCATTGAGGTCGTGCTCATCTTTAATTCTCACCATCAAACTATCGGTCCCATTCTTCCTGCAGCTTTCCAAGTACCAGTCAGGCAATCTTCGCATCATCGTTGTTAGATGAGGGAGCTGATCAGGTTTGACGAGAGGCTTCCCATGCTCGTATCTAAAGATCTCTACTACCTCAGCCGTTTCAAACTGTACATCATCGCCCACGTAATCACCAAGATTGGTACCGGGTAGTAACCCCGGATGATTTGTGACGATATCGCTAGACACCTTGAGCGGGGGGCACGATTGCTTCTCCTGTTCGCCGAGCTGGGGATTTTTTCCCACTTCTTTGTCTGGCAGCACTGGTAGTACTTCCCGACCGCCGCGCTTCATCATATGTCTTTTCAATACAGCGGTCATAGTTGGATTGCGGCGGAGGCGGTGGTGGTCGCTTAAGGGCATCTAGAGTGCGCTTCGCTTTCACCGGATCTATTGTTTCCTTCGGAGGTGGACGTTTCCGTTCAAAATGGGCCTGCACTTCGGCATGCACGATGTCATTGGTTTCCTCCTCAGTCCTCTCATATGGTAACTTTGGAAGAGGCTTGAGGCTTGGACCAGCTTTGAATTTCTTGCCTTTTGTGCTGCTAGCCGCCGGAGCGACAGCGCCTCTCTTTCGCTTTTGCTGTGGCGGCGGAGTCCGCTGACGCGGCGGAGCCCGCTGACACGCCGAAGACGGCTGCGGCGGCGAAGACAGTTGAGGCGGAGGAGGATTCTGCTGAGGGGCCTCCTCCGTTAGAGTCCGCTGAGGCGGCGGAGACGGTTGATGCGCCGGAGACGACTCAGGCAGCGGAGATAGCATAGCTGGACTGTGAGGAGGAGTCCGCTGAGGATCCAACTGAGTCTGCTGAGGCGGCGTCCAGTTTGGAAGCTTGTTGTGCTCCTTTCTCCATAGACATGTACTCCTTAAGGCATTTTTCAGAAACATCTCCCCTTCACCTGTAGGGTACTCAAGCTCCACCCCCTCAAACCCCTCCATTATTTCATCCACCCCGATAATAGCAAAGCCATGTGGAATCGGACGACAATGAAAAGTTCCCTCAGCTCGAGGAGGTATGACAGAGCCGACCGCCACCTTCACTGTCAGGTTATTGCATTTCACCATTAGCACACAATGTTCATTCTCCATGATACTATCCACGGGGTAGCGAGGAGCCGTCATATCAGGCTGAACGAGCTCCATGGAAGCCACGCTGCTTCTCCACTGAGATGGTGGGGTAGCTTCGGGGGCAGTGTCGAAGGAAGGATCTCCGTGCCGCTGAGATGGTTGGCCGGTAGCTCGCTGGCTCTCAAGTTCCTCTAGTTTCGCTAATCTTGCACCGATCTTCTACATTTCGCTTGCTTCCTCTTTCTTCTTTCTCTCCCGGCTTCTATAACCACCGCTGTCGGAAAACCCATGCACCCACGGAACGGAGCCTGATGTGCCTCGTGTTCGTCCAGGGTGTTCAGGATTACCGAGGGCCTCTGTCAGCTCGTCCTTCTCTCTGTCAGGAATGAACGTCCCTTCCTGCGCTGCCTTGATTGCTTCATCAAGATTCGTGACGGGTATTGCAAGTTGATCGTTCATCCAAACACACTTCCCTGATTTTGGGTCCAAAGTTCCCCCAACCCCGAAGAACCAAGTCCTTGCCTGATCTGGCCAGTGCAATGTCGCTGGTTGGACCCCTTTAGCAAGCAAGTCTTGCTCAGCGTTGTCCCACGTAGGCCGGGCTTTGCTGTAGCCACCTGAACCCGTAGTATGGTGATACTTCTTCTTTGCAGCATTTTGCTTGTTTGTCAGTGACCTTTGCTTACCCTTGTCCGATTTCTTGTAGGCCACAAATGCGGGCCAGTGATCTCTTATCTTCTCATATTGACCGATGAATTCTGGAGTCTCGTCTTTGTCGACAAACTTTTTCTTCAAATCTTTCTTCCAGTTCATGAATAGTTCTACCATCTTATTAAGAGCAAACACCTTGACCTTTGGGAGAATAACTGTCGGATCCTTCTCTGGCGCTAGGCTGAAATTTGTCATCAGCGAGGTCCAAAGAGCATCTTTCAGTCTATCTTGGACATAAGAAACTTCAGAGTCCTTCTTCTTATTCCATTCTTGGATGCTGATCGGGACGTTGTCCCTAACAACAACTCCGCACTGATGTACAAATGTGTCCTTGGTCCGCTTGGGAGCAATCGGTTGGCCATCTCGAGCGACTTCTTCGATCGTGAACCTTTCATCCTGACGCAACCTTTTCTTCGGGCCTCATCTCCTTACGGAAGTTTGGCTCAATCCGGAGGGCTAAAAGAAGAAAGAAGCGTTAATGTATGTACATACAAAACAATTAATGCATCAAGTTAGCAGAGGCTTAATTAATATATATATACCTCGCCGGACTTTGCAACAGTTAAGGCTCCCTCCTCCGTTCGATCACCGGAGCCGTCATGATCTCCTTCCTCCTCCATTCGGTCACCGGAGCCGTCATGATCTCCTTCCTCCTCCATTGTTGGATCACCGGAGCCGTCATGATCTCCTTCCTCACCATCGGTGTCATTGAGAAACGACAAGATGATATCACCTCCACCGCGGATTATATCCCCCAACAACTCTTCTTTTTCCAAGTCTCTGTCCATAGTTTCTGCAAATATTACAACATGGCAATATACAAACATGAGAGATGGATTGGTAGCAAACATAAACCTAATCACAACAAGGAATCATATGCATATGAGCAATGGATTTGTGGCAAACATCATGCAAAGTTCACAAGTTTTATAATAGTCAGTTTCAGATGATGGTCGAGGACTCCTCGCCCCACATGTCTGAGTTATCGGGGATATGTTGAATTCCCGAGAGAGTTAGGGGTGTTCTAACGCGGCACTACACGATATAGGTGAAGGGGGATAACATCCGGGAATGTTTTCCCGAAGTCTGCATTTTCGGACAGATGAACCGGAGGGGGACGGTTCCAGGTTCGCTATGCTAGGTGCTTGTGACAGTCAGTTTTAGACGATCGTCGAGACCCCCCCCCTCATGTCTGATTAATGGGGAATCTGTTGAATTCCCCGAGAAGTTAGGGGTGTTCTAACGCGGCACTACACGATATAGGTGAAGGGGGATAACATCCGGGAATGTTTTCCTGAAGTCTGCATTTTCGGACAGATGAGCCGGAGGGGGACGGTTCCAGGTTCACTATGCTAGCTACTTGTGACAGTCAGTTTCAGACGATCGTCAAGGACTCCTCCCCCCTCATGTCTGAGTTATCGGGGATATGTTGAATTCCCGAGAGACTTAGGGGTGTTCTAACGCGGCATTTTCGGACAGATGAACCGGAGGGGGACGGTTCCAGGTTTGCTATGCTAGCTGCTTCTGCTCTCTCATGGTCGTCGATTTTCATATATAAATTATTTTCATCGGAGTTACGGTTAATTTTCTATTTTGTTAGATGATCGCCATTGATCTATATAGTTCTAAATGGAGACACTTTGTTACAAACATATGAACATAAAAAATTCTATGTTACATCAATCCATCTATCCATCCATACATATGAACATACAAATAATTTTAAGAAAAACAATTCTATGAACATAAAAAATTCTAACTTTGTTACAAACATATGAACATAAAAAACTCTATGTTACATCAATCCATCCATCCATCCATACATATGAACATGCAAAAAAAAATTAAGAAAAAAAATTCTATGAACATTAAAAATTCTAACTTTGTTACAAACATATGAACATATGAACATATACATCAATCCATCCATCCATACATATGAACATATGAACATATATGAACTTTGTTTAAAAAAATGCAAGGGCAGGGGCAGGGGCGGCGACATCGCAAGGTAGGGGCGGCGGCGGGGGCAGCGCAGGGCAGGGGCGGCGGCGGCAGCGCAGGGGAAGGGGGGCGAGCTCACTGGGGGTGGCGTGTCGGGGTAGGGAGCGGCGGCGTCGGGGCAGGGCTCGATGGCGACGGGAGCGACGGCGACGAGGAGCAGCATGGGGGCATCGGGGAGAAGAAGAACTGAGTTTTCGAGAAACTGCTAAGTGCTGCTTATATAGACAAAGCATTGGTCCCGGTTGGTGGCACCAACCGGGACGAAAGGGGGCCTTTCGTCCCGGTTGGTGCCACCAACCGGGACCAAAGGTCAATTTCAGCAGCCCAAAGGGCGGGAAGCATAGACCCTTTGGTCCCGGTTGGTGACATGAACCGGGACGAAAGGGGGCCTTTCGTCCCGGTTGGTGCCACCAACCGAGACCAAAGGGAGCCTTTAATCCCGAAGGGTGCCTTTGGTCCCGGTTGGAGCCACCAACCGGGACCAAAGGGCTGGTGCTGCCGCAGTCACATGTTTAGTCCCACCTTGCTAGTTGAGAGGCGTGTGCACTGGTTTATAAGCCCCGCTGCGACAGTGCTATCGAACTCCTCTCTATTGCAGGCAGTACATGCCTAAACTTTGTCAATGCCCTGTTGGGCCTGCTGGGCCCACGGGCCTGCATCCTAGCCCATGTATAGATGGATTTCTAGTCGTATGCAGGCCGTGGTGGCCTAATAGATGGCATTTTTTTAATGAAAATTCTTTTTAGTTCATTCTTTTTAGTCAATGTCTTTTTAGTTAATGTTTTAGTTGATTCTTTTTAGTTCATTCTTTTTAGTTCATTCTTTTTAGTTCATTCTTTTTAACAAATAAATACTTTGATAATTTTAGTTAATATTATTTTGATTCTTTTTAGTTGATTCTTTTTGCTATTGAAGAATATTATATTTAATTAATTCTTTTTAGTTCATTCTTTTTAGTTAATGTTTTATTTGATTCTTTTAGGGTTGATTCTTTTTTAGTTAATATTATTTTGATTCTTTTTAGTTGATTCTTTTTGCTATTGAAGAATATTATATTTAATTAATTCTTTTTAGTTCATTCTTTTTGCTATTAGAGTTTTATAAAAGCTTTTTAATTCATTCTTTTTGCTATTAGTTCATTCTTTGAGCTAAATGACCATGAAATTGAAAAGCAGTACAAATAAACTGTGAAAAGGTTGAAAGTTGGCATGGTATCATCATTTCACCCACATAGCATGTGCTAAAAAGTTGAAAGGGTTACGGCAAAAACTGGATGCACTTCATGTACAAAATGGACAATCTCTTTCGAAGTATCTGGGTTTTGGACGAAAACTCATCTGTTACAAAGGCATTTCATTTTTTAACTTATTTCAACACCAGACTTTTTGTGCGTTCAACATGCACCATTCAAAGACACATCATCAATTTTCAACCCTTTCTGACTTCATTTGCTATTTTTCGTGCATTTACTGATTTTTTTAGCTAAATGACCCTGAAATTGAAAAGCAGTACAAATGAACGCTGAAAAGGTTGAAAGTTGGCATGGTATCATCATTTCACCCACATGGCATGTGCTAAAAAGTTGAGAGGGTTACGACAAAAACTGGATGCACTTCGTGTACAAAAATGGACAATCTCTTTCAAAGTATCAGTGTTTCGGACGAAAACTCATCTGTTACAAAAGGCATTTAATTTCTTGACATGTAACTGCGGTGATATTCTAGATAAAAGCCATCATCAGAATAGTTGTGGAGAGAAAGTCTTTACTTTTTCTTCGCGTGTGTCCCTTGCTAATTGCGCCGTAACCATGGATAATCTTCATCCTTTAACAGGGTGCTTGGGCTCAAGAATGCCCGTCCCTACATATTATTGAGTCCACTCCTAACATGCTTTTTCCAGTCAGTCTCCCCTCATACCGCGATTGAGGGACACCAATCGGCTTAAAGTCAGGAATGAAGTCAACACAAAACCCAATGACCTCCTCTGTTTGCCGGCCCATGGAGATGCTTCCTTCTGGCCTAGCACGGTTACGAACATATTTCTTTAAGACTCCCATGAACCTCTCAAAGGGGAACATATTGTGTAGAAATACAGGACCCAGAATGGCAATCTCATCGACTAGATGAACTAGGATATGTGTCATGATATCGAAGAAGGATGGTGGGAACACCAGCTCAAAACTGACAAGATATTGCACCAAATCATTCTTTAACCTTGGTAGGATTTCTGGATCGATTACCTTCTGAGAGATTGTATTGAGGAATGCACATAGCTTCACAATGGCTAATCGAACGTTTTCCGGTAGAAGCCCCCTCAATGCAACCGGAAGCAGTTGCGTCATAAGAACATGGCAGTCATGAGACTTTAGGTTCTGGAACTTTTTCTCTGGGATATTTATTATTCCCTTTATATTTGACGAGAAGCCAGACGGGACCTTGATACTGAGCAGGCATTCAAAGAAGATTTCCTTCTCTTCTTTGGTAAGAGCGTAGCTGGCAGGACCTTGATACTGCTTTGGATGCATGCCGTCTTTTTCGTGCACACGTTGCTGGTCCTCCCGTGCCTCCGGTGTATCTTTTGTCTTCCCATACACGCCCAAGAAGCCTAACAGGTTCACGCAAAGATTCTTCATCACGTGCATCACGTCGATTGCAGAGCGGACCTCTAGGTCTTTCCAATAGGGTAGGTCCCAAAATATAGATTTCTTCTTCCACATGGGTGCGCGTCCCTCAGCGTCATTCGGAACAGATAGTCCGCCAAGACCCTTTCCAAAGATTACTTGTAAATCCTTGACCATATCAAGTATGTGATCAGCAGTACGGAGGGCGGGCTTCTTCCGGTGATCCGCCTCACCTTTGAAATGCTTGCCTTTCTTTCGACATTGATGGTTGGTCGGAAGAAATCGATGATGTTCTAGGTACACATTCTTCCTGCATTTGTCCAAATATATACTTTCGGTGTCATCTAAACAGTGCGTGCATACGTGGTATCCCTTATTGGTCTGTCCTGAAAGGTTACTGAGAGCAGGCCAATCATTAATGGTTACAAACAGCAACACATGTAGGTCAAATTCCTCCTGATTGTGTTCATTCCACACACGTACACCTTTTTCATTCCACAGCTGTAAAAGTTCTTCAACTAATGGCCTTAGATACACATCAATGTCGTTGCCGGGCTGCTTAGGGCCTTGGATGAGCACTGGCATCATAATGAACTTCCGCTTCATGCACAACTAAGGAGGAAGGTTATAGATACATAGAGTCACGGGCCAGGTGCTATGATTGCTGCTCTGCTCCCCAAAAGGATTAATGCCATCTGCGCTTAAACCAAACCATACGTTCCTTGCGTCACCTGCAAAGTCCCCCCACCTTCTCTCGATTTTTCTCCACTGCGACCCGTCAGCGGGTGCTCTCAACTTCCCGTTTTTCTTACGGTCCTCTTTGTGCCATCGCATTAACTTGGCATGCTCTTTGTTTCTGAACAGACGTTTCAACCATGGTATTATAGGAGCATACCACATCATCTTGGCAGGAACTCTCTTCCTGGGGCGCTCGCCCTCAACATCACCAGGGTCATCTCGTCTGATCTTATACCGCAATGCACCGCATACCGGGCATGCGTTCAAATCCTCGTACTCACCGCGGTAGAGGATGCAGTCATTAGGGCATGCATGTATCTTCTGCACCTCCAATCCTAGAGGGTATAGAACCTTCTTTGCTTCCTACGTACTGTCGGGCAATTCATTATCCTTTGGAAGCTTCTTCTTCATTATTTTTAGTAGCTTCCCAAATCCGTTGTCAGATACACCATGGTCTGCCTTCCATTGCAGCAATTCCAGTGTGGTACCAAGCTTTGTGTTATCATCTTCGCAATTTGGGTACAACCCCTTTTTGTGATCCTCTAATATGCGATCGAACTTCAACTTCTTCCTTTCACTTTGGCATTGTCTCTTCGCATCAACAATGACCCGGCGAAGATCATCATCGGGAACATCGTCTGGTGCCTCTTGATCTTCAGCTTCCCCCATTGCAGTATCACCGTATTCAGGGGGATAGTTGTCATCATTCTCTTCTTCTTCGTTGTCTTCCATCATAACCCCTCTTTCTCCGTGCTTGGTCCAAACATTATAGTGTGGCATGAAACTCTTCTCAAGCAGGTGGACGTGAAGGGTTTTCGAGGAAGAGTGATCCTTCTTATTCTCACAGATAGTATATGGACAATACATAAAACCATTCTACTTGTTTGCCTCAGCCACTTCGAGAAATTTATGCAGGCCCTCAATATACTCGAAGGTGCGTCGGTCACCGTACATCCATTGCTGGTTCGTCTGCGTGCATTATGTAATTAAGTGTATCAAAAACAATTACAGAACATCATGAATAGAGAAGTGACCAAATTAATACAAGTTCATCATCACATTAAAACCAAACTACAGTAGTGATCAAATGTTATTACTGAAAAAATAAATACATAAAGTTCATACATAGTTCTCATAGAACAACATATAGCTCTCTAGAACATCTAATTAAAACATACATTGAAACTATGTAAAACATTTAAATGCAACAACAAATGCGATCATAATCGCAACTAAGGTAACAATTGATTCAACAGCATAATGATACCAAGCCTCAGTGTCAATGGCATATTTTCTAATCTTTCTAATTTTCAAGCGCATTGCATCCATCTTGATCTTGTGATCATCGACGACATCGGCAACATGCAACTCCAATTCCATCTTCTCCTCCTCAATTCTTTTCAATTTTTTCTTCAAGTAATTGTTTTCTTTTTCAACTAAATTTAACCTCTCGACAAGAGGGTCGGTTGGAATTTTCGGTTCACATACCTCCTAGATCAGAACATCTATGTCACGTTGATCGGCATAATTGTCATAAGCACTAAATGAAACAAATAGTTATAAAAGATAATATACCACATCCGAATCATAGACAGGACAAGGGCTGACGGGGGCGGATACTAAAACCATGGCACTATATAATAACAATCATAATAAAAGTAAAAAAAATATATAAGTATCTATCTAAATCATACAAGTAAGATTTTTTTTAAAAAAAAAGAAGATAAGAACAAGAGGCTCACCACGGTGGTGCCGGCGACGAGATCGGCGCGGGCGATCGACGGCGGTAAGGACGGGGACGGGACAGGACGGACCGTCAAACCTAGACAAATCTTGAAGAAAATGGAGCTTGGAGGTCGAGCTTGGAGAGGAGAAAGCTTAAGTGTGGCTCGAACATTTCATCGAACACCTCATGTGCATGCATAGAAGGGAGAACAGAGCAGCGCATGCACACACCTCCCACACGGCCAAAAATCAGAGGAGAGGGTGGGCAGGGGCGAGGGTATATATAGGCATCTCTTTAGTCCCGGTTGATGGATAGAACCGGGACAGAAGCCTGATCTTTAGTCCCGGTTCCAGCCACCAACCGGGACTAAAGGGGACTGATACACCCATTGGTCCCGGTTCGTAAGGGAACCGGGATTAATGCCCTTATCTGGGCTAGAACAAAGCCCTGTTTTCTACTAGTGTTGGTTCGTTTCATGCAGGAAGCAGAATGATATCATATCATATACAAAAATGAGACCAACCCAAAGGCTAACCCTCGTTGGCATTTTTTTATAGAAGAAACTCTGCGAGCACCGTGCGTCCGAGTCGGGACTCGAACTCGGGTGGGCTGGCAGCTACCCCAGTTGCCCAGCCAACGGGTCGACGCCCTGTCCTCAATCATATAATATGCAGGAGTAGCATATATATCTCGTCGGTAGTTGAGCTGATCTCATGTGCTTCTGCAGTACTCATCGACGCATTACCGATCATAGGAAAGAAAACATCACAAGGTCAAGGCGATTACCGTGGCATCACCTGTACTTACTAGTGGAGTGGAGGTTGCAAAGCAAAGCATGCAGTACAGTAGTATATGCTGCATGTAAAGTTTCTTCTGACGAAATAACAGTATGCATGGCAAAGTAAAGTTGGTGATAAAGCCAAGAGAAAGTGTGTGCACATTTTTGAGGTGGGATCCGATTGGGAAGGGGCGATGGAATGTTCAACTTTTTTTGAGGGGTCGATGGAATATTCAACTGAAAACACAAAGAGGAAAAGGAAGGACCGGAAAGAAGAAGGAGAAAAGGGAAGGGCAACAGACAAAAACAGAGCCCATAAAAGAGGCGCGTCTAGCGAGGGAGGTATAGCGCAGCAGGGTCACCCACACGTCCGCCTCACATGGTCCTGGCAAAAAATGTAGCGTTTTTGTTTTCCACATTTTGTTCCTTTTTCACTGTTGACGATTTAACTGTATTTTGAGTAAAATATGCTAATATTTTCCATGCAATTTTGAAAAACTATTCACACATTTTAAGAAAGTGTTATATAAATATTTTTTTAAATGCTCATTTAATTAAAAAAGCTGTCCATAATTTTTAAAAAGTGGACCATAATAGTATAAATTTTTATGTAATTGAAGAATTTCTCCTTTTTTAAAATTTTCATGAAACATTAAGAAATGTGCAATTTTTTCTCATGCTTATACAATGTTCATGTATTAGTGTTCACACTTTTCTAGAACCACTTATATAGAATTAAAGAAGGTATTCATGCATTTTAAAAATGCATGTAATTTTGAAAAGGTGTTCCTGCATCTTAAAAACATACATACAACTTAAAAAAACTATTTATGTAAATAAAAAGTGTTCCCACATATTTTTGAAATATGTTCATGCAATTTTTGAAAATGGTCACACATTTTAGGGCATCTACATCGCAAGGCGCCTAATCAGGCGCTTGATTAGGAATAAAAAAGGATTTTTCTCCTAGCGCCTGGGCTAGGAGTCCAGGCATGCAACGCTGAGAGCTAGCGTATGGGCGCTACGCGCAAAAAATAGAACGGACAGCTCGTTTAGCGCCGGACGACTCTTATGGCATCGACGCTAACAAAATTTCAGGATTTGGACGGGATTAGGAGGAAACGGCCAGGATCCTGACCCTGGCGCCTGGCGTTAGTGCCTGCATTGTAGATGCCCTTAAAAGATTTAAATGGGGTTAACACATTTACAAAAACTCATGTAATTCCTAAGAAAATACATTTTAATGGAAATAAAGGGAGTACCGAAGCACAATACGTAGCACATCAGGGTGTCGATTATTCATGACGTGCCGGTTCGTGTCAACTTCTGGCGCTTGCAGCAAGGCGGGCTCTGGCTCCAATGGCAAAGCAGTTGAAGGCATGAGCAGACAAGGTTGCGGTAGCACGAGGATGGCGACGACAATGGGTGACGCTAGCCCTCCCCTCCAACCTCACCGATGCGGTGAGTACCATCGTCCATCGGGGGTGGGTCTGGCGGCAACGAGCAAATGTAGAAGATGGTCCTGAAAGTAGCGCATCCTTTTTCTTGAAAATCTTTTTTTTACTCGGAAAAAGAAAGAGTAAATAAATGTGAGGATTTTGCTTGCACATCCTCCCCCTACAAAAAGTTCCACAAAACTACCACTACAATTCAGGCAACCAAGTCTTTAGTTAGGTGTCGGCGTTCCGATTATCTTCTCTCTTAGCTCCGGATACATGCATCCATGATTGAAAAAGAGTTTGTTCATCAATTGATCGTTCAACTCAACTCTCCCGGAAAAAAAAGAAAAAAAAAGAAGATCATTCAACTCAACTCTCCCGGAAAAAAGAAGAAAAAAAAAAGAAGATCATTCAAATCAACTACTGTGGCTGTGCAGCATATCGACGGTGCGCAGGCAGCAGACATTGACATGTGGACAATAATGCATGCACCGCCACCACGTTTTCTCCAAATTAAGAGCACAATAGTATCGCTTATTGCTTAAGTAGAGGCTTAAGATCGTCAAACTAACTAGCTGCCTGCAACAAACCATTGACATTAAGCTTTGCTTGTGCGGAACGGAGCAGCACTCTTATTTAATCTGCACATGCCATTGACCAGAGGAAATGAGAAATGCAGAAAAACGCGCTCGCGCGATTCTCCCGATTGATTTGGCTGATCTTGTCTTCCATTGATTTGCAATAATTCCCCTTGCATGTGATTCCCGGAGAATAAAAATACTGGCATGAAGTAATTCTTAACTTCCACGTGGAGATCGATATACGGACGTAGTTCTTTTTTTTGTGGGGATGTAGTTTTTTTTTTGAACACAGTACAGACGCAAGCGCTCATATACACGCGCATATACTCACCCCTATGAACGCACACACGCACACCCTACCCCTATGAGCACCTCCGAAAGACTGAGCCGGCATATCATCTTGAAATTTACGAAGTCACCGTAGGCACCTCGTCGTCGACGGGAACGTCTCCTCCCACTGAATGCGCATCGCCGGAAATCCTGAAATAAATGCGAGCACCAGGATTTGAATCCTGGTGGGCTGGGGATACCACAGTCCCTCTAATCATCCAACCATAGGTTGGTTCGCTTTGTGGTGACGTAGTTCATTGTGTAATTATAAGTAGCTAACCATTTCAAGTACTAAGCAGATTGGCAAGTTCTAACCATGTTCTCGGTAGATGAAAAGGTCTAATCGAGTTGGTAATGACAAGTACATTAGTTTGTTTGTGGAAACCAACAAAGCCAGCCAGCTCTATATACTAGGTAGCCAGCCTAGCCACACACAAAAGTCCTGGCTGGCTGAAACATTCTTTCGTGGTCTTTGCATTGCGGTCTCATCGATCGCTTAATTTGGCTATGATTTGTTCAAGAGCTACCTAATTGACTACCTACCATGCCTGCCACATCGATCAAGTCAAAGTGGCGGTAACTTTGGTTTGCAGGCTACTCACCGTACGTGCAACAAGTGGCATCGTCACCTATAACAACTAGTGCGAGAATGTATCAACCAAGTAAATAGAAATTGGTTGGGGTTGAAGCTTTCACTCCTTGTCGCATAGTTAATGCGCTAAGCCGACGACTACTCCCCAACGAACACATGTGTTGGCTACTACCTATCGACCTCTCTCTATATATGCATCCAGTGAACAACGCACATAAGTGCTATATTTTCGGGCACCCTAATTTTCTGTGGATAGTTACGATTGCCGCCGCTTGTATATAGGAGTAGTAGAGATATTTGATGCCTACGTGCTCGTGTATGTAGTTGTTAACTAGTTAGTTTGTTGGCTTTGTTTCATGCAGGAAGCACTATGATATAGCCATATGGCCCATATCATATCATACCAATCTTACAATGTCCTATGACTTATGTAGGAATATCATATATGTCGTCGGTAGTTGAGCTGATCTCATGTGCTTCTCGGGTCCTCATCGTCGCATTACCAATCATAGGAAAGAAAACATCACAAGGTCAGGGAGATTGCCGTACCACCACCTTTACCTATTAGTGGAGTGTGGAGGTTTGCAAAGCAAATCAGTAGTATATGCTGCTGCATCCTGCATGTAAAGTATCTTCTGACGAAATAACAGTGTCCATGCAAAGTAAAGGTGGTGATATGCAAAGTAAAAGGCCAAGAGAGAAAGTGCGTGCATATTTTGGAGGTGGGAGTCCTTCCATTGTGAAGGAGCGTTGGAATATTCAACTCAGAACACAAAGAAGAAAGGGAAGCACCGGAAAGAAGAAGAGGAAAAGGGGACAGCAACAGACAAAAGCAGAGCCCATGCCCATAACCCCAAAGGCGATGGAAGGCTCGCAAATTCAAATGCTCCCTCATGAATAGTATTTTTATAAAAAAAATAAAAAATTCAATTTTTTTAGCAACAAACATTGATGAGGTCTCAACATATGTGCAATTTTTCATGAAGAAAAACCATTCCTAAATGCCTTGGGAATAAAAACAAAAATCGATGCCCCAAAAAGATTATTTTTGAAAGTATTTGGAGATCGATTTTTTTTGCCCGTAACATTAGGAATCTATTGGTTTTCGCTAGGTTTTCTACTAATTAACCAGGCAACATTCTTTTGCTTAATTATTGGATGGGGCAATTTATTTTCTTCCATTTCAATTAAATCTTAGTTTTTCCTTCTGAAAAGGAAAGAATGAAAAAGAAATATGGAGGCTTTTGTCTGCAGCTGGATAGATCCTCCT
Organism: Thinopyrum elongatum; assembly: GCA_011799875.1. NCBI lineage: Eukaryota > Viridiplantae > Streptophyta > Magnoliopsida > Poales > Poaceae > Thinopyrum > Thinopyrum elongatum. The sequence continues at coordinate 591,779,361 of CM022300.1, forward strand.
TTGGGGTTCTGTTGTATAATGACTCACGAATTTGCCTCGTTTTTGTTTCATTACGCTCTGATTTCTGGTAGTGGGGTTTTATTCGGTGCTTTGGAGCAAACTTCCTTCCTAGTACTTCTACTTTTGATGCTCACCTTCTTTTCTTTCTTAGCAACATGCATCGGTTTACTGTAGTGGCCGCTTGTCTTTACTTTTACATGTCAGCGGCTGGATTATATAATTTGCTCACCGGTGGCTGCATGCATGTCTCAGGAGTCAGGACACATAGTTAAAGAAGAGATTATGGATGGATCATTGAACTCAACTACTGTAGCATATCGAGGGTCCGATAGTATATTTTTTTTTAGAAAAGAGGCTGTTGCCCGGCTTTAAATTAATGAAGCCCTTACAACCAACGAAACACCACAACGCCAGCACAAAAACAAAAAGAAAAGAAAAGAAAATAGCGACAAGATACAGAGGTGCTGGGACAGCAACAACAAAGCGCCTGAGACCACAAGCAAACAGTGAGGGAAGACTTGAAGCACCGCCTGGAATCACCGGAGCCCTCAAACATGATCAAGCAGCCAGAGCAAAGAACGAAGCCACTCAAGAAGGAGACTAGCCGCCAAAGGAGGCCATGCCATCGCCATCACCTGGCCGTCGAGCGAACAAGCTCCAATCATCTCCATCGCCGAGAGGAGCACCCTGCCCCCTCACCCAGGCTCGAAGGACGCCGCACCATCGAACAATGAAGGTGCCCACACCCAGAGCTCGAATGGAAACTGCCGCCGAGCGAGGGAGGCATCCGAACACGACACCTTGGCGAAACTAGCACACCTAGAGAGCACCATCGTCAAGGCCCGAGAGCCAAGAACACGAAGAGAAGGAGTTGCTGTCCACCGACGCAATCGACCACCAATAGACAGGGATCTTGCTCAAAGACGGAGCCTCCAAGAAGGTAACGACGCGGCTGCCGCGTCGCCGCCGCCCGGTCCGGCAGGCCGAACCAAGGGTTTTCACCTTGAGCACATGGAAGGGAAGGACAACCCACGGTGACGCCTCCAGGGAGGAAAACGACGCTCAAGAGCGTCGCCGACACCAGCACCGACACCGTCGGGCAGAGCTTTCGCCCGGGAGAATGCCTCTCCACGACCAAGATCCACTATCCAAACACCACAAGCATAGCCAAAAGCCGGCGAGTAGAGGTAGTCAAAACGACGAAGACGACGCCCAGATCGGAGGGTTGGACACAAGCAGAACCCGATGACCAAACCCACACCACGGACGCCTCCGCGTGAACCATCTCGCCGCCCTCACGGCCAAGACGACCCACCAGCACCTGCATGACGGCCCCGTCGCAAGGGCGGCACCATGCTAACCACCCGAAGCCGCCGCTCCGGAGCCCGAAAGGCCAAACCTTGCTCGCCTCCCACAGAGACGGGCCGCTGATGCTCAGCCGGCCAGCCCCGCTGCCGCACCGGTGCACCACCACACCTAGCGCCTCAATCTCCCATCAGCACCAACCAAAGCAAATCCCGCCAGAGCAACACACAACCCAGATCCGCGCGCGCCCTCGAAGGACTGAGCATGAGGCAGCCCGACAGCGGTCGGCCGAGTCCATGGACCGCCCCCCTGCCAGATCCAAAGGAAGAACGGCGCCCTCAGGTGCCCGGGCTGGGCCGTCACCCATGGCCACAGCGTCGGGCGTCCACCGCGACGGGCAGAACGGCACCACCAGGACCCGACCAGACCGGCCGCCAGCCACGAAGAAGGCGCTGCTGCTGTCGAGATCTCGCTTGGGGGGGAGCCACTGGGAGGCGCGAGAGAAGGGATGGGAGAGAAGGAGGCTGGGAGGCCTCGCCGCCGCCGCGGGCTCGCCGGCGGCCACCGGCGGCGGCGGCGGGGGCAGAAAACCTAATCGCCCCCCGAGTCGCCGGACGACGCGGGGGGTACCGACCAGGAGGTAAGTCCGGTTCGATAGTATTTAGCTGCTTCAACCGACATAGACATGTGAGAATAATGCACCAGTCCATGCATGCACCACATTTTTTAAAATTAAGAGCAGGGTAACATCGACCGGCTACATATATCATCGCTTAATTAATTAAAGGGTTAGAATTAGTAAGATCGTCTAACACTAGCTAGTAGTTTCCTGCATCAAACCATTGACATTTTTTTTAGAAAATCATCATATCTATTGTAAAAATTCATCGGAAATACAAAGCATCTCAAACATAATAAAAATTGACATCAACATTGAGATTGATGTTGAGCTAGGTCTCCATGATAGTGCGGATCTCTTTTCTTTTAGACGAATAACATGCAGTTCGGAGTAGTAGTATTTTAATTAGCACAAGCCATTGACCAGAGGAAATGAAAAGCAGAAAGAAAACCCTGATGGATTCTCTCGATCGATTTGGCTGATCTTGTCTTCGATTGATTGCATTTCCTTGCATGTTACTGACAAATAAAAATAAAAATACCCCATGCATGATGTAATTCTAACCACAGTTTTGGAACCTGTTTGAAATCTGTAATCAACCTGATTGTTCGGTTGCCCAGGTTTGGGATGGCATTAACCTGAAGCTAACATTCCGTAGATGTGTAAATATAGACATCTTTGAGCAGTGGACCCAGTTGGTTGATCTTGTTAACAACTATCAGTTGACAGATAAACCTGACATACCTGTTTGGGCGTTAGAGACTAATGGCAACTACTCAGTGAAATCCTTTTATAAACAGATCAATTTTGGCGGTGTGATATCTCAGACTGGGGGGGAACTTTGGAAAGTTTTCTGCCCCCAGAAAATCCATGTCTTCCTATGGCTTGGCATCTATAACAAACTACTTACTAGAGATAACTTGGCCAAGAGAAGGCATGTGGCTGATTTGACCTGTCTTTTCTGCTCTGAAAATGAAACTGTGCAACACTTATTCTTTGAGTGTATAGTTGCTGGGCAGGTCTGGAAGTTTGTGGCTGAGTGTTTCGACCACCCTCTCATTTCCAGCTTTGATGATGTTTGTGCTTTGTGGCATATGTGCAAAAAAAACCTGTGCTTAATCTGATTGTGGCTGCATCCTTGTGGAGTCTTTGGAAGCTAAGGAATGAATTTTGTTTTCAGGGGCGCACCTGGAGAAATGCCAATTGCGTTCTTGCAAAGCTGAGATCTCATCTTCAGCAATGGAAAATCCTGTGCAACGACGTCCAAGCAATGCTGCTGCTCAAGTGTATCCTTCTCCTGGACAAGTGTCGCGGGGAACTGGTGCGGATTGCATGGGCTTGACTGGGCGCGACCGGAAGGAGGGGACGGCTGTGGCTTAATCTGATGGAATTATTTTGCTGTTCTTTCTCTTTTGGTCTGTAATAACTCGCTATAGTTCTCTCTTTTCGTTCACAGTTTGCCGCCCTGTTGGCGCTTGAACCTTGCTTATCTTTGGTTACTCTTGGCTGTGGTTTCGCCTCGTTAAATAAAATGGGGCGGGGGGAAGCCCCTTTCATTCAAAAAAATTCTAACCACGTGGACATGTACACATGAACGTGATGTATATATAATTGATTTACCATTTCAAGCTTAAAGAGGTAGGTAGTCAGGGTCGTCTAATCACGTTCTCGATGGAAGAAAAGGTATAATCAAGTTGGTAATGACAAGTAGAGTAGTTTGTTTATGGAAACCAACAGATCTAGCTAGCCATGCAGCCACACTGAAGATGGCTCGCTCTAGACTATGCCTAACTAGTTGAAACATTCGTTCGTGCTCTTCGCGACGCTAATGCTATCGATCTGTTCACCTATGATTTGTTGAAGAGCTAATTGACTAGTACCTACCATTCATGCCGCATCAAGTCAAAGTAAAGGTAATTAACTTTAGTTTGCAGGGTAGAATATGGTTGGTGCGTCAAATAAGTAAGTGGAAATTAGTTGGGGTTGACGCTTTCACTCGTTTTCTCATAGTTGATGTGCTAAGACGAAGGCTACTCCCCAACAAACAGATGTGTTTGTTGGTTACTACCTATCTCTCTCGTTATTATGTATCTATCCAGTAAACATTAGGAAACGTTTGGGCACGCCAACATGTATACATGGACAGTTACGGTTGCCGCCGGCCGCTTGTAGTTGACGATGATAACTACTCCTGTAGTTTAATTAGTACTGTAGTTTGGTAGTTTGTTTCATGCAGGATATATACTACTCCATATCATATCATACTTGTCATGTCTCGTGTGGGAGTGGTATATATCCTGTTAGCTTTTTTATTTTTGAGCGGTATATACCCTGTTAGCTGAGCGATGGATCTCATGAGCTTCTATCTCTCCGGCCTCCTCCTCGACGACGAAAGAAGAAAATCACAAGGGGATTACCATACCACCACCACCTTGTACTTAGTGGAGCAGAGGTTGCAAAGGTATGCATGCAAAGTTTCTTCTGACGAATAACAGTGTGCATGCATGCAAAGTAAAGGTGGTAGCAAAGGCAAGGAGAGAAAGTGCGTGCACATTTTTGAGGTGGGATTCCTTCCATTGGGAAGGAGCAACGGAATATTCAACCCAGAAACACAAAGAAGAAAAGTGAAAGTAGAAGAAGAAAAGGGAAGGGCAACAAAAGGAGAGCCGGCAACCGCAAAGGCGATGGAAGCAGAGATCTCACACCCGGTAGCTCCTATTTGCTGCTCTTTGCGGCACATTGTCGCTCCATCACACAGGAGTTGCGCAAATGGGCTGACCCTACAACGCACCGTAGAGCCCTTTGTGTTGAGCAATTTCCTTTTGATTTTGGTTAGTTTATGGTTGTACGCATGGTTTTCCAGAAAAACCTATCATGGGACCTGTTTCAACAATTTTGAAAATTTTATATTAATGGAGACTAAAACATGTTCATAATAAAAAAAAACTGGACAACTTGTTGCAATAATCGACAAATAGGAAATATTCTCATATCCAAGGCTCATGGCGTGAAGAAGTCAACCAAACACATGGAGCCGCATTACGCCCAGCCATGGCACAACCCAGTAAGTCTGCTTCATTTTTATAGAAAAAATTAACAGATTTACGAACTTGTTCTAGAAAACAAAACCAAAAGATTTAAAATTTTATGTAAAAGTTAGTCTCAAAGCGGAAAAATGTATGTTGCGGAAAATGGTAAAACATTGATGTATATATGTACACAATAAAATAATCATTCTCTTATTAGAAAAAAAATCCTGTATATAAAACAAAGTACATTTGTGTATTAAAAAATCATGGATTTTTAAAACTGTTCGTACACGTGTGAATATACGTTCAAAAGCTATGAAAATATAGTCAAATGCCATAGGAAAACAAAACATAAGAAATCAACAAAATGAAGGACAAAATAATAATAACAAAATGGCTTAGTCCCCCGAGGGAGCGTGTTTGGTCGACAATTATTGCGGTGCACTAAGGAGGAATATACAAAAATTGCCGATATAAAAACTATCCTCCGATAACAGCATTGGTGTCAGGAGGCTGCTATGTATCGCTCGCGCGAGCTCAAGGGCGCTGCTACTTCTCGCATGCTGCGAGTTGAATGTAACTCTTGCCTCAGGCACCCCCTAAATGGGTCAGCCCAGCGTGGAAATAGCATCGGCCCTCGAGCGCACTATTTTTTTTTCAATTTTGCCTTTTTTGTTTTGCTACTTTTATTTATATCTTATAAATGTAAGTTATTTTAGTTAAATCTTCAAAATTGTTAATTACTTGTCAAAAAAATGTTAATGAAGTTTTAAAAAAAGTTTGTGAAACCTTTATAACTATTGATAACATTCAAAAAAGTATTCGTCACATTTAAAAAATGTCCACGTTTCAAAACTATCTTCATGACATTTTAAAGAAATCTTAATAAAATGTAAAAAAATGTTCATGTAATTTAGAAAAATGATCGGTCGAGAAAAAAGAACCAATCGCATGGTCACCCAGCTCAATTTCAGGTGGGCTGGCTCATCTTGTTCTGATTGGTTGACAAAAAAGAACCAATCGCTACGTGCGAACGTCCCTGTGAGGGAGCGGTCACTGTGTTTCCTTTATCTACAAAAAACCACTTTGTTTATTTTTTATTTATTTGTTCCATTTTTTTATTTCGGGTCATTTTATTAAATTTGAAAATATTCATGACTTTGAACAAGAATTAATAAATTGAAAAAGTTCACTTATTCAGGAATTTGAAAAGATTCAGGAAAAAGATTGTTTTTGCTAATTTTAAAAATATTCGCCAACTGATAATGTTTATAAATTTTAAATTTTTGGCAAATTCAAAAATAATTATAAATATGAAAAATGTTCCCGAATTAATAAATTATTCTTAGATAAAAACCTGTTCAGGAGTTTCTTTTTTGTGAAACTGTTGCAAATTTTAAAAATATTCATATATTTTAAACTATCTCAAATATAAAAAGTTTAGAATTTATTAAAAATGTATGTGAATTTTTAAATGTTCATGATCTAGAATATATTGGGAAATTAAAAAATATTCATGAACTCATAAAAGATTCGTGATTTTTTTAAATAATCATGAATTAAAAAAAAGCTCAGGAATTTAATTATATAATACAATTTTTCTAAAATTTGAAAATATATTCATGAATTGGGAAAAAAGTTCACAGATTGGTTAAAATGTTGAAGAATTTGAAATCTGTTAACTAATTTTAGATGAAAAGAAATGAAAAACAGGTGCAGAAGAAAAACCCTGATGGAACCTTTCTCAGACCAGTAAAATCTTCTTCCCAACAGTTCTGTATTTATGTGTAGCCCGTGATGGGCCAGCCTTACTATAGAGCTAGTGATCGGTCGTGCCTCGAGTGATACTTTTAACTTTTTTATTACTTTTATTTATATCTTATAAATGGACATTATTTATTTAAATCTTCAAAACATTTAATCGCTTGTTTAAAAAATGTTCAAGAAGTTTAAGAAAATGTTTTTAGAAATTTTATAAAGTGATAAAATTAAAAAAAAATATTCGTTACATTTAGAAAGATGTCCACATTTCAAAACTATCTTCATGACATTTTAAATTAATGTTAATAAAATGAAAAACAATGTTCTCATAATTTAGAAAATCTGAAATATTTTTGGTCACACTCAAAAAAATATATGGGCAATGTAAAAAATTATATATATGTAATAAAATGGTGATATGGTTTGATTAAACAAGTTTGTACCATTCAATATATGTTCCTCACATTTTACAAAAAATGTTTATCAAATTGTTTTCTTAATTTCAAAAAAATTGTACCGTACCACTCAAAAACAATGTTCATAACATTTTAAAGAATGTCCACGCATTTTAAAAAGAAATCCTGACATTTTCAGAAATGTATATATAATGTAAAAAATGTTGATATAGTTTTAAAAAATCGTACCATAAAATAAATGCGCCAAGTGTATTTCATTTAAGACTTCTTCAAATAGTTCAAACATGTATTTTCGAAAATGTCTATATAACTACAAAAATGTGCATGTAATTATAAATATATTTGAACAATTCAAAAAACAATTTCCATGTGTATTTTAAAAATGTTTAGAAACTATGAAAAAAAATGTATAAAACATGTATTTGAAAAAAATGTTCTTCATGCATTTGTCAAATGTTCAACTTGTATCAAAGATATATTCCACATGTATAGGAAATATGAGAATCGTGGATTGGAAAAAATGGATATGTATAGAAAAAAAGCAAAAAACGGTGAGACATGAAGAAAACCCAAGAAAATTGTAGAAAAAAGATATAAAAAACAAAAAATCAATAAATAAAAAAACCCAATGAGAATCTAATAAAACCGATGATCGCCATAAAAATTAAATAATATAAATCCCAAGAAAAACTGTAAAAAACACACAAAAACCAAATAAATAAATAAAATCGAACCCATGGAAAACCAATGGAAACCTTAAAAGAAAACACCTAAAAATTGAAACAAAATTGGAACTTCAAAAATAGACAAATGAAGAAAAAAAAATGAAAATAGTGCAGAAAACCGAAAAAGTAAAAAATATTGAAAACGAAAGAAAAACTTAAATAAAACACATATAAGAGGAAAGATAGAAAAAACAAAGTAAAACCAAAGAAAAGTGATGTAAACAATAAAGAAAAACTTAGATCATAAGGGCCGGACCAATGAATCCAATAATTAACCACCTAAAGGAATAACAAAAAAACCAAATGCAAATGCACAATGACTACAACAACCGAGGGAGCTAAGGCACCCAACATACAACGACTATTATTAGAGACACAAGGGCTCGTATGACGCTGTCATCAGAGACTCAAATGGCAGATTCGTCGCAGCAGGAAACGGGAAAATTGATTGGTGCGGAGATGCGCTTATGGCCGAGGCAATGGCCTTACGGTTTGGTCTCAATTTGATAACTACAGTCGGTTGTAACCGCATAGAGGTGAACTCCGACAACATCGAGGTGATAGAGACAATGAAGAATGGAGGCCGCCCTTTCGGTCTATCGGCGACAGATTTGGATGATATATATCACCTTGCGTGTGATTTTCCGCATATGCCAGAACTGATTGCCTTTTCGTTTTAGATCACTAGTAGAAAACAGAGCTTTGGTTCGGGCCAGCCCAGCCCATTAGTCCCGGTTCAGTCATGAACCGGGACCCATGGGGGGCATACGTCCCGGTTCATGCGCCCAGGGGGCCGGCCGGGGCCTCGTGGGCATTGGTCCCGGTTCGTCTGGACCCATTTGTCCCGGTTCCTGGCACGAACCGGGACCAATGGGCCTCACTCCTGGCCCACATCCATTGGTCCCGGTTCGTGGCTTGAACCGGGACAGAAGGGGGGCCTTTAGTCCCGGTTCCACGCACGAACCGGGACCAATGAGGTGGCTATATATACCCCATCGCCGGCGAGCAGAGCACTCCACACTGCTCTATTTTTTCTGGCCGGCGAGGGGAGAGCTTTGTGGTGCTCTAGCTCACCTCCTATGCACATGAGGTGTTTGATGAAATGCCCGAGCCACACTAGTTAAGCTTTCTCTTCTCGAAGCTCGACCTTCAAGCTCCATTTTCCTCAAGATTTGTCTAGGTTTAGCGGTCCGTCACGTCCCGTCCCCGTTTTCACCGCCGTCGATCGCCCGCGCCGATCTCGTCGCCGGCATAACCGTGGTGAGCCTCTTGTTCTTATATTCTTTCTAAAAGAAAAAAAATTCTTACTTGTATGATTTAGATAGATACTTGTCTAATTTTCTTACTTTTATTATTGTTTGTTATTATATAGTGAGATGGTTTTGGTATCCGCCCCCGTCGGCCCTCGTCCTGTCTATGATTCGGATGTGGTATATATATATTTTATTTTATAACTATTTGGTTCATTTATTGTTTATGACAATTATGCCGACCAACGTGACATAGATTTTTTTATCTAGGAGGTATGTGAACCGGAAATTCCAACCGACCCTATTGTCGAGAGGTTAAATTTAGTTGAAGAAGAAAACAATTACTTGAAGGAAAAATTGAAAAAAATTGAAGAGGAGAAGATGATATTGGAGTTGCATGTTGCGGATGTTGTCGATGATCACAAGATCAAGATGGATACAATGCGCTTCAAGATTAGAAAGTATAGAAAATATGTCATTCATACCGAGGCTTGGTATCATTATGCCGTTGGATCAATTGTTACCTTGGTTGCGATTATGATCGCATTTGTTGTTGCATTGAAATGTTTTACATAGTTTCAATGTATGGTTTAATTAGATGCTCTAGAGAGCTATATATTGTTCAATGAGAACAATGTATGTACTTTGGTTTTAATGTGATGATGAACTTCTATTAATTTGGTCACTTATCTATTCATGATATTTTGTAATGGTTTTTTACACACTTAATTATATATAATGTACACAGATGAACCGGCAATGGATGTACGGTGACAGACGCACCTCCGAGTACATTAAGGGCGTGCATAATTTTCTCGAAGTGGCTGAGGCAAACAAGCAGAATGGTTTTATGTGTTGTCCATGCCCTATATGTGGGAATACGAAGTCTTACTCTGACCGGAAAATCCTTCACACCCACCTGCTTGAGAAGGGTTTCATGCCACACTATAATGTTTGAACCAGGCACGGAGAAATAGGGGTTATGATGGAAGACAGCGAAGAAGAAGAGGACGATGACAACTATGTGCCCCCTGAATATGGTGATGCTGCAACGGGGGAAGCTGAAGATCAAGAGGAACCTTACGATGTGCCCGATGATGATCTCCGCCGAGTCATTGTTGATGCAAGGAGACAGTGCGAAAGTGAAAAGGAGAAGCTGAAATTCGATCGCATGTTAGAGGATCACCAAAAAGGGTTGTACCCCAATTGCGAAGATGGCAACACAAAGCTCTGTACCGTACTGGAATTGCTGCAGTGGAAGGCAGAGAATGCTGTGCCTGACAAAGGATTTGAGAAGCTACTGAAAATATTGAAGAAGAAGCTTCCAAAGTATAACGAATTGCCCGACAGTACGTACGCAGCAAAGAAGGTCGTATGCCCTCTAGGATTGGAGGTGCAGAAGATACATGCATGCCCTAATGACTGCATCCTGTATCGCGGTGCGTACGAGGATTTGAACGCATGCCCGGTATGCGGTGCATTGCGGTATAAGATCAGACGAGATGACCCTGGTGATGTTGACGGCGAGCCCCCCAGGAAGAGGGTTCCTGCGAAGGTGATGTGGTATGCTCCTATAATACCACGGTTGAAACGTCTGTTCATAAACAAAGAGCATGCCAAGTTGATGCGATGGCACAGAGAGGACCGTAAGAAAGACGGGAAGTTGAGAGCACCCGCTGACGGGTCGCAGTGGAGAAAAATCGAGAGAAAGTACCGGGAGGAGTTTGCAGGTGACGGAAGGAACGTATGGTTTGGTTTAAGCGTGGATGGCATTAATCCTTTCGGGGAGCAGAGCAGCAATCACAGCACCTGGCCCGTGACTCTATGTATCTATAACCTTCCTCCTTGGCTGTGCATGAAGCGGAAGTTCATTATGATGCCAGTACTCATCCAAGGCCCTAAGCAACCCGGCAACGACATTGATGTGTACCTAAGGCCATTAGTTGAAGAACTTTTACAGCTGTGGAATGGAAACGGTGTACGTGTGTGGGATGAGCACAGACAGGAGGAATTTGACCTGCATGCGTTGCTGTTTGTAACCATCAATGATTGGCCTGCTCTCAGTAACCTTTCAGGACAGACAAACAAGGGATACCACGCATGCACGCACTGTTTAGCTGACACCGAAAGTATATACATGGACAAATGCAGGAAGAATGTGTACCTGTTGCATCGTCGATTTCTTCCGACCAACCATCAATGTCGAAAGAAAGGCAAGCATTTCAAAGGCGAGGCAGATCACCGGAAGAAGCCCGCCATGCGTACCGGTGATCACGTACTTGCTATGGTCAATGATTTACACGTAATCTTTGGAAAGGGTCCCGGCGGACTATCTGTTCCGAATGACGCTGAGGGACGCGCTCCCATGTGGAAGAAGAAATCTATATTTTGGGACCTACCCTACTGGAAAGACCTAGAGGTCCGCTCTTCAATCGACGTGATGCACGTGACAAAGAACCTTTGCGTGAACCTGCTAGGCTTCTTGGGCGTGTATGGAAAGACAAAAGATACACCAGAGGCACGGGAGGACCTGCAACATTGGCACGAAAAAGACGGCATGCCTCCAAAGCAGTATGAAGGTCCTGCCAGCTACGCTCTTACCAAAGAAGAGAAGGAAATCTTCTTTGAATGCCTGCTCAGTATGAAGGTCCCGTCTGGCTTCTCGTCGAATATAAAGGGAATAATAAATATCTCAGAGAAAAAGTTCCAGAACCTAAAGTCTCATGACTGCCACTTGATTATGACGCAACTGCTTCCGGTTGCATTGAGGGGGCTGCTACTGGAAAACGTTCGATTAGCCATTGTGAAGCTATGTGCATTCCTCAATGCAATCTCTCAGAAGGTGATCGATCCAGAAATCATACCAAGGCTAAGGAGTGATGTGGCGCAATGTCTTGTCAGTTTCGAGCTGGTGTTCCCACCATCCTTCTTCAATATCATGACGCACGTCCTAGTTCATCTAGTCGACGAGATTGTCGTTCTGGGCCCCGTATTTCTACACAATATGTTCCCCTTTGAGAGGTTCATGGGAGTCCTAAAGAGATATTTCCGTAACCGCGCTAGGCCAGAAGGAAGCATCTCCATGGGCCATCAAATAGAGGATGTCATTGGGTTTTGTGTTGACTTCATTCCTGACCTTAAGAAGATTGGTCTCCCTCAATCGCGGTATGAGGGGAGACTGACTGGAAAAGGCACGCTAGGAGGGGCCTCAATAATATGCAGGGACGGGCATTCTTGGTCTCAAGCACACTACACAGTTCTACAGAACTCTACCTTGGTGACCCCGTATGTCGATGAACACAAGAACATTCTACACTCCAAACACCCGGAGCAGTGTGACGACTGGATTACATGTGAACACATCAGGACTTTCGGCAGTTGGTTGGAAACACGTCTCAGAGGTGACAACACTGTTTCTGATGAGCTGTACTCGTTGTCCAGGGGACCATCTTCGACTGTATTGACTTACAAAGGATACGAGATAAATGGGAATACATTTTACACGATCGCCCAAGATCAAAAGAGCACCAACCAAAACAGCGGTGTCCGCTTTGATGCAGCAACCAAGAGGGGAAAGGACACATATTATGGTTACATAGTGGACATATGGGAACTTGACTACGGACATGATTTTAAGGTCCCTTTGTTTAAGTGCAAATGGGTCAATCTGTTAGGAGGCGGGGTACAGGTAGAGCCACATTACGGAATGACAACAGTGGATCTGAACAATCTTGGGTACACAGACGAACCATTCGTCCTAGCCAATGATGTGGCGCAGGTTTTCTATGTGAAGGACATGTCTACCAAACCGAGAAAAAGAAAAGATAAGGAAGCGAATACATCATACGATGAGCCAAAGCGCCACATAGTTCTTTCAGGGAAAAGAGACATCGTGGGAGTGGAGGGTAAGACAGACATGTCTGAAGATTATGAAAAGTTTCATGAAATTCCTCCCTTCAAAGTCAAGGCTGACCCAAGCACCCTGTTAAGCGATGAAGAATATCCATGGTTACGGCGCAATAAGCAAAGGACACAAGCGAAGAAAAAGTGAAGACATATGAAGTCAGAAAGGGTTGAAAATTGATGATATGGCTTTGAATGGTTCATTTTGAGCACACAAAAAGTCTGGAGTTCAAATAAGTTCAAAAAAATGAAATCCCTTTGTAACAGATGAGTTTTTGTCCGAAACCCTGATACTTCGAAAGAGATTGTCCATTTTGTACATGAAGTGCATCCATTTTTTGCCGTAACCCTCTCAACTTTTTAGCACATGCTATGTGGGTGAAATGATGATATCATGCCAATTTTCAACCTCTTCAGAGTTCATGTGAAGTGCTTTTCAATTTCGGGGTCATTTAGCTCAAAAAAATCAGTAAATGCATGAAAAATAACAGATGAAGTCAGAAAGGGTTGAAAATTGATGATGTGGCTTTGAATGGTTCATTTTGAACACACAAAAAATCTGGAGTTCAAATAAGTTTTAAAAAAAGAAATCCCTTTGTAACAGATGAGTTTTTGTCCGAAACCCTGATAC